>OX336396.1:249776719-250284219 GCA_946902985.2 Meconema thalassinum
AATCAGTTAGAACACTATCTTTCCTGTTTTTTTCCCCCAGAATTTCACCCCTCTCCAAGGGCCCCTTAAATTGGATTTATGAAAAAACGGTCGAACACCTATTTACTTATATTTTAAGCTGTTTTTTTCCGCTGAATGTCAAACTTCTCGCCTATGTCGTTTAAGAGATACACGCTCCGTAAAAATCCTTCAACCCCCAATTTTCACCCCTTTCACCTCATAATATACACCACATCGATAAACCCTTAGACATATATCTGCTTAATTTTAATGATTAGTTTATATGCCGAATATCACATCACCAAAGAAACAACTCGTGAGATATCGTTAATCAATGAAATACACGTTTACCCCCTTAACACCTCTTAAGAACCCGAATAAACAAAAATCCTTCATTAGTTGACGTTTGCGACATAGAGCGAAAATATTCCCAAAATTTAATTTTTCCTACTTCAATAGTTTTCGCTGGGCGATGATGAGTGAGTGAGTCAGTCAGGTCATTTTCTTTCAATTATTTTACCTGAATTTTACGCACTCCCCATGCGCCCCTTAAATTGGATTTATGAAGAAACGCTCGAACACCTATTAACTTATATTTGAAGCTGTCTTTTTCCCCTGAGTTTGATGAGTGAGTGAGTTAGTCAGTCAGTCAGGACACTTTCTCTCCCTTTTTTTTTGTAGAATTTCACCCCACCCCATTGGCCCTTAAATTGAATTTATGAAAAACCGTCGAACACCGATGTACTTATTTTTAAGCTGTTTTTTTTCGCTGAGTTTCAAACTTCTCGCGTATGTCGTTGAAGAGATACACGCTCCGTTAGGAATCCTTCAACCCTCACTTTTCACCCCTTTCACCTTATAATATACACCACATCGAAAAACCCTTAGACACATGTCTGCTTATTTTTAATGATTAGTCTATATGCCGAGTATCATAGCCACAAATGCAACCACTCACGAGATATTGTTATTCAATAAAATGCAGGTTTAACCCCATTAAGACACCTTTAGAACCTGAATATCCGAAAATCCTCCCTTAGTGTACGGTTTTGACATACAACGAACATATCCCAAAAATGTCATGTTTCTAACTTCAATAATTTTGGCTGGACGATGATGAGTGAGTGAGTGAGTCAGGACATTTTCATTAATTTTTTTTCAGAATTTGTCCCCTCACAATGAACCCCTTAAATTTGATTTATGAAAAATAAACTGTCAAACACTTATTTACTTATATTTAAGCAGTTTTCTCTCCCTGAGTTTGAAGAGTGAGTGAGAGAGTCAATCAGTTAGGACACTTTCTTTCCGGTCCCCCCCCCCCCAGAATTTCACCCCTCCCCATGAGCCCCGTAAATTGAATTTAGGAAAAAAACGATCGAACATCTATTTACTTATCTTTTAAGCTGATTTTTTCCGCTGAGTTTCAAACTCCTCGCCTATGTCGTTTAAGAGATACACGCTCCGTTAGGAATCCTTCAACCCCCACTTTTCACCCCTTTCACCTCATAATATACACCACATCGAAAAACCCTCAGAAACATGTCTTCTTATTTTTTATGTGTCCATATGCCGAGTAACACATCCCCCAATGAAACCAATCGGGAGTTATTGTTATTCAATGAAATGCAGGTTTAACCCCCTTAAGACCCCCTGAATATCCGAAAATCCTCCCTTAGTGGACGGTTCCGACATACAATGATCATATTCCCCGAAATGTCATGTGTCTAACTTCAATAATTTTGGCTAGGCGATGGTGAGTAAGACAGGACTTTTTCTCTCAATTTCCTTTTTTCAGAATTTCACCCCTCCCCAAGGACCCCTTAAATTGGGTTTATGAAAAAGACTGTCGAACACCTATTTACTTATTTTTAAGCAGTTTTTTTCCCTGAGTTTGATGAGTGAGTCAGTCAGTCAATCAGTTAGGACACTTTCTTTCCTGTTCCCCCCCCCCCCCAGAATTTCACCCCTCCCTATCGGCCCCTTAAATTGGATTTATGAAAAAACGGTCAAACACCTATTTACTTATTTTTTAATCTGATTTTTTTCCACTGAGTTTCAAACTCCTCGCCTATGTCGTTTAAGAGATACACGCTCCGTTAGGAATCCTTCAACCCCCACTTTTCACCCCTTTCACCTCATAATATACTTCTCATCGAAAAACCCTCAGACACGTGTCTTCTTATTTTTAATGATGAGTGTATATGCCGAGTATCACATCTCCCAATGAAACCAATCGGGAGATATTGTTATTCAATGAAATGCAGGTCTACCCCCCTAACACCCCTTTAGAACCTGAATATCCTAAAATCCTTCCTTAGTGCGCGTTTTCGACTTACAACGAACATATCCCCAAAATTTCATGATTCTAACTTCAATAGTTTTGGCTGGGCGATGATGATTCAGTCAGTCAGTCAGTCAGTCAGTCAGTCAGGACACTTGTTTTTATATAAGAGATTATAAACTTTTGAAACGAAGAGGACATCTATGATAATATTTGAAGAGAGACGATGTTTGGTCATCAATGTTCGTAGTTTCGTGCATATCTCTTCCATGAGTGTAGGGGAGCATTTAATTACAGAAACCGAACATACTGTTACGTTTACGGTTCTTGAAATAACCGGTCAGGCATATACAAATACACTACCGTACTTCTTTATTTAGCAAACCTTACACTACTAAATATTAAAGTAGTGTTCATTAATATTTAAACTGGGAACGTCGAGCTCTAGTCTTTCTGAAACTACTACACTCCAAATCTCAACACTGCCTTTTCACCGAATCCTAAATCTCTTCTCTGTCGTATCGTCGCCTTCTCGATTCATCCACTGCCAGCTTGCCGGCCCAACTCACAATTGCAGCCAGCGCGCCACGCGCTCGCACGAGTCTGCCACCAGGTGCGCTCACACGTGTCTGTCACACTGTCCCCTCCTTAAGATTGTTCCGTCCCGGAGCAGACACCTCGTCTTTGGGACCAGCAGCATGCCAGAATTTCAATCCCTGTGCGCCGAAAGACTTCTTCTAGCATGCTTCTTACGATCCTCCAGTCCAATCCATCCTGCCCACAGCCCAACTTGGGCACAGCTAATCTGGATATGTTCCGCTGCAGTAGGAGCTCTCGCATCGCAAGTAGACTATCCCAGATGGCACGATAGGTCGGTTTCTGATGGGAAAGTTCTTTCGTCACTAGATAGAATAGCGATCGCTCGTTCCTGGGTAAATACAACACGTTTCCGACACGAGGCTCTTGACGCTGCAGCTCTTCAATCCCACCATACTTCCGCCGGAATACTTCGGCGATTCCTCGGCTCATCCTCAGGTCCTTAGCCACAGAGTGAGCCAAGGCATACTCACTGGAGGTTTGGAATAAATCCTGCCGAATCTCAGTACTGACGCCATAACAAACATTGCGGTCAGTACCACATTGGGACATGAATTCTTCGAACGATCGTTCCGACTCCGGGACTCGACATATACGGGCGAGTTGCCCGTGCTCCTCGTCATGGTTGTCGCCCAGGAACGATGCCAGCCGATTGAAGTGGACCACTCGGGGTTTGCCATTCGGTCTCCTCCTGATACGGTAGACGACGTCGTTAATCCTCTTCAGTACCTCATATGGTCCGTCCCAGGAGCGTTGCAGCTTTGGAGAGAACCCTCGCCGTCGTTTAGGGTCGAAAAGCCAGACTAGATCTCCTGCTTGGTACCCGCCTGATTCGGCTCTTACGTCGTATCGCTCCTTCATCCTGTCGCTCGCATTCTGAATGTTTGTGCGAACGCGGTCGTGAATGTCATCCATCCTTCGACGAAGGCCGGAGATGTAGTCCTCCCCAACGACATTATCCTCAGGTTTGCAACCGAACGCCAGGTCACACGGCAACCGCAGTTCTCGGTCAAACAGCACATTAGCTGGTGTTTGGCCTGTAGTCTCATGGATAGAAGAGCGATATGCCAGTAGAAACAAGTGGAGAAACTTGTCCCAGTCCCGCTGGTGATCGGAGACAATTTTCGACAGGTATTTCTCTACTGTCCTGTTCATGCGCTCCACCATTCCATCGGACTGTGGGTGCAGGGCAGTCGTTCTCGTTTTCCGGATTCCGAGAATATGGCACATCTCCTGGAACACCGACGACTCGAAATTTCGCCCCTGATCGGAATGCAGTTCCAAGGGTACACCAAATCGGCTCACCAGCTCCTTTATTAGCGTCTCGGCAACCACCACAGCTTCTTGGTTGGGCAACGCATATGCCTCTACCCACTTGCTGAAGTAATCTATTGCCACCAAGATGTATTTATTCCCACTCTCAGTCGTAGGGAAAGGGCCCGCTACATCGACGGCGATCCGTTCAAACGGAGCACCAACGTTGTACTGTCTCATCGCTGCTCTTCCCTTCTTCTGTGGCCCGTTCGCAGTGGCACAAACCACGCACTTCCTACACTATTCACGTACGTCATCTGAGTAATTAGCCCAATAAAACCGCTCTCGAACTTTCTCCATGGTTTTTCGAACTCCAAGGTGCCCCCCAGAGGTTCCATCATGCAGCAACTGTAGTACCTCGGGCACTCTGTTTCGTGGAACAATACCCTGTAGCCTCTCCTGAGCCCCGTCCTCTCTCCCCAGTACCCTCTTTAGCACCCCGTTTTCCAAAATCACGGAATTCCATTGAGCCCAGTAGGCTTTCACAGTGCGTGTGTAGGGTGCTACCTCTTCCCAAGTCGGTCGTTGCTCAGACGTCTTCCACCGCAGTAGGTGTTTTAAGTCCGGGTCATTTTCTTGATCCTTACGGATTTCCTCATCCTTCCAGTGGTCGTCGATCACAGTGCTTCTTCTCACTGCTGCAACTTTTTCGTCAATCCGATTGCAGTGCTTGCAGTCTTGTGCGCATGGTCTCCTTGACAGAGCATCAGCATTTCGGTGCTTAAGGCCAGCCCTGTGTTCAGTGTCGAAGTCGTACTGCTCGAGCCTTTCAATCCACCTGGCTACCTGTCCCTCCGGGTTCTTGAAGCTCAGTAGCCACGTAAGCGCTGCATGATCAGTCCGTAGAAGGAACTTCCTCCCATAGAGATATTTGTGGAAATGCTCCACTGACTTCACTACAGCGAGCAATTCCCTTCTAGTTACGCAGTAGTTCCTCTCCGGTTTAGAAAGAACCTTGCTGAAGTAAGCAATCACCTTTTCTTGCCTACCTTGCATTTGGGAAAGCACGCCACCTACTCCCACATTGCTAGCACCGGTGTCCAAAACGAATAGTCCTTCCGGTTGTGGGTAACTCAGGATAGGAGCATTGTTCAATACCTCCTTCAGTTGTTCGAAGGCTTGTTGACAGGTCGCGTCCCACACAAAACTCCGACTTTCCTCGGTAAGTCTGGTCAGAGGCTTAGCAATGTTAGCATATCCTGGCACGAATCGACGGTAATAGGTGCACAGTCCGAGGTAACTCCTGACTTCTTGCTTATCTTTCGGTACTGGCCATTCCTTCACCGTGTTAATCTTTTCCGGATCCGCGGTGACTCCCTCTCCGAAAACAACATGGCCGAGGTAGTTAACTTGTTTCCGAAACAGGAAGCACTTCTTGGAGTTAAGCTTAAGGTTGGCTTGCTTAAGACGTAAGAACACCTGGTCGAGATTTCTCAGGTGATCTTCAAAAGTTCTTCCCAGAACGATGATGTCATCCAGGTAGACCAAGCATGTTTCCCAAGACAGCCCTTTTAAAACGCGATCCATCAGTCGTTCAAAGGTCGCAGGGGCATTACAGAGTCCGAATGGCATAACTGTGAAGTCCCAAAGCCCAGAACCAATCGTAAAAGCGGTCTTCTCCTTGTCCCTGGGGTCCAATCCTACCTGCCAGTATCCACTCTTGAGATCCAACGTGGAGAAGATCGTGCTCCCACCCAAGGTGTCTAGGGTGTCATCGATGCGTGGTAGTGGGTAACTGTCCTTTTTCGTCACATTGTTAAGTTGACGGTAGTCTACACAAAACCGTGTAGATCCATCTTTCTTCTTCACCAGGACCACTGGCGAAGCCCATGGGCTGCTTGAAGGTTCAATCACCCCATCGCGAGCCATATCATTTATTATCTGCTCTGCTTCCTCTCGCTTGGCTAGTGGTAATCTTCTGGGAGTCTGGCGAATTGGTCTTGAGTCACCCGTATCGATGCGATGTTGAACCACGTTCGTCCTTCCGTTACTGGTCCCGTCCTGGAAGGCATCCTTATGACGTCGAAGAAGTTCCCTCACTTCTCGGCTCTGCCCAGGATTAAGCTCTTGACACGCTGCCTCGATAAGACCGTCGAGCCACACCGAAGATATATCGGATGAGGAAGTAGCTGTTTGTACTTGGCGTACGACGGAGGACACAGACGAACAGCTTCCCAAACTGGTTCCTTTCCGAACGATTATCGAGCGATCATTAAGGTTCATTACTCGCACAGGAATTTTCTCCCCTGCACGGACCAAAGCTCTGGCTACCAGTATTCCACGTTCAGGTTCATCGTCAGCAAACCTAGGCCCTACCATGATGACACAGCCATGAGGAACTCCACCATCCGGCTTTCCTTCTACCATCACTTCACTAAGCCCAGGTAGTACAACATCTACCGCTGCGTACCGATGAGGCGTTCCTCCTCTGCAGCACTACCTCCTCGTTTCCGACTCTCAAAATCCCACTCTCCAGGTCCAGTCTAAATTTATACTCAGTCATGATATCCATCCCGAGAATGACGTCCTCCTCCACTTCAGCGACCAAGACACGATGGCGAAACTGGGTATCACCGATGACGAAGTTGACGTCTACCTCCCCGTGAACGTTGGCTGGTTCCCCCGTAGCCGTTCGCAGTGTCCATCTCGTGGTTGTTACTGTTCGTCTCACGATGCCTGGTCTGATTATTGTCATTGTGGCCCCTGTATCCAGCAGTAGGTCTCTGGGCTCTCCGTCCACATGGCCACTAATAAAAATAGATTTGGCTTGACAACCCAGATACGCGACGATAGAAGTGGGGGCATTTCTGGTGTTGCCACTGGTTGACAGTCGCCCCTTTCTATCAACCCTGTTTAGTTTTCCTGTGGCTGGTGCTTCCCGTTCATAAACTTAGGGCATCGATCTCTGAGATGCCCCATCTCCCCGCAGCCCCAGCACCTCGTCCGTTTCTTCTTGGACTGCAAGGCTTGAAGTACTTTCTCCACGATTTCTTCTATGGAAGGCACTGCCTGGACCTCCTTGTCTCTCTCCAGAGCTCGAATGCGAGCCTGGCCGCGCACGGATTGTTCGACAGCCTCAAACTCAAGAGCCAGAGTCAAGGCATCATTCAATGTTTGCGGACGCGCCAGTTTCACAGCCCGCTGCGTCTCAATCTCGCGGAGCCCATCGAGAAACTTCTCGGTAGCAAGACTCTCATACACATCGCTGGGCACTGTTGGATAGGCGCTCCTAACGAGACGTACTATGTCTGCTTCGAACTTCTGTAGGTTCTCGTTGGGTCTCTGACAACGGTTTCTCAACTGGGAGCGATACAGCTGTTCCATGTGACGATGACCGAACCGCATTTCAAGTTTCTGTACAAGAATGTTGTAGTTCTGCCTTTCCGACAAGGGAACAGCCTGCAGGACTCGTAGGGCCTCCCCGCGCAGCGACAAACTCATCAATGAAGCCTTCGTGGCATCCGACCATCCATTAATCATGGCCGCGGTCTCGAACAAGGTGAGGTATTCTTCCCACGCAGACTTCCCATCGAAAGTCGGCAGGTCAGTCCGACCAAACGCGGAAACAGGTATACGCTCCTTACCTTCCGATGGTCCACCAGCGGTAATGATTTCGTTTTCCTGCTTGTCTTTATTTGGAAGCACACCGCTCGCAAGCTCGTCCTCAAACTTCCGCAGGGATTCTTGAAATTCTTCCCTCAGTTTGGTTTCGGAAGTGAGCGTTACTTCTTGAAGTTTCCTCTCGAGGTTGGCAGTATTTTCCATTAACTTCCTTTCCAAATTCTCTGAGTTTCCCGCTATTTTCTTTTCCAAATTTTTATATAGTTCTGAATTTTCTGTTCGTATTTTCTTTTCCATGTTTTCTAATACCTGACACAAACCCTCAGTCCCACCAGTAATCTCGAAAAGAAATGTTTCTGGATCCTCACCTGTGTCCACCAGTACCTGTCTTAACCTCGTTTGCAGCACAGATTTTATTCCCGTAGAATCAACTTCCCTTTCTTCAAGTTCCTGACGTAACTCCGAAACCTTCAGTGCTGAAAGTTTAACTTTCCTGGTCGTCATTTCACACTCTAAAATGCGGTACCTCAAGACTTTCACTATGTATTTACTCTATAGCCTGACCCCACACGTCTGACACCAGTTGTTACGTTTACGGTTCTTGAAATAACCGGTCAGGCATATACAAATACACTACCGTACTTCTTTATTTAGCAAACCTTACACTACTAAATATTAAAGTAGTGTTCATTAATATTTAAACTGGGAACGTCGAGCTCTAGTCTTTCTGAAAATACTACACTCCAAATCTCAACACTGCCTTTTCACCGAATCCTAAATCTCTTCTCTGTCGTATCGTCGCCTTCTCGATTCATCCACTGCCAGCTTGCCGGCCCAACTCACAATTGCAGCCAGCGCGCCACGCGCTCGCACGAGTCTGCCACCAGGTGCGCTCACACGTGTCTGTCACAATACCATGTCATTTATGAGAGAAATTTGGCACTTCTTTCACGGCTGATTGTTTCGTGGGTGAAATGATGAAGCAATATCACGAAATAAATAAGGTTTACTCTTCATGGCTTGTACTCTTTATACATGGTCATTATTTATGTGCGCCCCGATAAACACGGCAAGCTAAGCCGTCTTTGTCTGGCGCAGATCGTGGGCACGCGTACACGGTTCAGCCAGTGGTGGCGCGCACTTTTACACCTTTACCAAACATGTTCAATAATATACAAATAATTCATGTTTTTTGGCTAATGCCATGTGAAATTAAATTAGATACCAGACGATTCAAAGGAACCTTGCCTCCTTTTTCAATGGAATCAAACAATTTGGTCAAGGAAAGTATATCAATGAGATTACAAACAAGAAGTTCCGTGACGAACTAAAGAGCCTACTTTTCTTAAAATTTAAGAATCATGCCAATGATTAATCTATATTATGGATCTATCTAGAATAATGACGAAATTAAGTTGGTAATATCGAAATTTCTAATTAGTTCGAAATACTGTATACCTGGCATGACGTAGCCTAATAGAGAACTACTAACAGTTGGCAGCCCTGGTGAGTGAATATATTCTTAGTTCCATATCTTAAGGTACAGATTACAAAATGTGGTTGAAGTCCAATGGATAGCATGGAGGTTGCATGCAGTTAAACATTGGATCCAACAGCGCGCGTAAAATCATGTTGGCAACAATGACATACAAGTATTGGTCAGAAATAATCTGAAAAAATATGCTCTATTGTTGTGTCAATTTTGAATGAAATCCATTACTTAGTATAGAAGTTACATGCATTTTAAAATTGGACCTATCAGCAGGCTTGGAATCATGTTGGCAGCACTGGCTTAGGCCTATATTAGTTACTCCAAATTAATCTAGAATGCCAGGTACTATACGTGTGCAAAGTTTAGAGCTATTGGCTTGCATACTTTCTGATACATTGATATTAGGGTAACAAAAATAGAGACAGTATTTATTAACAGTTGGCAGCCCTGGTTACTCTTAAGAAATCTGTTATGGTACACATAGCACACACAAAAAATTTGGTTGAAATCCAAATGATAGTATAGAAGTTACATGTATTTAAAGTTGGACCTCTCAGCAGGCTTAGAATAATGTTGGTAGCACTGACGTATATAACTTACTCCAAATTAATATCGAATGTCAGGTACTATACGTGTGCATAGTTTAAAGCTGTCGGCTTGCATACTTTCTGATATATGGGTAGGCCTATTTTGACTTTAAAATTTGAGAGCATTTATTAACAGTTGGCAGCCCTGGTGGCTCTTAAGAATGCGCTCAGTAATATCTGTTTATGTACACATAGCACATACGAAATTTGGTTGAAATCCAATTGATAGTGTAGAAGTTATATGCATTAAAACTTTGGACCTATCAGCAGGCTTATAATCATTTTGGCAACACTGGCATGTATGGCCTCCTGGAAATTAAACTGCAATATTATTATCTATATGTGTGCCAATTTTGAAATAGCTCCCATTCATACCTTCCAAGATATCCAACATGGAGTTGAAATTTCAATTGCGATTTTTCTGCAGTTGGTAGCACTAACATCATTTACAAATATGGCCGTGAGATATATCAGGAATAGGTGTTTAGTCCTACCAAATTTTGTTTCGATTGCTGCAACCGTTTAGGAGTTGATAGGGGACACACACACACACACAGACAGACAGACAGACAGACAGACAGAAGGACAGACAGACAGACACACATTTGCCCGATCTCATAAGTCTACTTTTTCCTCATTTTTGCAAAATGTGAAAGTAGGCTAAAAATTTGATTAATTCCTCTGTTCGTCACCAGAGAGCAGCTACCAGAAATTACTGTATGGACCAAGGTAGAACGGCGGACAGAGTAGTAAGTAAGGAGAAGGTAAAGGGGGCGGGGTGGAAATATAGAGACACCACGAAGAACGAGGATGTCCAAATAAGGAGAAAGGGGGAGGTGGAGGGGGGGGGGGGGGTAGACGGATATAAGGAAACAAAAACAAAAGGGAAGTGTATCTGAACGATACCTAACGTCATACATGCAACGGCGAAAAGACAGATGGAAGCTCCTCCAGTGACGAACAAAGGAGATCAAATCCAGGCTCTGTAGCCGTTGAAAAAGGAGGCAAGGTTCCTTTGAAACGTCTGGTAACTAATTTAATTTCACACGACATTAGCCCAAAAAACATGAATTATTTGTATAGTAAACCGGGCCGTGAAAGCCTTAATCTACATATGTTCAATAATGTGTACTTACAGTGCTCATATGCGATGCTGAAAATGTCCTCCCACTCTTGTAACACACACCTGACATCTCCTGATGAAAGAATGGACAACAATCTCATCTAATTTTTGTTCTGTAAGAACACAATGTTGTATGTTAACTTTTTTTTATTATTTACGGAGCCTGTTTTCTTGAATCGTTTAGCGAGCCTCATAATTGTCCTGGCATTAGGCACAGGTCTTCCTGGAAACTTGATTCAAAATTTTCGTCTTGTTTCAGATCAAGACCTCCTTCTTTTCATACATGAATGATGGATATAGCCTACACACGTTCGCACAATGTGAATTGGTGTCTAGGCATGACCAACAATCACAGTAATAACAATACTCACTAAACGTGCAACACTAACGTCCAAGTTTTGCAGATACACGTCCATATGAATTACAAAACACGTGTGAACTAACGATATGAGTCAGCGGAGCGCGCCAACCACCGGGTGAACGGTGTACACGTGCCTGCGATCTGCGTCAGTCAAAGCCGGCTTGGCTTGCCGTGTTTGTCGGGGCGCACGTAGATAATGACCCAGTACAACTCACCACCTGATAGCTAAAGGCTTCCTTGCTCATCCATACAGCCGTGAAAATCAAACATTCCTAAAAGACTCCCAAGTTTCAAAATGATATCCTGCACTGCTTAACTCAGTATTTCTGTCCTCGATATTTCACTAAATATATCCTTCAATAATTGAGTAACGTTCCCTTTGTAAAGATTTTCCTGCTGACTGCTGCTGTGTGTGTTGAAGCGTGTTGCTGCGTCCCTCTGGCTGGATTCAAATTGCTTTGCCAGTAATATGGATTCTCTTTTATGTTCCAGACCTTCAGCGGACTAATCCCATCAGCTGTCCGGTAAGTGACTCCTTTCATTCAGAATAGCACAAAAGGGCTGCGATTTTAATAAAACTGTATTAAAAATGTGGAGAGATTCCGAGATACAACAACATGGCCAATATTATTATTGTTTGAATATTCAGCCTTTGACTGGTTTGATGCAGCCTTCCATTCTTGTCTGTTCTGAGCTAATCGTTTCATCTCTATATAGCTACCACACCCTACATCCAAGGCAATCTGTTTAACATATTCTAACCTTGGTCCACCTCTACAGTTCTTTTCCTCGACCCTTCCTTTCATAACTAACTTTGATATTCCTGGGTGTCTTAGTATGTGTCCCACCAACCTATCTCTTCTCTTCATTAGCAGTAGCCAGGAACATCTCTCGTCTCCCACTAGACTTAATACCACTTCATTTGTAACCCTATCTACCCATCTTCTTCTTCTTCTTCTAGTCCCTATCCGTTCCGGATGTCGGCAACCATCTTGGCTGTGCTTTTATTCTGTTCTGAGCCGTTTGTAATAACTCTTCTGATGTCTTGAGAGTCCAGTCTCTGAGGTTTGATGCAACCCTCCATTAGTAAAGGAGATGGTAGAAGAAAAGGACAAAAAGATGATATTTGCAGATGATATGGTTTATTTATTTATTTATTTATTTATTTAGCGTATGGAATTACACATGAAACACAAAAAAACACAATAATAATAATAATAACAAAATAATAATAATAATAATAAGTACATACAAGCACAGATATCGACCTACTGTATAACCTAATCTCCAGTCAGTTAATCCATTCCAGGCTCAATGGTGTAGCACTGAAAAAGTCGATAGGGTCACCTATGTATGCTCTTATTTTGCAGTCTTCAACAATGTGCCTGATGATCTGATTCGATGAACCACAATCACAGAAGGGGTCTGGACGCTTCCCCATTTGTGCAGGTTGTACGCACAAACTCCATGTCCTGTACGGATGCGGTTAATGGTCCTCCATATATGTCTCGGTTGTTCAAAGCCGTTGGTTTTCTTTACGGGATCAATGAAGTCACGAACTTCGGGTGGGGCATTTTAGTTCATGTTTCACGCCATTTAGCTGCAATGTTGAAATTACTATCAGCAAACTGTTGAGCCAGTCGCAGGGGTGGATTCCTGGACTGGAGCCGGTTTATTGCCAGAGTGAGAATGTCGTCATGGATTGGAAGTGCAGGGTTGTTCATTATTTTAGAATATTCCCTCCTCAGTGCATCCTGTCTTCTCAACCCCGGAGGGGCTATGTGGCTGAGTGTTGGGAGCCAGTAGAGAGGAGTAGTTCTTATACAACCGGAGATGATTCTCATGGTTATGTTGAGATGAGTGTCTACCTTCTTTACGTGGGGGCTGTTTATCCATACCGGCGCACAATATTCCAGACGATATGGTAATATGGGGTAATACAGAGGAAGATGTACAGTTACAACTCATAGCATGGAAGTAAGTTATGGAAAGGTATGGATTAGAAGTAAATAAATACTGTATAAGAGTGAAGTTATGATATTCGGAAGAGATAGAAAGATAAACGAGTGGTAGACAGTTTCACATATTTAGGTAGGGAAATATCTAGTGATGGTAGGATAACAGATGATATTACCAAGAGGTTGCAAAAAGGAGGAAATTTTTATCAAACAATAAAACATCTGGTTTGGAATAAAAAGTCCCAGAAAAAGCAAAACTCCTCATGTTGAAGACTTATTACTCACCCATTGTCACGTATGGAGCAGAAACATGGACAATGATGGAAGGGACTGGAGCTGACTGCAAGATGGTGAAATGAGGTTTCTCAGAGCAGTTAAAGGGAAAACAAGATTGGACAGAATAAGAAATGTAGTAATTAGAAAAGAACTATATCAGGAAATTATGAGAGAGGGGTAAAGAAAAAGAGACCACGTTGGTTAAGAGGATGTGCGGGCAAAGTTACCAAAAATAATGGAAGTACTTAAGATCGATGGAGATTCGTCTCCCGCCAACACTTCTCTACCCATCTGATGTTCATCATTCTCCTGTAGCACCACATTTCAAACGCTTCTACTCTCCTCTTTTCTGCTGCAGGCTATCAATCTGTGGGTTAAGACATGTATACTATACACACTATAATCTGTAATCGTTAGTAAATGGTCTGGTTGGAGTTCTAAACTAAAATATGGATTAAAGTACTTAGCTGGAATTTTGGGTGATATGGTGTTAGTTCTCATTTGGCATATAGCATTTGTCTGGAGGGAGTGTGAAAATAACTGGGGAAAGTCTACACTCAGGATAGTCACTTTCGAACCTGTGGTCTCCGGACTTGCTGAAGCTGCCCTCACGGCCGTGGTGCAAGATTTATGTCCGGCATTGCATCAACTTACTTGTGCCGGGCTCCTCTCTGTTATCTTTCCTCTCGACCGTCCTTGGTAAACTGTAGTTCTTTTCCTACCCCGACGGTATTAGGGTATCCGAGGCGTAGGGAGTTTTTCACTTTCCGCCTTAATTGGCCCTCGTCTCATCTTTCCTGATCCCTCATTCTTCGAGGGGTCAGCCCTCTTGTTTTCTTCTCATTGTATCTTCTGCCTTCTGCTCAAGGTCCTAAAAGAGACAGGGTGTGTGTAGCCCCACCATTTATGGTGCAACCTGGATAGTGCTACACCCTCAAGGGCTCATGGCTGGTGAGCTCGGGAGTTGGTGACCCGAAGGGATTCCTGAGCTGGGTCCATTTTTTCCCCTTTTTAGGTAGATTTCTTTAGAAAGCTAACTATTGCAATGGGTACCATGTTTCGACTTCCGAAAAATGTCGACATATCTTCGCGTTTCACATCCCCCAGACCCCATAACCACCGTCAGTTCAAAAGTTTATATATAATTTATGTATATATATATATATATACATATTGAACCCTTATCATTGTGTCCAATAATAATGTTTCATATTAATAAAAACGATGGAAATACTAAATACATGAAATGCTGGATATTTGAGTAAAATTGATGTAGCAAGAAATCTGGACTTGGTAAGACATGCTACGTGCTGGCTGGAAATGACCAATAGTTTCACAACCAATGCTATTCTTGGATTTCTGAGAAAATCAGATATGACGCTGTGGCGTACGTGACCATAAAAGGCCACAATGCTGCGTACAAGGCAAGGAGTGAGAGAGAGGAGAATAGTCGTGACGTCAAAATAAGGGCGGGATTTGTAAGGTCAGAACTCCGAAGCCAACTTATCTGACCAATAAGAAAACATGACGCCAGAACATAGCGTCAGTGTGTTTTGCGCGGCAATCGGATATAAAAAGATCTAGCGATCGGTTTGCTTGTTCGACGGCAGATTCGCGACCTGTGAGTAAATACAAGAATTTTGAGAGGTCACACATAATTATAGGCCCATTACTTAAAATATTGAGGAGCTGTTTTACTCCCACCATTGAAACTTTAGGCTTTCTGTATATATACAAATGTCTGAGAAAAGGGACACTCCTAATTATTCTTCGACAGTCATTTTAAGACGTCCTTAAGACGATATGGTTTTAAAATTATAGTTGTGTGTCGGCAACGAAGTTGGAAATTTTCATAAATTGTGAGATGGCAATTAGCCATAGAATAGGGAAAGTCGACGATTCTGCATAGGACGATCTGAGGAAATAAAATACTTAGAACGCAGATAGAACAGTTTAAAAACTTTGATTTAATTGTGTTTTAACAGCAGCAAAATGTCGACCATGGAGAGAAGACAGCAAGCTTCATCCTCCATTACCATCAGTGTTATGGGCTAACGGCCTAATGATGGGAATTGACGAGGCGGGAGGCCTCTGGAAAGCAGTTTAAGTGATGAGTATTAAAAAATTGATTTATTGATTTTGGACGAGGGGAATCGCGAGAGATGTGTGGAACTTTGTATAGATTTTATTTGTGTGATTTAATTTAAATTTTAGGGTTTGATTTCTTAACTGACATGCGTGTAGTAAATTTTGGCATTGCGTGACAATTTGTTGTACAGTAAATTTTGTAATTTAAATGTGGTCCTTATGTTACGTAATTCTTATAGCGAAACGGCCGCATCGATTAACGTATCTATAAAAAGTGTAGCCATGAATGAGAACCTAGGAACGACAATGATAAATGGACTGATTTAATGATATGTTAAACTAATTACTACGTGGGGGGGAATATTTGCATTTTGTTGCTTTGATAACTCGGGCTAGGACTGATCCTGTTATTAATTCTTTATTGTCATTTGGACATGTTGTGTGTCATTATCTGAGGGGTGTGCTGATTAATGCTACGACGAGATCTTCGAGAAATGTGCCACGTGTTTTTGGGTGTAAGTGATGATGATGAGGAGAGGTAAAGCCTGTCCATGACTGCGATATCATTCCGGCAAACTAGTTATCCGTGGGGATAAGTTTGACCTGGAAATGTATTCTTAAAAATCCCTGAGAGGATGTTTTGAGATAATGTGTTATTTATGTGTACGCGTTTAACAGGTGGCGATTAGCAAAGGTGCTGTACGCTGGCTATGGGCCAGAATCTATATTTAGCATGGCACTAATTACTACTTGGGGGAAGAAATCAGCCACTCTCTCGGTGATGCGATAACAGGCCCGGTTGTCTCCAGCTCGTTATGACACGTTATGTTTGCTTTAAAGCCTAATGAGTTAAGGTTATTTTATTTGGTTTAATTTGGGAAGTTGCCATGTTGTCGATCCAAGTTTCTTTTATCATTACTACGACTTATTTGTTCATTGTTTTAAAACGCCAAACTTTCCGGCGTGAAAATTAAAAGTTGTATTTTGTTGTTGTTGGCTCTTATTTTCAAGGCCATTGTATTCATATAAATATAATTTGGCAACCGGCCAAACTTGTTCATGTCATGTTATGCTATCCTAGTGTTTAAGGTATAAGACGGTAATTCCGCAGCCCTTATTTTAAATAATACACACGTGTATTTGGTTGTGGTAATCTAAGGTTAGAGCATGTCAGTAGTGTATATAAATATGTAATTGTTGTTCCCACATTTCCGTAATTCGTCCTTCGCAGTACGGAGTCCGTTCCCGAACCAACTGTTTTGGTCGGAAACGAGCGCCCGTCAAAATGCTCATTACTTGAACTAGTCTTAAAACCCGTGTCGCTCATAAATATTAAATTTTTGTACTATTTTATTTGTTTGTTATATTTGGATCTTGTGATCCGTTTTCTTTTGTTACTTTGATTTAAGTGACATTGCAGTCACAATGCTTGTTGACAGCTGTCATGCCATGTCGTCATGGTACGTCAGGATGGTCAGTGTTAGATCTGTTCACGCGAGTGAACAATAAAAGGGTGGTTATAGTTTTCCTTTTTATGTTTGATTCAGTTAATAAATTTCATTTGTTAGTAGATCCTGTTGTTTTTCTTGGCTTTATAATAATAATAATAAGTTAACCTTATGAACCCTGGAAGTTATGTTGATAGCAAAACCTCTAAATCACATTCACAAGAATCCATTACGACCCCGAAATTTTGAATCTTGTCTACATGCTATTTTCCAAAGGGTTTATAAGAGTTACTTTGGCTTCCGAACGTGTGGCATTTGTGTTTTAGAGTAAAAAAATAGATCACCGGCATGTGATAAGTTTATTAACGTAAGTTAGGCGAAGATAGTACCGCCAAATGTTTGAAAATATAAAGTCATGGAGTTTGCAATAAAGTAAATGTGGAACAAGTTAAGTGTTTGAACTTTGATTAAAATTGAACAAACTGTTCCAGGCGCCCAATAAAATTAAATTAGCTTTGTGTAGAAAAGCCAAACTCAAAGAATTGTTTGACAGGAAGGTTAGACCTTAAAAACTAATTAATACTCTATTAATTGGTTAAAATTTGTAAGTGAAGTAAGGTCAGGAAGATTATAACTGAATCAAAGGGTTAAAATTAAATGGAATAATAAGTAAATTATACTCAGTGATGCTATAGTTTGTGGGAGTAATTTAAAGTAAATGAACTGAGTATGTAAAGGGTTAATGTGTATATATTTAATATGTGTGAGCGCGCGTATCCAGGGCTCCGCCCGTATGTCATTTCCCTATGTCTCAAATATATTATTGTTGTGATGGCAACTCTGGGAGAAATTCGCGAAGTGATTGAACTAGCATCCGCTCGTACGCGAGAACAACTTAGTGAGATGAGAAAGGACATAACCAATGAAATACAGACACAGTTAGCGGCAAATAGTGAAGAAACGCAGACACAGTTAGCGGCAAATAGTGTAGAAACGCAGACACAGTTAACGGCCATAAATAAACAATCGACAGAAACGCAGACACAGTTAGCTGCTATAAATAAACAATCGGAAGAAATACAGACACAGTTAAACACAAAACTATCTGAAGTTAACGAGAATATAAATCAGAAAATCGCTACACAAAACATTCTGGTTAGTGAACAATTACATAGGCAGTCTGAGAAAAACAATGAAATATTAAACGCACAAGACGAAAGGAACACTCAAAATCTAGCTGCGCTAACGGTAGAAATCAAAGAGCACACAAAAGAACAGCTAATCCAATTAGCAAAGGACGTTAGCACTAACAATACCAAACAATTAGGAATAATAAAAGGTATCGAAGATTCGTTTAAAAAGGAAATAAAAGGAATGGATGAGACTGTTATGGCAAAACTAGCACAAATCGAGCAAGCGTGTTTGACCAGCTCATCTGAAATCAAAGAAGCACACACAAACTTAGAAAAAAGGTTTGAGAATATCGAACGAGGGACACAGGGTATGCAAGATCAGATAATTACAGTAGATAACAATATCACGGGCTTAGTGACGGAACTCAACAAATTAGAAATACAATCAATTAAGAAATGGAAAAAGTTAGAAATTGACCAGGAAGAAATTAAACAAACATTAGAACAGAACAGCATTTCTCTGGGAGAAAGGATAGATAAACTTGAAGATAATCAGGAGGCTAATCAACAGGAAGTCGAAAAACGCTTTGTTAAATTGAAGGATACTATTAGGAAAGATTGGACCAAGATGAGCGCTGATTCGAAAGATGAACGGCTCGCAGTAAGCAAGAAGCTAGGGGAAAATAACGCGAAAATACAGGCGTTAGAAGAAAATATGAAGTTAAGGTTTCAAATTCAAGAGGACCGCATGATAAAATCGGAGTTGCAGTCACTTGGACATAATACGATGTTTGCGACACTAATGGAAAAGGGGAAAGGGGAGAATGCGGAAAGAGAGCACACAATAGACAGCCACGAGCTTGGGCAAAGTCCAAGAACGGTAGACACGCAAGCATTCCAGAATTATGAGGGTCGTAGCTCGACACCTCAAAACACACAACTTCCCACGCAAGTTATACAAGTCATCCGTGGAAACGAATTTAAACCGAATAAGTTTTTACCAGAGAGCGGAGGGACACCTAAAGCTTTCTTAAGGGAACTGACAGAATATTTTTCGGACCAAAATGTTAGCTCAACGCGACAATTAAGAATGGTTGAAAAATTTTTGGCGGGCTCTGCGCTTACCTGGTATCTTGGATTTAAGAACACATTTAAATCAATGGAAGGTTTCCACAAGGCCTTCCTGAGCAAATACTGGAGTGGGTCGTATCAACAAAGCTTGCGAATGGACTTATACTCGCGCAAATACCATTCCACGCATCAGACGAAATATGCAGATTTTTTCGCCATGCAACTTGTCAAATTGCAGGATCTTGATAATCCACCGAGCGAAATGGAGCTAATAACTACTATAGGAAAGCAGATGCCTATTAGCGTTCAGCAATTCTTGGTGGCGGCAAATATTACGACCGTGGTCCAGGCAGAAGAGGTATTAAGGAAGATAGATGAAACCACTAATTACATCAACCCGAGAGAGAAGAGACAGATAGAGTTAGTTAATGCAGTCGAAGTAGTCAAGACACCGAACAAAAACACGAGGTCGCAAGCTACAAACACTGGGGATAATCAAAGACGGCAGAGCACCGAAGAATATGAGCCGAGATCTCAACCGAGATACGAAAATAAGGACAGAAACCATAACAATCAGGAAGGAACTAACCGCTACCGGAACACAAACAATCAGCAGTGGCGAGATAATAGGAGATACCAAACGTCATACAATAGGAATAATAATAATAACGCACCTTACAATCAAGGATGGCGTGGAGGACACTATAATCAACAATATAGGCCCAGGGACAATAGGCGTTACAATCAACAATATAACGCACAAAATAACCAGCGGTTTAACGAGCAATCGGATCCAAGGGATGATCAGAGAAATTGGAACGAGAGACACGCTGACCCGCAACAGTACCTGGAGGAGCCACGTAACATGGAAGGAAATAATGATAAATGGGAAAGAGCGATAGATCGGCGGAAGAATCCCGACAACCACGAGGAGGAAAACGGAACACATCAAATATTGGAGGCCATGCATGTAGAAACCCAGAGATATTTGGAGGAGCTGCATGGAGAAGAAGAAAATAGAGCAGCCGACAATAGGAAACAGAAGAATAGCAGGAGAGATTCGCAGGCCGTGTCAGGCAAGGGTCTCGAAATATGGTAAAAAAAAAGTTATTGTACGGGAATCGGAGAAGAAGAAGGGAGAAGGAAGAAGATGGCAACGCGGGGGAGAAGAAGGAGATGACATCACGGTAAAATGGAGAAGAGACAGGAGCGGCTTAAGGAAGTTCAACTAGGGGTTACGAATTTAGGTAACAACGCCTACAGAGTCCGAGAGGTGAGCACAGGAAACATGGCAGTATATAGTTCACATTTAAAATTGTATCATCAGAGAGAGCCATACGAACCGAGAAATAATGTTACTGCAGCAAATTAAACATTCGCGTGATAACATACAACAAAAGATACGGGGGTATTCGAGTGGTGAAAGCGCTCGAAAGACGGCTCTGACGTGTTTACAAGTTCAGGCGGAAGTCGTTAATGAATATGTTGATGTTTTGAAAGAGTGAGAGGGGAGACGAGTAGCAAGGAAAGAGGCCGGAGGGCATAAGTATACAGGAATTTCCTAATGAGTTTGGAACGAGACGGCTACTGAAACAGACAGAGGCGGACAGTCATTATATTTTGAGGGTGACCAGCAACTTCAAATTTGAGCCAGAAAAGTAGGGGATGTGAAATTCGACTTCATGTGAGTTCGAATTTCATCAACTAGGGGTCGGATGAACCCTTATCATTGTGTCCAATAATAATGTTTCATATTAATAAAAACGATGGAAATACTAAATACATGAAATGCTGGATATTTGAGTAAAATTGATGTAGCAAGAAATCTGGACTTGGTAAGACATGCTACGTGCTGGCTGGAAATGACCAATAGTTTCACAACCAATGCTATTCTTGGATTTCTGAGAAAATCAGATATGACGCTGTGGCGTACGTGACCATAAAAGGCCACAATGCTGCGTACAAGGCAAGGAGTGAGAGAGAGGAGAATAGTCGTGACGTCAAAATAAGGGCGGGATTTGTAAGGTCAGAACTCCGAAGCCAACTTATCTGACCAATAAGAAAACATGACGCCAGAACATAGCGTCAGTGTGTTTTGCGCGGCAATCGGATATAAAAAGATCTAGCGATCGGTTTGCTTGTTCGACGGCAGATTCGCGACCTGTGAGAAAATACAAGAATTTTGAGAGGTCACACATAATTATAGGCCCATTACTTAAAATATTGAGGAGCTGTTTTACTCCCACCATTGAAACTTTAGGCTTTCTGTATATATACAAATGTCTGAGAAAAGGGACACTCCTAATTATTCTTCGACAGTCATTTTAAGATGTCCTTAAGACGATATGGTTTTAAAATTATAGTTGTGTGTCGGCAACGAAGTTGGAAATTTTCATAAATTGTGAGATGGCAATTAGCCATAGAATAGGGAAAGTCGACGATTCTGCATAGGACGATCTGAGGAAATAAAATACTTAGAACGCAGATAGAACAGTTTAAAAACTTTGATTTAATTGTGTTTTAACAGCAGCAAAATGTCGACCATGGAGAGAAGACAGCAAGCTTCATCCTCCATTACCATCAGTGTTATGGGCTAACGGCCTAATGATGGGAATTGACGAGGCGGGAGGCCTCTGGAAAGCAGTTTAAGTGATGAGTATTAAAAAATTGATTTATTGATTTTGGACGAGGGGAATCGCGAGAGATGTGTGGAACTTTGTATAGATTTTATTTGTGTGATTTAATTTAAATTTTAGGGTTTGATTTCTTAACTGACATGCGTGTAGTAAATTTTGGCATTGCGTGACAATTTGTTGTACAGTAAATTTTGTAATTTAAATGTGGTCCTTATGTTACGTAATTCTTATAGCGAAACGGCCGCATCGATTAACGTATCTATAAAAAGTGTAGCCATGAATGAGAACCTAGGAACGACAATGATAAATGGACTGATTTAATGATATGTTAAACTAATTACTACGTGGGGGGGAATATTTGCATTTTGTTGCTTTGATAACTCGGGCTAGGACTGATCCTGTTATTAATTCTTTATTGTCATTTGGACATGTTGTGTGTCATTATCTGAGGGGTGTGCTGATTAATGCTACGACGAGATCTTCGAGAAATGTGCCACGTGTTTTTGGGTGTAAGTGATGATGATGAGGAGAGGTAAAGCCTGTCCATGACTGCGATATCATTCCGGCAAACTAGTTATCCGTGGGGATAAGTTTGACCTGGAAATGTATTCTTAAAAATCCCTGAGAGGATGTTTTGAGATAATGTGTTATTTATGTGTACGCGTTTAACAGGTGGCGATTAGCAAAGGTGCTGTACGCTGGCTATGGGCCAGAATCTATATTTAGCATGGCACTAATTACTACTTGGGGGAAGAAATCAGCCACTCTCTCGGTGATGCGATAACAGGCCCGGTTGTCTCCAGCTCGTTATGACACGTTATGTTTGCTTTAAAGCCTAATGAGTTAAGGTTATTTTATTTGGTTTAATTTGGGAAGTTGCCATGTTGTCGATCCAAGTTTCTTTTATCATTACTACGACTTATTTGTTCATTGTTTTAAAACGCCAAACTTTCCGGCGTGAAAATTAAAAGTTGTATTTTGTTGTTGTTGGCTCTTATTTTCAAGGCCATTGTATTCATATAAATATAATTTGGCAACCGGCCAAACTTGTTCATGTCATGTTATGCTATCCTAGTGTTTAAGGTATAAGACGGTAATTCCGCAGCCCTTATTTTAAATAATACACACGTGTATTTGGTTGTGGTAATCTAAGGTTAGAGCATGTCAGTAGTGTATATAAATATGTAATTGTTGTTCCCACATTTCCGTAATTCGTCCTTCGCAGTACGGAGTCCGTTCCCGAACCAACTGTTTTGGTCGGAAACGAGCGCCCGTCAAAATGCTCATTACTTGAACTAGTCTTAAAACCCGTGTCGCTCATAAATATTAAATTTTTGTACTATTTTATTTGTTTGTTATATTTGGATCTTGTGATCCGTTTTCTTTTGTTACTTTGATTTAAGTGACATTGCAGTCACAATGCTTGTTGACAGCTGTCATGCCATGTCGTCATGGTACGTCAGGATGGTCAGTGTTAGATCTGTTCACGCGAGTGAACAATAAAAGGGTGGTTATAGTTTTCCTTTTTATGTTTGATTCAGTTAATAAATTTCATTTGTTAGTAGATCCTGTTGTTTTTCTTGGCTTTATAATAATAATAAGTTAACCTTATGAACCCTGGAAGTTATGTTGATAGCAAAACCTCTAAATCACATTCACAAGAATCCATTACGACCCCGAAATTTTGAATCTTGTCTACATGCTATTTTCCAAAGGGTTTAATATATCACTTTCTTGTGGACACGATAACTACCCCAATTTTGCACCAATCACTTTGAATTTTTTCCATAATATGTATCCCTATAAAATATCGGTCGAGTTCGTTAATGGGCACAATCGGTCGAAGGGGGGTGAAAATGCGGGGCTTTTTTTGAAAAAGTGAAATATCGCTATTACTCTCTTAATATTTGAAATATGGAATCCATTCAAATTTCATACTATGTGTCGGATAAGGCCCAAAAATTTATGTTTGAAAAGTTTTTTGACAGTACCAACCATTGACCAATGGGGTGAGAAAAAGTGGATTTTTCGGGAAACATTAATCATATCTCTCTTAATAGGCACAATATCAAAACCGTACAGAATGGACAATATTCCTTTAATTGTATGTATGTCTACCCCTTATTATCCCCGTTTTTCCAACGGGGTCGGGGATGAGATGCGATGGAAGTCTTTGTGGCGATGGTTTTTACGGCCGGATACCCTTCCTGACGCCAACCTCATGAGAGTAGTTAATGAGAGATGAAATGAATGATGGTGAATGAAACTGGGCAAGGATGTGGAAGGAAACGGCCGTGGCCTGACAGAAGGTACCGTCCCAGCATTTGCCTGGTGTTGAAAATTGGAAACCACGGAAAACCATTTCAAGGACGGCCGACGGTGGGGCTCGAACCCACGCGTCTACCGAGTCAGCAGAGAGCTTGGCCCCATGACCTATGGTTGCGCTTTAGCCAGCGTAGCCACTGCTGTCGGTACAATATTCCTTTAATAATTACCTAAAACATTTGTCTGAAAGAATTTTTGATATGACCCACCCTTACGCCAAGGGATGAGCAAAATGATTTCAGAATTAGAAGAAAATGCCAAGAGCCATCAGACGTTGCCATGACAACTCCATTGCACGAGATCACATTCATTTTTCCACCTGACTCTGTGGGAAGCGGCTTCGGTGAGGTAACTGGTAGCATGCTGAACTATGCCCAAGGTCGTGGGTTCAAAGCCGGCCGAAGTCGTCGTATTTTCTAAGAACGCTAATAATCCCTCAGTATGCCTTCCTTTGGAGGGGAAGTTCCAACGTTCGTTGCAAGTAGCTGGTTGCGGTGGCATCTAGTAGCCAAGTTCACAACTAGGTGTCGTTGACGGTAGTATTTGGTAGCAAAATTAGGAACTACTACTTGAAATTGACCGTCCGCAGTCCTTACCAGAATTACAGACTAATACAGCCATCACAATTAACACCGTTTATCAGACAGATTCTACACACACCCAAAGTACACGGGGTTAGATGACTGCGTTGTCGCAGCCCCTGAACTGAGGAACCAACCAACATCTCTGCGGGAGATAAAATTTTGCGTGAAGAAGTAACAGACCGCTAGATAGTTACACATCAGTGTCGAAACCTTGCATAAGGACAGTGTGACCACAAGTATGAAAATGAACCCTAAATGACGAGAAGGTTACCGTCCCCATAAGACAATAAAATGTTAAAAATATGCATAAAAAACGAAAAGCTAAGTTAATTAAGCGCCAATTGTAAAATACTTTCTCGCAATAAATGAGGTCTGATCCTTCTACGAAAACCTGCATTTTCTGCCTATTTTCGCCTATCCTCTAGTTTTCCCAGTGAAATCTACCTCCGCCTTCCGGCGTGCCGAGAGGAATTTTTTCTATTGCCTTTGGGGCGGACCCTCTCCTCTTTCCCTTTCCTATCTCCTTCCTTCCAAGTCTCTCAGTCCTCATTTTTCGATGGCTGAGGGCATTTCCTTTCCTCCTGTCTTTAATTTCTCTTATTCATTTTTGTCCTTTTCTTCTTCTAGCCCGTAAGTTATCATTATCATGCAAAATTTAACGAGCACGGCTATGCTGCGAGGTCACTACTACAGTAAGCTTTTTGTTTTGTTTTGTCGTGTGGCCTCGTGAGAGGCCGAGTGCAGGTCTTTCTAGTCGACGCCCGTGAGCGACCTGCGCGTCAGGATGAGAGATGGAATGGATGAAGATGAATGAATTTCGGCAAAGATGTGGAAGGACGTGGCCGTGGCCTGTCAGAAGGTACCGTCCCAGCATTTGCCTGGTATTGAAAATGGGAAACCACGGAAAACCATTTCAAGGACGGCCGACGGTGGGGCTCGAACCTACGCGTCTACCGAGTCAGCAGAGAGCTCGGCCCCATGACCTAACACTGCGCTTTAGCCAGCGTAGCCACTGCTGTCGGTACTACAGTAAGTATAATAGCCACAGAATGAGAGACTAGCAGCCCAACTCTGTGTATACAGTAAAGCATACATCAAACCTTAATAATCCCCAAATGACCTAATGATGAATCGGGTGACAATCACAATCGTTTTAATTGATATTAAATCATTTCATTTTCACATTTAGAGTCAAATGAGACAGCTCCCTCGTGAGGAATATTTCAATCTGAGAGAATGTGAATTACAGTCTCTTATCGACCCTGCATTAGAACCGAGCGCAAGGAACTGAAGAGCTTCATAATCCAGCTATTCTTTCTTCATCCTTCTCTCTTTTCTGATATCAAATTATTGTGGTTCTTTACAAAGAGAAAGTAATTTTTTCACCCAAATGCATTCGTTGTGGTTACAAAAAGACTGTTCTCTTTATTATCAAAGAGTTTTCAATTTGATAACCCAATGCCTCTGTCTTATAAAATAATAACGACTATTCTTCAACCCTTGCGGTTTATATCAAGAAACTCGGGCAGATCAGGATGTTGAGATAAGGAGAAATGGAACCGGATTATAGGTGAGGCCACGGTGGTCGAGAGCTCAAATCCCACTTCAGCTGTCCCAAAAATGGTTTTTGTGGTTTCCCATTTTCACCACCAGAAAAATGATGGCTCGGTTCCTTTTAACAGGTCTAGGGTCGACTTCCTTCCAAAATCCCTTTCCTGGCCCATGCTTAGACCCAAGTTAGCGATCGGTCTGTCACAGATCCACAGTTGTATTTGCAGACAAAGTGTGTTCAGCTCCCCGTCCTTGCGACGGTAGAGGAATGATCCCTCGCCGAGTCTGTGGGTGAAGCCGAGCTGAGAAGATATGCGATAAAAATTATAATAGGTTCAACTGACACTGTGGTGCAGCGGTTATCGCTGTAGATTTACACAAAGTAAAAAAGTAAAAAATAAAACATCATTAATCGGGATTTGAACAAAGCACAGTACAAAGTTCTCGCAGTAATGTAGTGCAGTTGCACTCTATATAAAGGGAGGTAGCGCGCAGTTCGTTACTTCGGTGGAGATCCGGGCGGGGACACCACGAGCCCGCCGATGAACCAGCTTGGTGACCTAGGTGAAACCCCACACAAGACACGGCACAAACCTAGAAGAAATGCTGAGTTTTACAGTACAAAGTGTTCACAGTAGGTATTGCACCCATCTGAAGAATTAATACATTGTCATACTTCGCCTAGCTCAATCAAATCGGGGGTAGTACATCCATTCCCACGATATAACACATATATTTGGGATCATAAGTAACACATAAAAACACATAAAACCATATCTAATTTTAACTAATTGGCGCTACAAACAATTAATAAAAATCAAATAAATGACAAAAATCAATAAAAATCTACAATACACCATTACTTATTCTCAAAACTAGGAATCTTTACTAACACAACATATGATCATTGTTATTACGGTTCCACCGAACCTATAACATTCAGTTTCACTTCCTTACGGCTTCCTCGCCTATGCTTGTTTCATGAGTTCTGACAACTCCACAAATACTTGGCAACTTTATTACTTCAATAACAAGAATTAACTTCCTTTCTTTAGCCTTGGGTTCCTTCAACTGTGCAACCAACATTTATTTTAAAATTAATAATAATAATAAACTCCACTTAAGTTTGCACGCATCAAATTTTCTCTCTCTCTCTCTCTCTATGTTACGTATTCCTTTATCTTTGGCGATCGTGCCGTCCTTTTTGTTCACAAATTACTGAAAGAATCAAATAAATACGTCTCCCTGAATTATTTATATGTGATTTAACAAAGAACACCTTTATTTTTCGATTTTCACACGTGGGAATTTATAATTACTTAGATAACATACTCCTATTTAACGGTATCTGAAACGATAACTTTAGCAAGGTATATTTCTAATGACATGGCTACGGGGATTGACCCTCCGCGCTTTCGATTATAATGTTCATACCGTTTCTTTAACACTCTGGTGTTTACAAATAACATCTGGTCCACTCAAGCTATTAACAGGCCGGCGAACTCCTCCTCAGTAGGTCAAGTCCTCCACAAAATTTATGACCTCAGACATCATGTCTGTCACGTCTGACTGGGATATACTTCTTATGAAATTGGCTGCCTGAGTTTCTCACACCACATATCTCCAATAAGAAAAGCTTTAATTTTTAAAACCCTACGGTACTTTATTTCGGCTACCTATCCACCGACATTCAGATCATACAGGATAATGTAATTAATCCATGAATATCCACGTTGCCCGGTTTGAAGGACGATCATTATTTTATTTAGGGGCTACTCCATTTATCACGCTGCCCACGGCTAGCGTGAAATCAAATCCTAGGGCTCAACCCATTTTCGGAAGATTCAAAAATACATTTGGAACGGGAATCTAACCACCGTCCTCCACATTTCATGCGACAACAGAGCGGTAATTCAGCAGACCTCTGAGCCTGAATTATACAACAATAATGCTCCCTTTGCCGACGATTATATGGATCCGTCTCACTCAGTACCTTGCAACTACACACATGATTAACCATTCCTGACATTAGTATAGCAATCACTTGAATTTACTAGTTATTTCCGCTTATTTCAGCGTAAATCAATATATATTTTCTGTATATCTTTTAGTGAAGAATAATTTCTTTCCAAGCCGTTCTTAACTTTCCCAGTGCTGATTTTGACAATACAATGAGCAATTCATTTAACTTAAACATTTTAATTAAACAACTTATTTTCTTGGATACTCTGGTTCTCCAACTCAATTACTTGAACATACTAGTTCTAACACTTATTTCCTTAAACATATTAGTTCAACAACTTCACATCTTAACTTTAAGAAATACCCACTCTTACCACAATTTACTGGTGCTTACAATTTTTACAATTCACAATCTTTTATTCCTCTTGCTAACTATCGATTCAAATCCGTTTGTTCCCACAACACAACTTCCTTCACATCTTAATTTCTTTTTCCACAAACGTGTGACATCGATTTTTATTTAAAAAACGCACGACCCCAAAATACACTTCACAATGTAAAGGTTGTACTTACATCTTAATTCGGTGTTTCCGCCAATGGTAGTGGACCTGTTCATCCACCATGATGTGTTTAATCTTCCATCGCTGTGGCACTTTTCACATGTATTTCATTTCCACCATTTACACTAATTTTCTTTCCACATAACTCCCCTTTCATAGGGTATTTTAACATATTAATTGATAATAACACTCTTAAATCACTTACAAAACTTACATAAAACTCTTGAAAAATATTATTTACACACACATTTTACAATGAACTAATACCTTACATACATATGTGCTTATTTTCTTAATTCACACCTTTTTCTCTCTTCTCTTTGCCTCCTCCAAGAAATGTAGGTCTTATCGGATCTCTATCCTGGTCCTAAACATCTACTTGAAGAGAATGAAAGTCTCTGATCTCCTATGGTCTATCCTAGACCTCTCCTAAAAACCATTGAAAGTCTCTGATCTCCTTACCCTTTGCTTCCCTGCTCACATCGGATAGCTCTATTTCAATGTTAAGTTCCAGTTCCAATCGGCTCTGACTTCACTGTACTGGCGCGATCTTATCTCTTTACGGCTACGGTGATGTACTTTGCCGTGTGTCTCTTTAGACACGTTTCCCTAGAGTCGCAGTCTTAACTCGAACTAACGCTCCGTAATAAGTGGCTCTCCACTCTAATTCACGTCTTAATGTTTCACTCGAATTCCTTACTACGGTTCCTCCAATTTTAAGATTTGAAAA
The DNA here is from genome assembly GCA_946902985.2 of Meconema thalassinum. Taxonomy (NCBI): domain Eukaryota; kingdom Metazoa; phylum Arthropoda; class Insecta; order Orthoptera; family Tettigoniidae; genus Meconema; species Meconema thalassinum. The sequence continues at coordinate 249,806,358 of OX336396.1, forward strand.
CCTATACGTGCTTCAAATAATTACTGCTGCTATTGACTCGTAACACTTCGAACTAATGTCCCTAATGTCATAAATTTCCCAAGAATGGGCACATTGTGACACTATTATTTCCCCGATAACTCCACACGAGTTTCGAATGTATTTTGTTGATACGGTATAGCACTCTCTTGGCGCTCACGGTAACTGAACTCTGGTGCTCTCGGGAACTAACTATTCCTTAACGCCGCACTCCCTCTACAGAGGTTCACTAAAGACTGAGGTCCTTTGTAGACTGAATTTTTACTCGGTGAGACAGAATAACCCTCCACTGGGTTCTGTAATACTGAATGTTCTCTGAAACAGCGTGGTCTTCTCCTTAGGATCCACGTTAGACTGAATACTTTTGCCTCGGCAGACGATTTTAGCCAAATGTAGTCAGTTTCCAGCCCTCTTGAAACTAACTTCCAAAGTAATCCTCGTATCAGATTATAAAACTTACTCTTTTACTCCCTGGAGTCCATAAGTTTCCAATCTGCTTTCAAAATTCAAAATCTATCGTACAGTCCTGCTATAAAAATTTCCAAAATGGTCTGGTTCCACGTGGACGTGACCCTTTTACTAATGTTCCTCTGCGCGATCCGTTCGGGAAGTCCAGGTGACGTAAGGCTGACCTTGCACTTCTTTCCTGCACAATAATTAGACGATTTTATATTCTTGAAAATTCTCTTTCTAATTATCAGCCATTTTGGCGTATTCCAAAGTTCATATATTTTTTTTTTCGGAAATCGTACTGATTTCGCAACATTGCAGGCTCTCTCTGCTGTTAATCTTGTCATAATACTGCTGATTCAACATAGCTAGGGGAACTCCCTTCCTAACTCGCTGGTTATTCGTCACTGTATGATTCCTTCACGCAGCTGCGTTAGCTGACTTATGGTCGGTGAATCACCTCGCACGTGCGTGTATCTCGTTATCTTATGATTCACAGGCAGCTGCGTCTTGCGCTGCGATTGCATTCGGTTTCAACACATGAACTCTTCTCTTGGTTTACAGCTCAAGTCTATAAGAATATTCTATTTCTTTCTTATACAGTCATGGGTTCGATTCATTGTGTAACTCAAAAAGGCACAGTATATACATTGGCAAAGTAGAAGTTTTAACTTAGTCTGGTAACAATTCGTGAAAAAATGGTGCATTATCTTTGTAACGTGTCCTTGCGGCGATTTCACGCCACCGTCTCTAGAGCAGGTTGTCGGTTGGTGTCGCCGCAGGCTGTTGTTCCTCGTAGCGCATCGCCGCCTTAGTGCAGTGTAGCCGTCAATTTTATTATAGAAGAAGCTGTAACTTCCAGGTGGCGTGTTGGTCTGTAAGTGGTTGGGGGGAAAAGATCGCAACAGTAAAGACACTCACACTGTGGGGATTTTATTTGTTGCTAATTCCAATCGCGTTTTGCGGTTTGAATATCGAGGAACAAGGCTAGGATTTATGGTAGACTCGTCATTCTGAGACTCTTCTGTATTAAGGGGGGAGGTACCTATCCGCTAGTGTAAATTTAATGAAATTCAATATTAGCCTACTTTCGATTTTTGCAAAAAATGAAAGTAGACTTATGAGATCAACACAGGGCGAAAAAAAGTGTGTCTTTCTGTGTGTGTGTATGTGTGTGTGTGAGTCTGTGTGTATGTGTGTGTGTGAGTCTGTGTGTGTGTGTGTGTGTGTGTGTGTGTGAGTGTGTGTACTCTGAATGTCTGTCCCCCCCCCCCCTATCAATTCGAACACGGTGAATGCGAATTGAACGAAATTTGGTACAAAGGTAGCACTAGCAAAGGACACCTCAGTGTCATGTTTTATATCGCCGCCATCTTTACTAAAACTGAATGGCGGCCACTCAAAATCAAATAACGACTAACCAAATCATCTGATCTCCACCAAATTTGGTAACAACATACCTTCGTATAGGATGCGTCTTGTGACCAAATTACAAGGTCGTCCGCCATACCATTTCAGGATGGCGGCCGTGAGAATTATGCAAACTTTATAATCCATATCATGGGACCCACCAGTTCCGATTATCGAGCCGAGAATCGTTTTAACTGTTCTAAAGGAAGAGGCACGTTCGAAATTAAAAGTTTATTTTGTAATACTATAGTGCAGACGTGATTTTAAAAAGCTGAGCCGATTCAGCAATGAGACAAGATGGCAGCGGATATCTTGTGCCTGACTTATATTTCACTAATTTGAGTATTGCATGCAATATAGCGTACTGATACAAAATAAATAAACGTTGTATGAAATGCTTTATATATAAATAATATACTCCAGTGATGAAATCGTTTAGTATAAATCATTATTTGCTAACAAGTTCTATGTAAGTCATTTTTAAATAGAACGATATTCGTTGACACAATTAGCTCAGTGGTAGAGCGTTAGCCTGTCGCTCAAATGCCTATGGTTCAAACCCGATCAGAGCTAGTTTTTTGCTTGAAATCTTATATGTTTATTGTTTTGTAATGACTCAGATGTTTTAAAATTAAGCGTTATATTGTGCATATTATGGTGTAAAATATATATTTAATTAAAACATAATTCGCCAGCAGATTTATTCGAGACATCTAGCTGCCAAAAAGGTAACTGCACGCAGACCTACTTATTAACTTCCGGTTTTATTGAAAAGTTTCTTCTTCTGGCCGCTAGAATGCACTCGCTCTGTTAGGATTATATTGTTCGATATTTCACCACTAGATGTCACGACTAGTCTACGTGGGGCTCCATTGATTACTATACCATTGGCATTCTATGCGCATCGAATTTGAAGAATGACAAGATGATACTACGATACATTTTTACTTTTTATTTTAAAGGGTTTGTAACAGCCTATTGTGCGTTATTTGAAAATGTTAATTGAAGTAAAGAACAAAACGATTTCACATAGTATCTGAACTCTACCGTTGGTGCTAGTTCAGGATATTAATTAATACTTTTATTTCAGCCAAATAGCAATCGAAAATAACCACATAGTTGGTATACACACGTCTCTGTAGGGTCATGGAAAGATTTGTTAATTCAATTAGGGTTGTGAAAGTCATACGCAGCCAGACGTGTAAAGACATGCCTCAACTCAAAGTTGGATGTTGCCCGCGTCAGGCCGATTATGTAATAATAATAATAATAATAATAATAATAATAATAATAATAATAATAATGTTATTGGTTTTACGTCCCTTTTAACTACTGTTGCTTTTAGAGACGCCGGGATGCCAGAATTTTGTCCCGAAGGGGATCTTTAACGTGCCAGTAAATCTACTAACACGGCTCCCTCGCATTTGTGCACCCTCAAATGCCAGCTGACTGCGCTAGGATACGAACCTGAAACATACGGTCCAGCAAGCGAGAACGTTACCGCTGAGCCACGCCGCCAGTCCGGTCGATTATGTCTCCAGATCCATAACATTCTTTAGATACTTCTTATCTTTCTTTCTTTCTTTCTTTCTTTCTTTCTTTCTTTCTTCAATGATGGTAGCAGTTTTTATCTAGGTTGTGGCGTTTGGTAGAGGTAAATCGTTTCTAAGGTCTTCAACAAAGAATAGTTCTATTATACTCTTTGATAATAACAACGAGTTATAACTATACTCATACATTTAGGAGAAAGTAGGCTATATGTTCTTTACTGAACATCTTGCTTTTTTTATAATTTCTGCAGTCCTGTAATTTTAAAAAATGAAAATTTTCAGGTAAAATGTTTACTACTAATATATTGTTAAGAGTTTCTCAAATGTTTTTAAAAGTAATCCATTGGTCATCAGTACACTGTAAAACATTCTGGTGTATTCTCTGCAGTCAGGCAACGTTTACACAATAATTACCACAATTATTTATTTATATTTTTCTTGTGTTGTGCTGCTTGTAAGACGCAAGTCTACTACATGTACTAGAATATTAGATATGGCACTGGATTTATTTTTTTATTATTTAAATAAAATTAGTAACAAGAAGTTCCGTGAAGAACTATACAGCCTACTTTTCATGCCAATGATTATTCTACAGAATATGAACCTATCTAGAACAAGATGTTCAGTAAAGAACATATAGCCTACTTTCTCCTATATGTATGAGTATAGTTATAACTCGTTATTATCAAAGAGTATAATAGAACTATTCTTTGTTGAAGACCTTAGAAACGATTTACCTCTACCAAACGCCACAACCTAGATAAAAACTGCTACCATCATTGAAGAAAGAAAGATAAGAAGTATATCAAGAATGTTATGGATCTGGAGACATAATCGACCGGACTGGCGGCGTGGCTCAGCGGTAACGTTCTCGCTTGCTGGGCCCTAGGTTGCAGGTTCGTATCCTGGCGCAGTCAGCTGGCATTTGAGGGTGCACAAATGCGAGGGAGCCGTGTCAGTACATTTACTGGCACGTTAAGATCCCCTTCGGGCCAAAATTCCGGCACCCCAGTGTCTCTAAAAGCAGCAGTAGTTAAAAGGGATGTAAAACCAATAACATTATTATTATTATTACGACCTGCCGTGGGCAACATCCAACTTTGAGTTGAGGCATGTCTTTACACGTCTGGTTGTGCATGGCTTTCACAACCCTAATTGAATTAACAAATCTTTCCATGACCCTACAGAGACGTGTGTATACAAACTATGTGGATATTTTCGATAATATAATCCTAACAGAGCGAGTGCATTCTAGCGGCCTGAAGAAGAAACTTTTCAATAAAATCTGGAAGTTACCTTTTCGGCAGCTAGATGTCTCGAGTAAATCTGCTTGCGAATTATCTTTTAATTAAATATATATTTTACACCATAATGTGCACAATATAACGCTTAATAACATTTTCAAGTAACGCAAAATAGGCTGTTACAAACCCTTTAAAAAAAAGTTAAAATGTATCGTAGTATCATCTTGTCATTCTTCAAATTCGATGCGCATAGAATGATAATGGTATAGTAATCAATGGATCCCCACGTAGACTAGTCGTGACATCTAGTGGTGGAATATCGAACAATATAATCCTAACAGAGCGAGTGCATTCTAGCGGCCAGAAGAAGAAACTTTTCAATAAAATCTGGAAGTTACCTTTTTGGCAGCTAGATGTCTCGAGTAAATCTGCTGGCGAATTATGTTTTAATTAAATATATATTATACACCATAATGTGCACAATATAACGCTTAATTTTAAAACATCTGAGTCATTACAAAACAATAAACATATAACATTTCAAGCAAAAAACCTAGCTCTGATCGGGTTTGAACCATAGGCATTTGAGCGATAGGCTACCGCTCTACCACTGAGCTAATTGTATCAACGATAACGTTCTATTTAAAATGCCTTACATAGAACTTGTTAGCAAATAATGATTTATACTAAACGATTTCATCACTGGAGTATATTATTTATATATAAAGCATTTCATACAAAGTTTATTTATTTTTTATCAGTACGCTATATTGCATGCAATACTCAAATTAGTGAAATATAAGTCAGGCACAAGATATCCGCTGCCATCTTGTCTTATTACTGAATCAGTTCAGCTTTTTAAAATCACGTCTGCACTATAGTATTACAAAATAAACTTTTAATTTCGAACGTGCCTCTTCCTTTAGAACAGTTAAAACGATTCTCGGCTCGATAATCGGAACTGGTGGGTCCCATGATATGGATTATAAAGTTTGCATAATTCGCACGGCCGCCATCCTGAAATGGTATGGCGGACGACCTTGTAGTTTGGTCACAAGACGCATCCTATACGAAGGTATGTTGTTACCAAATTTGGTAGAGATCGGATGATTTGGTTAGTCGTTATTTGATTTTACGTTTTGAACGTTTGAGTGGCCGCCATTCAGTTTTAGTAAAGATGGCGGCGATATAAAACATGACACTGAGGTGTCCTTTGCTAGTGCTACCTTTGTACCAAATTTCGTTCAATTCGCATTCACCGTGTTCGAATTGATATGGGGGGACAGACATTCAGAGTACACACACTCACACACACACAGACACACACACACACACACACAGACTCACACACACAGACTCACACACACACATACACACACACACAGACTCACACACACACATACACACACACACACAGACAGACACACTTTTTTCGCCCTGTGTTGATCTCATAAGTCTACTTTCATTTTTTGCAAAAATCGAAAGTAGGCTAATAATGACGAAATTAAGTTGCTAATATCGAAATTTCCAATTAGTTCGAAATACTGTATACCTGGCATAATGTATCCTAATAGAGCACTACAGTTGGCAGCCCTGATGACTGAATATATTCTTAGTTCCGTCTCTTAAGGTACAAAATACAAAATTTGGTTGAAGTCCAAGGAATAGCATGGACGTTACATGCAGTTAAACATTGGATCTAACAGCGCGCGTAAAATCATGTTGGCAACAATGTCATGCATGTATTGGTCAGAAATAATCTGAAATAATATGATCTATTGTTGTGCCAATTTTGAATGAAATCCATTAGTTAGTATAGAAGTTACATGCATTTTACAATTGGACCTATCAGCAGGCTTAGAATCATGTTGGCAGCACTGACGTATATTAGTTACTCCAAATTCGTCCAGAATGCCAGGTACTATACGTGTGCAAAGTTTAGAGCTATTGGCTTGCATACTTTCTGATATATTGATAATAATGTTATTGGTTTTACGTCCCTTTTAACTACCCTGGCTTTTAGAGACGCCGGGGTGCCGGAATTTTGCCCCGAAGGGGATCTTTAACGTGCCAGTAAATGTACTGACACGGCTCCCTCGCATTTGCGCACCCTCAAATGCCAGCTGACTGCGCCAGGTTTCGAACCTGCAACCTTGGGCTCAGCAAGCGAGAACGTTACCCCTGAGCCACGCAGCCAGACCTGATATATTGATATTAGGGTAACAAAAATAGGGACAGCACATATTAACAGTTGGCAGCACTGGTTGCTCCTTAGAATACGCATAGTCATATCTGTTATGGTACACATAGCACATACGAAATTTGGTTGAAATCCAAATGATAGTATGGAAGTTACATGTATTTAAAGTTGGATCTGTCAGCAGGCTTAGAATCATGTTGGTAGCACTGACGTATATAAGTTACTCCAAATTAATATAGAATGTCAGGGACTATACGTGTGCATAGTTTAAAGCTGTCGGCTTGCATACTTTCTGATATATTGGTATTTGGATAAAATAAATTAGGAGCATTTATTAACAGTTGGCAACCCTGGTAGGTCTGAAGAATACGCTCAGTCATATCTGGTTATGTACACATAGAACATACGAAATTTGGTTGAATTCCAATTGATAGTATAGAAGTTATATGCATTTAAAAATTGGACATATCAGGAGGCTTATAATCATTTTGGCAACACTGCCATGTTTAGCCTCCTGGAAATTAAACTGAAATATTATGATCTGTACGTGTGCCAATTTTGAAATAGCTCCCATTCATACTTTCCAAGATATCCAACATGGAGCTCAAATTTCAATTGCGATTGTTTAGCAGTTGGTAGCACTGACATCATTTTCAAATATGGCCGTGAGATATTCAGGTATAGATCTTTACTCCTACCAAATTTTGTTTCGATTGCTGCAGCCGTTTAGGAGTTGATAGGGGGGGGGGGGGACACACACACAGCCAGACAGACAGACAGAAGGACAGACAGACAGACAGACAGACACACATTTGCCCGATCTCATAAGTCTAATTTTTCCTCATTTTTGCAAAATGTGAAAAGTAGGCTAAAAATGTGAACTATTTTGAAAAAGAATATTTTTTAAAAACATAATGGCACATGTTATTTAAAATATCCTAGTAGGCTACCTGTTGTTCATATGATTAAATTTCACAGTCCTGTAAAATTGTATTGGAGTAGCTAAAAAATTGAGAGGGTTAAGTTGGCACAGGCTAGAGTAAAAGATGGCTTTTCACCGATGTGTCAGTCTCACTCATGGCTGTGATTGTATGGAAACTACTGAGGTATGGGTGGTGCTTAGTAATGACATTCGGGGCACAGTCAGTGCCTGTGAATGCTGTGAAAGGTTCTACTCATAGGGTTAGTACTACCGTTCTGACTCAGTGAGGAAAGCAATGGCAAATTACCTCACTCCTCTTCTTGCCTAGTACGCCTCCATATAGCGCTGCCTTGGGTTTTTGTGGGTATCTACTCACATAACCTGACGGCGGTACTTTTTGAGGATCCAACGAGCCTTCGGGCTGACTACCTAACAACAACATGATGAAAACGCTGTGTAAAAAATGAAACTTGAGAAAATGAGTGTTAAACATATCAAAGATTTGGGTGTGCATTACAACTCCCCTGCTGCATACACAGGGCCCTCTTTCTGGTTAATTTTGGCCTCCTTTTCCAATCTCAGTCTCATTTTGCATTTCCTCACTTCTTTTGCAGTCTTGGAACCCTTTCATTTGCCGAAAGTATGCGTTTCTCATCTTCATCTTGGAGAAACCGGGAGCAATATGTTCCAACCACAAGCCCTAACTGCTGCAATATTTTAATTCTAGTCTTCATTCCATCAATAAAAGTCATGGTAGCACCCATTAACACTAATCTGAAAAGTTCTTCTTCCAGCAAACGTTGTTTTGGGGCATATCTTCCATATTTTAGAGTTGAATGACTCGTTATTATTTTGTGCTACCACCAACACATCTTGTCAACAGTTCTGTTTTAACAAGATTCTTGAAAACTGGTTTAATTGTCTCCATAATGGCTGGGGCAAGATTATTTTTATGCTTATACTTGTCTCCAATGCCTTGTACCACAGCCTGCTGGTAAAGACACAAAGAGTGTGGACCGTTTGGACAAAAGTAATGCTGCGACTGATCATCTGTGGAAGCCTAGTGGTACCACAAAATGGCCCAGATGGCTGTTCTCATATTATCTACAGATAAAACTATTAGCTCTAACGGCATTCCCATAATAGACAGTGAGGGTATTTATCAAAGCATCAGTCAGTCAAAGTTCTGAGCCCAATCACTTGCCAAAACTGTACTAAAATACTGACAAAACTATTATTTTTTGTCACAAGATAGCATGTGTTGCGTTTGTAAAGAAAAGCATGACGTGACTTCCTGTTCCTCAGATACAAAGAGAAATATAATGCCTGAGAGAGATTCAGTACTGCCAATTCTTAAAAGGAGCGAAATTATTCAAACAGTGGCAGGGCTTGCACGTACGTATGCTTGATAATGCTTCGGATCAACTGACACGTAGGCCTATTTATAGTTTGGGGAGCGTGGTGGCTCAGCGGTCTAGCTGTATGCCTCTCACCAAGGCGAACCGGGTTCGATTCCCGGTCAATGCATGTGAGATTTTCGATGTGAAATGCCATGTCCTGTGGTTCGGATTCCACGTAAAACGGAGGTCCCGTGGCTTATGATCGCAAGATTGACGGTCACGTTAAACTACAAGCTTCCTTTTTTTATTTATAGTTTTCATTGCATCTCGGAAACGGTTACAGTTATATTAACAATTCTTTCACCACTGGAAAGAGCGAAGTTCATTAACCATTTTAGGAACTGAAAAAAATGCAGTTTTTTGACCTCCAAATACGTACTCCCTTCCCTCCACCGCCCCCACCCCCACCCCACACCTCCACCCCCTTGCCATGTTCCCACGGCCTGTGGCTTGGTGAATGGGATTTGTAGTCTGTTGTGGCCTGTCGTGCTTTGTCGTATTCCTACCTCAAGCTGTTCCCGCTCGAGGCTTGGCGAATTTCGAGCGGCCACAAGTCTAGAAGAGTCACCAAAGCTAGTAGGTACAGCCTTCAGTGTGTTTTATACATAGATGCAAACCGATTCTGTCTTGTATACTTCTTTAGTTCCAGTTCTAGTTCCCGTACTGTTTCTTACCAGTAGTGGAGTAGTGATGGTTCTGCCCCACTTGACACTCCTGTGCCCAACAAACCAACATGGCCGCCGCGCGAAATTGAAATAATTAATATCTCTCAAACGCATGGTCGGATGTTTACAAATGAGGTGTCGTTGACTCGAGCTGACGTCCTTTTTCCTATCGACCATGTATTATATTTTTCAAAAATTCTTTGAATTTTTTTGTTTTGCAAAACACAGAAATTTGTGTTTTGTAAGTAGTGGGATGAGGAGAGAGCTACTACACTTAGGAAGTTGTGAGCCCCTGCGACCTTGGAATGGAAGGAGCCATGCTAGGAGGGCGTGCTTGGATTCGTTTTTTTCGTCTCGTCGTGCTCTTTACGGGAATGTAGGTGTCGAAAAGGTGAAAATCTGGAAATACGGTTTTTTGGGGTAAAACCGTGATTTTAAACTTTTTGCTATATTTCGCGAACCAATCGTGCTAGAGGCATGAACGAGGGGTCCAAGGACTCGGGCTGACGTCCTCTTTGCTATGGACCACTCGTTATATTTTTTAAAAAATTGAAAACTCGATTTTGGGGTAAACATGTGTTTTTTGTGATTTTTGTCGATATCTCACGAACCAATAACGCTAGAGACGTTTACTAGGTGTCCTAGGACTCGGGCTAACGCCCCTTTTCGAGCGTGGTAGAATTTTTTTTCCAAAAAATAATTCACAAAGGGCCTAACGCCATACATGTTGAAAAAAAAATTCTTTACCGTTACCTGTTGATAATGTTTATGAAGCGTGGTGGTTGAGAGAGACGATACGGCTGGGTGTGTGTGTGTGTGTGTGTGTGTCGCTGACCACGGTGGCTGTGTTCAATAGATCAATCGCTATTTCGACGGGTCGGTTTATGACAGAGCGAGAGTGCATTTTTTTCACACCTTTTACCTTTAACGTGTAAACGGTGATGAGAACTTGGTTCTATGTTGGTCGAAGCGAGTACAGAAAACAAACTTGCCGAGGAGCAGGAGGTGAATGTCATTTGAGCTTATTGGAAGGCGTTGATCTGACTTGACAACAGGTGACGCTTGAAGGTGAAATAATCTGACCATTGTGGTGGCAGGGAAGATCGAAATGCATGTGAACACATGTGTGAAACCACATGCACGCTAAACCAGTGACATCCTGTCTTGCTTGGTACGTGACAAAATGCAAGTCCATGTGAAATTTGATCTTCCACAGGAGTTCACCTTGGACGTTATCTGTCCACGTGCGCGATAACTGTTAACAAGTCACATACTGTTTTGATTCGTACGTGACAAAATGCAAGTTCATGTGAAATTTGATTCGCCACAGGTGTTCGCCTGGGACGTTAGCTGTCCACGTGCCTGATAACAGAATGGTCAAAGCGTGGGAAAAAAAGAATATACATGCAACGTAGCATATATAAAGACATGTCGTTATCATTTCCACTCTCACTTGGGTGGACTACCTTTGAACACACTGCGTTGCATGAAACCCCTGGTCTAACGTGTAAACGGTGATGAGAACTTGGTTCTATGTTGGTCGAAGCGAGTACAGAAAACAAACTTGCCGAGGAGCAGGAGGTGAATGTCATTTGAGCTTATTGGAAGGCGTTGATCTGACTTGACAACAGGTGACGCTTGAAGGTGAAATAATCTGACCATTGTGGTGGCAGGGAAGATCGAAATGCATGTGAACACATGTGTGAAACCACATGCACGCTAAACCAGTGACATTCTGTCTTGCTTCGTACGTGACAAAATGCAAGTCCATGTGAAATTTGATCTTTCACAGATGTTCACCTTGGACGTTATTTGTCCACGTGCGTGATAACTGTTAACAAGTCACATTCTGTTTTGCTTCGTACGTGACAAAATGCAAGTTCATGTGAAATTTGATTCGCCACAGGTGTTCGCCTGGGACGTTAGCTGTCCACGTGCCTGATAACAGAATGGTCAAAGCGTGGGAAAAAAAGAATATACATGCAACGTAGCATATATAAAGACATGTTATCATTTCCACTCTCACTTGAGTGGACTACCTTTGAACACACTGCGTTGCATGAAACCCCTGGTCTTGTTTAACAGTTTTGGTGTTGGTGGAAAATACTTAACCTTGTTGTGGGGTAGGTATTTATTTATATAATTATTCATTTATACATTTATTGATTCATATATATATTTACAAGCAATTATTTATTGATTAGGTAATTAATGATTTTATTTATTTGTTTGCAGATAACCGGCATACCTTACAAGTAGGATATAAAGGGCGGTTCTGGGGCAGGGGCTAATGGGCAAAATGGCCGCCGCGCGCAATCACTCTATGTTATTCTTATGGAGGGGTCAGTCAGAGCTGGGGCAGGGGCTAATGGGCAAGATGGCCGCCATGTCCTGAGACCATGAATAATGTCACAGGGAGAGGTCGGCCGTGTAGTTGTTAAATGGAATATTTATTATTATTATTATTATTATTATTATTAGGTAATTTTTGATTGATCGTGTACAATCAAGACCAGCCTTATATTGTCCAGTTTTTGGGTTAGTGGCTAGCATTCTTAGCGGTCATTTCTGAGGTTCGAATCCCCGGCTCTGCCAAGAAATTTAATTTCTGGTCTCAAGAGTGGAACGGGGTACACTCAGCCTTGTGAGGCAAAACTGACAAGAGCTGCCTGGCTTTTGATTCATACTGCAGCCATTCTGCCTAACCCAATTTCACCTAACCTAACCTAACTTCACCTAACCTAACCTAACCAAACTTCAAAGTCAGAGCAAAAAAAAGTAAGAGCAAATGAGAGAGCACACATAATAAACTAAGTTATAACCTAACCTAACCTAACCTTACCTAACCTAACCTAACCTAACTTCAAAGTCAGAGCAAATATGAGAGCAAATGTAAGAGCACACATAATAAACTAAGTTATAACCTAACCTAACCTAACTTTACCTAACTTAACCTAACCTAACCTAAAAGTGCGAGAAAAAAAATGTGAGCAAAAAGTATGAGCAAAAAAGTAAGAGCAAATGTGAGAGCACAAATAATAAACTTAGTTATAACCTAACCTAACCTAACTTAACCTAACCTAACCTAAAAGTGCGAGAAAAAAAATGTGAGCAAAAAGTATGAGCAAAAAAGTAAGAGCAAATGTGAGAGCACAAATAATAAACTTAGTTATAACCTAACCTAACCTAACCTAACCTAACCCACAGAAACCTCATTTAAAGATTTTAGATTTTGCATTTTAACATTTTACATTTTAACATTTTAGATTTTAGATTTTTTCATTTTATATTTTTTAGGTTTTACATTTTACATTTTTGATTTTTTGTATTTTAGTTTTTAGTTTTTTTTAGATTTTACATTTTAAATTTAAGATTTTTTGATTTTAGATTTTACATTTTACATTTTCCGAAAAGAGTAAACTACAAGGTCACATACCTAACCTCACTAAACCTAACTATACCAAACCTAACTTAAGCTAATCCAAAGGCTAATGCACATACACAAAGTATATAAGTGCTCATGCAACTATCCTTATGCTAGTCTTATAGGCTACTGTACAACAAGATCACTACCCCAACCGAGTATTTTTTTCTTTCATTTTGTTGTTTACGCATTTGTCAATTTTCTAATTTCCCATTTTCAGTTTTTTTAATGTTAATTTTAAGTTTTACAATTTCATAATATGGAAACATGGAATTTGCATTTTGTTGTTTACACATTAGTCAATTTTCCAATTTTCCATTTTCAGTTTTTTTATGACAGTTTTAGGTTTTTCAATTTCATAATATGGAAACATGGATTTTGCATTTTATTGTTTACACATTTATTAATTTCACAATTTCCCATTTACAGTTTTTAAAATGTCAGTTTAAAGTTTTTCAATATCATGATATAGAAACATGGATTTTCCAATTTGTTGTTGTACATTTGTCAATTTACGAAATTCCCATTTACAGTTTTTAAAATTTCAGTTTAATGCTTTTTCTATTTTGTCAATATGGAAACATGGATTTTCCAATTTGTGTTTTACATGTTCATTTTGCATTAGGAGTGGAGAGAGGTGGGTAGTAATTAAAAATGTACAAGCAGTGTCCATACAATATTTTTTATTTTAAATACATGTACACTATTTACACATAATACATTTTTATATATATATATTCTTTTTTTGTTATAAATTGTACAGTTGTTTTTATTTTGTTTTCTATTTATATTTATTTTTTGATTATGATTACTATTTTATTTTATTTTTGTAGTGTTATTGTTTTATTTCCTAAATTGTTTTATGTATTTGCTAGTTGCAGGCAGAAGATTTTGATATTCATAACTTAACTCTTTAAGCATGGTCAATGATTGAGTAATGACCATAGGCATGTGTACCTATACCATTAGCATCAATCACTCTTTTATCATCACTAGGACACAAAGCAATTTTGTTTAGTCTTATAGATGATATGTCATGTTGTTTAGAAGTGATAATGTTCATTGGTATTCTTTTTACATTGTTTTTCATGACACAATCCTTATAATCTTGAAAGCTTATACAATTTTTGACAACACCTCTGTTAATACCTTTAATCTTTTTGATTTCTTTACCATTTATGTCTAAAGCGTACATTTTAGCTCTAAGTCCAACAAATGCTTTTATAATTTGTCCACAAGCCTCGTCTTTAAATTTCCCCAACGTTTTCTTGTTTGATGTAGAGTAACATATGTGATTAGTAGGATAATCTGATGTGTCCATGTGTTCTAGGAAATCCAACTTGTCTTGATATACATCTGGGGTGTTAACCAAATAAATGAACGAGTCGGTATCCATATACATGAGTTTAAGATTGTCCATTCCATAATAGGGTAGCAGGACATCATAGTGGTGGGAATACATTAGAGTTTTTGAAATATCCAGTATACACATTCCAATATATATAGGCTTATTGAATACAATGTTACGTTTAGCCATGTGGAAAGCAGCTAGGTTGGGACCATAAATTGTTCTGTCGATGAATGTTGGTTTAGCTATTAGCTTTTCTGCCTTTTTGCTGTCAGTCACAAGACGTATGTCTATTCTTTTACGGATATTTTCCATTGTTTTCCCAAAAATGGCATTGTTGAATAATTTGTACAGATTTTTCTCAAAATCATTTCTGGCTTGTTTTCGAAGGTTGTTATTAAAATCAACGTATGCCTTTAACCAAGGTCTTTGTTTAAACTTTAACACACGATGAATTTTTATCAATTTTATTCCATGATCTAAAGCCTGTTTTAATGCCATGTAGTGAACAACATATCGCCTTCGATTTCCAAGATGAGGAATTAGTTTTTTCAGAGACGAATCCTTAGGTTGTGTACACTCTGGTAGGAAAGGTAAATCGTTGTGTAGATCATGAAGGTCAGATGGGTAATCAACATCAACGTCTAGAATGTATCCCACAGGATCGTCTTCCTTTAGTTTTTCTAGATCAACAGTATCTGGAGAAACCCACTGAAATCCACCATAAGGAAGGGAGTGGCACATAGCCCACCCGTATTGGTTGTTGGCATCATCATAGGTAATAAACTGCGATGGTTTCTCAGAATCATAGGTTTCCATGTATTTATTGTTAGCTTCAGCATACCGATGAGACACCTGGCATATGCCTCCACGTATTCCAGACTCGATTAAAAGAATCTGATCGTAATCCTGTAGCAATTCCAGTTCAATGCCTGTGTAAAGGAGCATTGCCTCGAAACTTAAACCAGGCGAAGTAAAGAAGTGTGCAGCATCCACTCGGTGTGTTTCTAGTGTTTTGTTTCTAAACGTTTCAAAGCTGTCTGCAAGAAGGAGTACATCTGATGTTAGGTAGAGGTCACTATATTCCCCTAGAGTTTTAATGTTGAACTGATTCCAGACATTTTTGGCATGTTCATAGTCTTCTTGACTAACATCTTCTTGACTTAATTTGTTAAAGAATGCCTCTTTTGGAGGTAAACACGTTTCACTTAACTTTTCCCATGAGTCAATGTAGTCATAACAAAATACCCCTTTACGAGTCATGAGCATTGCATTTTCTTTTCCAAAGTACTTGTCTGTTTCAGGGTATAATGTTAAGTTGGAAACTAAGTTTTCCAAACTACTCGGCATTAACCGAAACGTATCCACAAATCTAAGCTTAACATTTCCTACATATTTGGTAAAGGAAATGTACTTTTCTTTGGAGTTAGCGATAACATCCACTCTCTCAGTAGTACACCCCAATTGCTTTACAATGAAATTTGCGTCGTAGCCACTCATATTATGTAGAAACACAGGAACGGGGTTTCGTGTTTTACACCTCAAATTACAGTTATTGTGAGCACTTCCACGGTATTCCCCTGTAATATGGCAGTGGTCTCGAACTTTCCAGTCCTGTTGGGTAAATGGTTTTTGACACAAATAACAGGTTTCAGAACATTGGAACTCTGCTTCTTGAGCCTGAGTTAAGGCCTTTGGAACATTTAAGCTGTAAAGGCGATCAATTTCATTAGCTATTGAGATCAAACAGTCCATAAACTTTTCTGCAGCGTCAGGCCCACGATAAATAACAGGTTGGCTTGAAAGATTTGTCTTTATGTGTTCCACAGCAGGTGAGGGTTTAACGTATATACCAAAGCTCATAGGAACATGACTCTGGTATGGCACTGTATAACTTGCCTCAGGATTAGGTAGACATGTTTAATAGGGTAAGAGTATACTTTCAAAATCTGCATAGATAACGTAAGGTATTCTCAGCATTTTTTCAACATTTAAGAATTTGACAATGGGGTTTTTAATAGGCATTTCAACCCTAGCAATGTCATGCTGGACACACAAAGCTCTATGTTCTTTCATTTTTTCCATTCCTTGTTGTCCATATCGATTATCAAAGTGTGTAAAACACCGTTTACACGTATATATTTTATGTTCATGGCGGGTAATCTGATGTCTTACTAGTTTATCAAAATCTTTGATAAAGACGTAGTGGTTCTGGCCGGATGATGAACTTATCAAAAGGAGGTCGCGATGGTCTTGCAGCTCTTGATCCACAACCTTCAGAGGGAACAATTTCTTGTCTTGTTCCAATCCAAATACATTAATGGATATATCGTTGGCTTTTTCAAATTTGGGAATGTCAGCTAGCGATGTAGGAAACGATATTACAGAAAAATCATACTTGTTTTCCAGGTCCTTGTATTTACTAATGCGATGAGCATTCTTTTTAACCAGTTTTGCTAAAATGGCATACATAAAACACTTTTCATTTTTCAAGTTTTCAGGATTAATGCAGGCTTTTCTTGCTTGTATAGCTGCTGGTAATGGAATATATGTGCTTCCACGCAAGGGATTGTACTTATTTATTTTCAATCGTACTCCTTCCACTGCTAACAAAGCCCAATTACTGCCTTTTAGCTCAGATTCCTCCATTTCCGTAGTTAACTTTGTAAATTGTGTTTCCAAGAAACTACTTAAGTCCGTTTCCAAAAATAGGGCCTGATTTCGTGTTTTAAAAGCACGATCTGTAATCTCATTGGTAGATGTATGAATGAATCTACATTCAGCCACAAGATTAACATTAGAGGACCCTTATCAAGAATATCATCAGTTGACTACCACCATTCACAGTGACCACATCGTGAAAGACTGTTAAAACAACTATTGTACAGCCTTGTACTACTCAGTAAGTAGCTGTGGGTCTTGAATATTGTATATTAGAGAACCCTTAGCAAGTATATAATCAGTTGACTACTACTTGTTACAGTGTTCACATCGTGAAAGACCGTCTCACTGTCCAGTATACAGCCTTGTCATACGCTGTAAAGAGCTGTTGGTCTAGACTAGGGGTATATTAGAGGACCCTTCACAAGAATATCACCAGTTGACTACTACCTATCACGGTGTTCACATCGTGAAAGACCGTCTCACTGACCAACCTCTAGCCCTGTGATACGCAGTAAGCAGCTGTTTGCAGAAATCAACATTCATAATGGAAGAAGCCATTCCTAGCTATATGTGTAAAGAGTGTGGAAAGACTTTTCTTCGAGACTATCATAGGAAGCGACATGAAGTATCGTGTGGTGAATTTCATGAGTGCAAGACCTGTGGTAGTACATTCAACAATGCCTACAATGGACGTCGTCATGAAGAATGTTGTATTGTTGTGTCGGCAGCTAAAAGACAAAAAGCAGAGCCTACAAAACATTACCTACTGTCATTGGCCCCTGACAAAAATGGACTTATTGAATATGAGACATCTTTTGAAGGTCGACTTAAATCCTATTTCATTCGTTGCGATACGTGCAAGGATTTAAATTCATACCTTAAAGAGTCCAAACAGCAAATAATACAAGCTATGCAGAAAGAACTAGCAATGCACAAGTCGATAAAAGTTAATCTTGTGGCTGAATGTAGATTCATTCATACATCTACCAATGACATTACAGATCGTGCTTTTAAAACACGAAATCAGGCCCTATTTTTGGAAACGGACTTAAGTAGTTTCTTGGAAACACAATTTACAAAGTTAACTACGGAAATGGAGGAATCTGAGCTAAAAGGCAGTAATTGGGCTTTGTTAGCAGTGGAAGGAGTACGATTGAAAATAAATAAGTACAATCCCTTGCGTGGAAGCACATATATTCCATTATCAGCAGCTATACAAGCAAGAAAAGCCTGCATTAATCCTGAAAACTTGAAAAATGAAAAGTGTTTTATGTATGCCATTTTAGCAAAACTGGTTAAAAAGAATGCTCATCGCATTAGTAAATACAAGGACCTGGAAAACAAGTATGACTTTTCTGTAATATCGTTTCCTACATCGCTAGCTGACATTCCCAAATTTGAAAAAGCCAACGATATATCCATTAATGTATTTGGATTGGAACAAGACAAGAAATTGTTCCCTCTGAAGGTTGTGGATCAAGAGCTGCAAGACCATCGCGACCTCCTTTTGCTAAGTTCATCATCCGGCCAGAACCACTACGTCTTTATCAAAGATTTTGATAAACTAGTAAGACATCAGATTACCCGCCATGAACATAAAATATATACGTGTAAACGGTGTTTTACACACTTTGATAATCGATATGGACAACAAGGAATGGAAAAAATGAAAGAACATAGAGCTTTGTGTGTCCAGCATGACATTGCTAGGGTTGAAATGCCTATTAAAAACCCCATTGTCAAATTCTTAAATGTTGAAAAAATGCTGAGAATACCTTACGTTATCTATGCAGATTTTGAAAGTATACTCTTACCCTATTAAACATGTCTACCTAATCCTGAGGCAAGTTATACAGTGCCATACCAGAGTCATGTTCCTATGAGCTTTGGTATATACGTTAAACCCTCACCTGCTGTGGAACACATAAAGACAAATCTTTCAAGCCAACCTGTTATTTATCGTGGGCCTGACGCTGCAGAAAAGTTTATGGACTGTTTGATCTCAATAGCTAATGAAATTGATCGCCTTTACAGCTTAAATGTTCCAAAGGCCTTAACTCAGGCTCAAGAAGCAGAGTTCCAATGTTCTGAAACCTGTTATTTGTGTCAAAAACCATTTACCCAACAGGACTGGAAAGTTCGAGACCACTGCCATATTACAGGGGAATACCGTGGAAGTGCTCACAATAACTGTAATTTGAGGTGTAAAACACGAAACCCCGTTCCTGTGTTTCTACATAATATGAGTGGCTACGACGCAAATTTCATTGTAAAGCAATTGGGGTGTACTACTGAGAGAGTGGATGTTATCGCTAACTCCAAAGAAAAGTACATTTCCTTTACCAAATATGTAGGAAATGTTAAGCTTAGATTTGTGGATACGTTTCGGTTAATGCCGAGTAGTTTGGAAAACTTAGTTTCCAACTTAACATTATACCCTGAAACAGACAAGTACTTTGGAAAAGAAAATGCAATGCTCATGACTCGTAAAGGGGTATTTTGTTATGACTACATTGACTCATGGGAAAAGTTAAGTGAAACGTGTTTACCTCCAAAAGAGGCATTCTTTAACAAATTAAGTCAAGAAGATGTTAGTCAAGAAGACTATGAACATGCCAAAAATGTCTGGAATCAGTTCAACATTAAAACTCTAGGGGAATATAGTGACCTCTACCTAACATCAGATGTACTCCTTCTTGCAGACAGCTTTGAAACGTTTAGAAACAAAACACTAGAAACACACCGAGTGGATGCTGCACACTTCTTTACTTCGCCTGGTTTAAGTTTCGAGGCAATGCTCCTTTACACAGGCATTGAACTGGAATTGCTACAGGATTACGATCAGATTCTTTTAATCGAGTCTGGAATACGTGGAGGCATATGCCAGGTGTCTCATCGGTATGCTGAAGCTAACAATAAATACATGGAAACCTATGATTCTGAGAAACTATCGCAGTTTATTACCTATGATGATGCCAACAACCAATACGGGTGGGCTATGTGCCACTCCCTTCCTTATGGTGGATTTCAGTGGGTTTCTCCAGATACTGTTGATCTAGAAAAACTAAAGGAAGACGATCCTGTGGGATACATTCTAGACGTTGATGTTGATTACCCATCTGACCTTCATGATCTACACAACGATTTACCTTTCCTACCAGAGTGTACACAACCTAAGGATTCGTCTCTGAAAAAACTAATTCCTCATCTTGGAAATCGAAGGCGATATGTTGTTCACTACATGGCATTAAAACAGGCTTTAGATCATGGAATAAAATTGATAAAAATTCATCGTGTGTTAAAGTTTAAACAAAGACCTTGGTTAAAGGCATACGTTGATTTTAATAACAACCTTCGAAAACAAGCCAGAAATTATTTTGAGAAAAATCTGTACAAATTATTCAACAATGCCATTTTTGGGAAAACAATGGAAAATATCCGTAAAAGAATAGACATACGTCTTGTGACTGACAGCAAAAAGGCAGAAAAGCTAATAGCTAAACCAACATTCATCGACAGAACAATTTATGGTCCCAACCTAGCTGCTTTCCACATGGCTAAACGTAACATTGTATTCAATAAGCCTATATATATTGGAATGTGTATACTGGATATTTCAAAAACTCTAATGTATTCCCACCACTATGATGTCCTGCTACCCTATTATGGAATGGACAATCTTAAACTCATGTATATGGATACCGACTCGTTCATTTATTTGGTTAACACCCCAGATGTATATCAAGACAAGTTGGATTTCCTAGAACACATGGACACATCAGATTATCCTACTAATCACATATGTTACTTTACATCAAACAAGAAAACGTTGGGGAAATTTAAAGACGAGGCTTGTGGACAAATTATAAAAGCATTTGTTGGACTTAGAGCTAAAATGTACGCTTTAGACATAAATGGTAAAGAAATCAAAAAGATTAAAGGTATTAACAGAGGTGTTGTCAAAAATTGTATAAGCTTTCAAGATTATAAGGATTGTGTCATGAAAAACAATGTAAAAAGAATACCAATGAACATTATCACTTCTAAACAACATGACATATCATCTATAAGACTAAACAAAATTGCTTTGTGTCCTAGTGATGATAAAAGAGTGATTGATGCTAATGGTATAGGTACACATGCCTATGGTCATTACTCAATCATTGACCATGCTTAAAGAGTTAAGTTATGAATATCAAAATCTTCTGCCTGCAACTAGCAAATACATAAAACAATTTAGGAAATAAAACAATAACACTACAAAAATAAAATAAAATAGTAATCATAATCAAAAAATAAATATAAATAGAAAACAAAATAAAAACAACTGTACAATTTATAACAAAAAAGAATATATATATATAAAAATGTATTATGTGTAAATAGTGTACATGTATTTAAAATAAAAAATATTGTATGGACACTGCTTGTACATTTTTAATTACTACCCACCTCTCTCCACTCCTAATGCAAAATGAACATGTAAAACACAAATTGGAAAATCCATGTTTCCATATTGACAAAATAGAAAAAGCATTAAACTGAAATTTTAAAAACTGTAAATGGGAATTTCGTAAATTGACAAATGTACAACAACAAATTGGAAAATCCATGTTTCTATATCATGATATTGAAAAACTTTAAACTGACATTTTAAAAACTGTAAATGGGAAATTGTGAAATTAATAAATGTGTAAACAATAAAATGCAAAATCCATGTTTCCATATTATGAAATTGAAAAACCTAAAACTGTCATAAAAAAACTGAAAATGGAAAATTGGAAAATTGACTAATGTGTAAACAACAAAATGCAAATTCCATGTTTCCATATTATGAAATTGTAAAACTTAAAATTAACATTAAAAAAACTGAAAATGGGAAATTAGAAAATTGACAAATGCGTAAACAACAAAATGAAAGAAAAAAATACTCGGTTGGGGTAGTGATCTTGTTGTACAGTAGCCTATAAGACTAGCATAAGGATAGTTGCATGAGCACTTATATACTTTGTGTATGTGCATTAGCCTTTGGATTAGCTTAAGTTAGGTTTGGTATAGTTAGGTTTAGTGAGGTTAGGTATGTGACCTTGTAGTTTACTCTTTTCGGAAAATGTAAAATGTAAAATCTAAAATCAAAAAATCTTAAATTTAAAATGTAAAATCTAAAAAAAACTAAAAACTAAAATACAAAAAATCAAAAATGTAAAATGTAAAACCTAAAAAATATAAAATGAAAAATCTAAAATCTAAAATGTTAAAATGTAAAATGTTAAAATGCAAAATCTAAAATCTTTAAATGAGGTTTCTGTGGGTTAGGTTAGGTTAGGTTAGGTTAGGTTATAACTAAGTTTATTATTTGTGCTCTCACATTTGCTCTTACTTTTTTGCTCATACTTTTTGCTCACATTTTTTTTCTCGCACTTTTAGGTTAGGTTAGGTTAAGTTAGGTTAGGTTAGGTTATAACTAAGTTTATTATTTGTGCTCTCACATTTGCTCTTACTTTTTTGCTCATACTTTTTGCTCACATTTTTTTTCTCGCACTTTTAGGTTAGGTTAGGTTAAGTTAGGTAAAGTTAGGTTAGGTTAGGTTATAACTTAGTTTATTATGTGTGCTCTTACATTTGCTCTCATATTTGCTCTGACTTTGAAGTTAGGTTAGGTTAGGTTAGGTAAGGTTAGGTTAGGTTAGGTTATAACTTAGTTTATTATGTGTGCTCTCTCATTTGCTCTTACTTTTTTTTGCTCTGACTTTGAAGTTTGGTTAGGTTAGGTTAGGTGAAGTTAGGTTAGGTTAGGTGAAATTGGGTTAGGCAGAATGGCTGCAGTATGAATCAAAAGCCAGGCAGCTCTTGTCAGTTTTGCCTCACAAGGCTGAGTGTACCCCGTTCCACTCTTGAGACCAGAAATTAAATTTCTTGGCAGAGCCGGGGATTCGAACCTCAGAAATGACCGCTAAGAATGCTAGCCACTAACCCAAAAACTGGACAATATAAGGCTGGTCTTGATTGTACACGATCAATCAAAAATTACCTAATAATAATAATAATAATAATAATAATAATAAATATTCCATTTAACAACTACACGGCCGACCTCTCCCTGTGACATTATTCATGGTCTCAGGACATGGCGGCCATCTTGCCCATTAGCCCCTGCCCCAGCTCTGACTGACCCCTCCATAAGAATAACATAGAGTGATTGCGCGCGGCGGCCATTTTGCCCATTAGCCCCTGCCCCAGAACCGCCCTTTATATCCTACTCTTACATGTCTGAGGGAGAAGAAACCATTGCACTTTTGAGCCCACTAGAAGGGAAGAGCAATAAGTCACTGCAAGTAAAGGTGAGATGATTTTTTTAAACTAACTTGTTTCATTTTTTTTGTTTTATGTTTTATTTTATGAAATGTATGTATTAACCTGAATTTAGGTATTTATAGCGGTTTATTTTATTTATTTTTTAGAAACTTGGAAAGAATAGTCTTACCGCCGTAGCAGTCGCTGAAAAAAAACCGAAACGCAGTAAAGCGAAACCACTGCCAAAGAGTGAACTGTTTAAAACTCAGGTAAGTCCAACTTAAAAATGCTATTCCATTTTACCACTACTGAAAACTCGTAGACAAAAAAAAATTCATTACCTGTACATGACTGGGACAATGATTGCTTTCTTGATTAATGGCTATGTTGTTGTTGTTGACTGGGAAAAGTACAAGGCCATGTTGGATTTTCTAAAAATAAAAATAATAAATTTAATTTATGGGTGGTTCCCTATGGACTCAACGAATATCCACAGGTTTGAACATGATAATGTGAACAAAATGACATGACATTCATTTTTGTTTATATATTGGTTAAAGGGAGGGTGGGGGAATGTAAATGACTGTAGCTTTATAAAAAAGAAAATAAGTACATGGGTTACTGTTAGTGCCAACATACAGTTTATTTTTAATGGTGTTTTGATAGATTAATGCCAATTAACGCTAACGTTTTATTTACAAGTATTGATTGATTGATTGATTGATTGATTGATTGATTGATTGAGTGATGGGTTATTTTGTTTGCTTTTAGGTGTCGTCATGTGCCATTAACGTAATGAAAAGACAGTGAACAAGCATGCATTATGCTTTAAAGTACTCTGTGCTCTTGTGCAATGTTAATAACTTACAATAAGAAAAAGTTTTATTATAACACATGGCGTTAGTACCAAATACAACAAGTGAGCAAGTTGGTTTACCACGTGGGTTAAATTTAAAATCAGAACATGATCGATGGTTAACATTTGAATCCTGGCCTGTAGGCTTTTTGTCGACGTATGAACTTGCAAAAGCCGGTTTTTTTTACTTGAACCGAGAAGATGTGGTGCGCTGTGTGTTTTGTCGTATTGAACTTTCACACTGGGACCATTTGCGATGGTCTCCTCACTGTCCTTACATGCTTGGAAAGCAAGTAGGTAACCTACCCGTGCATTCATTTTACCGAACCACAAGGCCATTGGCTGCTACTTACGTTGCTGAATCACAAATAAATAATAATAATGATGTATTACCAGTCAACGGTAGTGTCGATATATGTGGTCCATATGCCATAGACAGTGTTGAATTGGCGTGTGCTTTTGAAAAATTGGGAGTTTGCAAGACTAAAGCACTAGCACACCCAGAGTACAGCTCTGTTGAAAAACGTTTCGAATCTTATAAAAATATTTGGCCATTAATATTAAAACACTTTACCAAACAGCTAAGTGAAGCTGGATTTTTTTATACTGGTGAAGGGGATAAAACAATATGTTTTTATTGCGGATTTGCTTTAAAGGATTGGCAAATGACTGATGACCCTTTAGTGCAACACGCTCGTTGGTTACCAAACTGTAAATACATGGTGTTGCTTAAAGGTCAGGAATTTGTGAACACTATTCGTAAAGAAAAAGTGATTGCAGCACAAGACATAAAAGTGCCTTTAGAGTTAGAGCACGCGGAGCAAATACATAAGGCTGAAAGAAAAGACTTGTCTCACGAACAGATACAAAAGTGTGACCAACAATTATGTAAAATTTGTTATCAAGATGAACTAGGTGTTGTATTTTTACCCTGTGGACACATGATAGCCTGTGTCAAATGTGCATTAAAACTTAACACTTGTGCTATATGCAGAAAAGTAGTATTTGCTACAGTTAGGGCATTTCTTGCATAACTAGTATAATTTATTCGCCATGCATAGTGCAAAATCCCTAATTGCACAATATTATTAAAACTGTTTTAGAGTGTAATAGATATGCTTTTGTTTTGTTTATAAACTACTACAATGAATGTTTTGAATGCTGTGGGACAATCATGTGGCTTAGAGACAAAGAAGCTCAGCGAATTGCCAACGCATATTCCATTCCGCATTATCAAGATTCGGAAATTGAAAACAGCATATGGTGATCGTGTACTTTGTGTATGTGAAAACTTTGAGACATTTCTGCCTATACGGTTTAATGATATGTCGGAAAGTGTTTTTGATGAAGTCAATAATGCTGTGCAACCTGTACACTTAATTTATGAAGGTTTTAAAAACAATAGGTGCATGATTCGTTTTAATTAAATAAAAAAAAAGTCAAATAATAAGATATAATAGATATAAGTCATGACAATGGACTGAAAGAAAAAATATGTGTATAGAATAATAATGTCTTAGTGTTTAGTATTGTCTTAAAAATATTATCATGAAACCAAAAAAATGTACATAAAGTTTGTAAATAAATGAAAATAATGGTACAATGTTGTTTTATTTTCTATAGAAGTCAGAATATTTAACATTGCAGAGTATACATGATTATGACAATAAAAAGCACACTTAATACAAGTCTTTGCCTTTACGATAGTGTGTTATAGTTTTAAAAACAAAGCTTGTTGTAGATCTTTTTTCTTCCACGGTAAACAATAGGCATGAAAACGTTATTGTCCTGTTTTGGATCATCATCACTATCAGAATCATAAGCTGCATGATCTATATCATTATTATTATAATCACTATAATTATCCTCAACATTACTAAAACCAGTTAAATATTCCTGGTCCTCTTCCTGTTCCTCTTCCTCTTCCTCTACAGTGTCCTCATGTAGAGTCTGCGTGGCTTTTGATAATGTTAAGGGTTTTTTGAACATTGAATTATTTTCAATAGTAGTATTGTTTTGTAGCACTTGCTTTTTATCATTTTCATGATTTTCTGTTGACAGAAACAGTGTTTCATGCAGTACACTACATTGATGATTACTGACACTTAAAACCACACTATTTTTGCTTTTTAGCTCACTGCGACATTGTTTTGAACGTTGTTTTGTACAACGCCAAATAACAGTTCCATTTTTATTGGTTCGTTTCACAATATATGAATATCCTTTATAGAATGCATGAGGCTTACCATACCTAGTCACAGATACTTCCATATCAACTGTCAAGCTTAGACTAAGCTCTAGTAAAGACAACTTGGTAATAAGAACAATAGATTAATGTGCGAGCATATATGGGTGCAAATGTGGGAGCAAAAAAAAAGTGGGAGCAAAAAAGTGGGAGCAAAAAAGTGGGAGCAAAAATTGGGAGCAAAAAGTGGGAGCAAAAAGTGGGAGCAAAAATTGGGAGCAAAAAGAGGGAGCAAAAGTGGGAGCAAAAGTGAGTGTAAAAGTGCGTGCAAACGTGGGTTCAAAAGTGAGTGCAAAAGTGAATGTAAAAGTCGGTGCAAAAGTGGGTGCAAGAGTGGGTGCAAAATTGGGTGCAAAAGTGGGTGAAAAAGTGGGTGCAAAAGTGAGTGCAAAAGTGGGTGCAAAAGTGAATGCAAAAGTGGGTGCAAAAGTGGGAGCAAAAAGTGGGAGGAAAAAGTGGGATCTGAAGAAAGTAGGAGCAATTATGAGAGTAAATGTGAAAGGAAAAGTGGGAGCAAGTATGGGAGCAAATGTGAAAGCAAAAGTGGGAGCAAAAAGTGAAAGAAAAAAGTGAGAGCAAAAAGTGGGAGCAAAAGTGGGAGCAAATATGAGAGCAAAAAAATGTGGGAGCAAAAAGTGGGAGCAAAACGTGTAAGCAGAAGTTGGAGCAAAAAAAGTGGGAGCAAAAATTGGGAGCAAAAAGTGGGAGCAAAAAGTGGGAGCAAAAATTGGGAGCAAAAAGTGGGATCAAAAGTGAGTGTAAAAGTGAGTGCAAACGTGGGTTCAAAAGTGAGTGCAAAAGTGAATGTAAAAGTGGGTGCAAGAGTGGGTGCAAAAGTGGGTGAAAAATTGGGTGCAAAAGTGGGTGCAAAAGTGAGTGCAAAAGTGGGTGCAAAAGTGAATGCAAAAGTGGGTGCAAAAGTGGGAGCAAAAAGTGGGAGCAAAAAGTGGGATCTGAAGAAAGTAGGAGCAATTATGAGAGTAAATGTGAAAGGAAAAGTGGGAGCAAGTATGGGAGCAAATGTGAAAGCAAAAGTGGGAGCAAAAAGTGAGAGAAAAAAGTGAGAGCAAAAATGGGAGCAAATATGAGAGCAAAAAAAAGTAGGAGCAAGTATGGGAGCAAATGTGAAAGCAAAAGGGGGAGAAAAAAGTGAGAGAAAAAAGTGGGACCAAAAAGTGTATGCAAAAGTGGGAGCAAATATGAGAGCAAAAAGTGGGAGCAAAACGTGTAAGCAGAAGTGGGAGCAAACAAGTCTGAGCAAATATGGGAGCAGAAAGTGGGAGCAAATGTGAAAGCAAAAGTGGGAGCAAAAAGAGCGAGCAAAAGTGAGTGCACAAAGGGGGAGCAAAATGTGTGAGTAAAAAGTGGGGTCAAATGTGGTGTTTTACTAAAACAATCCCCCCTAACCTAACCTAACCTAACTTTACTCAACCTAATTTCACCTAACCTAACTTCACCTAACCTAACCTTCCAACTCTCAGATCAAAAATTAAATTCTGGTCATAGTCGCGTTGGAATCCAAAACCTCTGGGATAACACCCAAGTATACTAGCCACTACACCGCGAAATGGGCAAATTATCATGCAACACAACACAAAAATAAAAAGTTTTCTGTAGTGTAACTCATTGGCTGACAATCATAGTTGAGAATTCAAACCCAAGACCTCAGGACTTTAGTTTTGAACATTATCAGAAAGATTATTCCATTTACATTTTGCTGTTGCTTATAGTTATAAGAGTTGGCATTAATATGGGAGCAAAAGTGAAAGCAAAAAGTGGGTGCAAGCATGGCTGGTTGTAGAGACTTTCATATCAACTAATACACATAAATTAAATTTTAGTAAAGTGACTTGGCTAATAATAATAATAATATTAACAGTTTAAAAAAAATTCAAGGGGATTGATATTTTTCAGGGTGTAATTTCCAAAGTACTGTCAAGAATAATAATTACATGAACAGATTCCAAGAACTCTAGAGTGCTTTTAAGGTTAATGATTGGCTAGGAGTGAGATAGAGCTAGCTAACCTAAGTTAACCTCAGCTCAGTAAACCTAACCTTGTCACATGGCATGTTCTACAAGTATAGACTTGCTTTGAGACTGGCTATGACGTCACAGATGAATGGCGGTGGGAGGCTGGACACGACTTTTTATTATCCAAAAACATTGTCCTTTTTGCCGTTGTTGTTATTGTAATATTGTGTTCTTACACAAATAATAGAATGGGCCACTGCCAATTTAAAAATAATTCTTTAACCACTAATAATTTGAAGGATATTTTCAATCCTAGTGCCATGAACTAAATGAATTCATTATAAAACTACAATTCTTATTTCCGCATTCTGTCGAAGAATTGCAAGTTGTGAAAGTTGCTAGAAATGGCCATAAATATAAATATTTTTATAATAATGATTCCAAGTGGATAATCTAATAGTTGAATGGTTCAACCATTTATTGATCAAGTTGATGATTCAGAAATCATATGTTTTGTTTGGAACTTGAAGTTCATAATCGAGTCACTTCTCGAATGTTTAATGTCAGAAGAACAATTAATTGTTGTTGTGCTTCGCACAGTTCTTCGATGCTATGCTCAATGGTCAAATACTTTTCAGATGTTATTAATAGGTGTTAATAATTTGTGTTGCTTATATGATGATAATATTTTTCGACGATATATTTTTGAAAATGGAAAAACAAGTGAAAGTTTAAGAAATTCTATAAACATTTATTCTACGAGTGTTAATATCATGTAAATAGTCAAACAGTGATCTACGTTATTTCCAGTATGGACAATTCATTTTGAACTGGAATTAAATTAATAAATTTTGGAACACAGTCCACAGGACTATTAATCGGACTTGTGTTTCCAAAAAGATTGTCAAATGTGTTTGGAAGATTTCTGTATATTGTGTGTAAATAAGAGTGTGGATCGCCACACGTGGATGATGCTGCTTTGAGCATTCTTGCAGTCAGATTTTAACTTTAAATAAACTGAGATAATTTTACCAGATGTGTTTCACCCAATTAAATCTCCTTCTATCCTTATTGTTGCATTGAGCCAAAAATCAGTAAAGCATTTTATAAATTTGATGTCGTTTTTGCGATTTGCTTTAACCCATCTGGCGCTCCGGGATATTTTGACTCTCGTGCTGACTGATTATTGGTAAAATGCATATGTGGTCGTGCGGACTCCCGTCTAAACGGGCACATAAAATAAGATGGAGAGAGAAATGGCTTCGAACGTGGGTCCCGATTTAGACATGGTCAATCGCATGCCGATTTGAAATTGTGATAATTTTTTTTGAAATATTTTGGGAGTTGAGAGATGCCTGGTTTGGATGAATAAATTAGTAGGAAACCCAATTAGTGGGGAAAATTAAAAATTTAACTTGATTAATAATTAGAATGGGTTTGAATATTTTTGATAATGGCTTAACCATTAGGGCGTCAAGTAAATTCAGTAGTAAACGTTCGATGACTGGACATACACATTATTAGAATCCAGGTGGAGGATATTTGAGAACTTGCATATTTTTCTTGTGATATTGTGGTAAATGTAATTCGTAAAAGTAGAGAATTTTGTTTTTCCATCACGTCGATATTAGGACAAATCTCATTTTATTATAGTGTTCCTATTAGCTATTCATATTTCTTGTTCTAGTTATAAGCTTGTGTTTGCCACTGTTGTATACCCCTAAGTTTTGAATAATAATTGAAATTATGGAAGAAATGATGAGAATGATGAGGAGTTTGGAGGAGAGTTCAAAAGAGGCTGGACTGCGTGTAGCAGCCATTATGAAAGAAAATACTGAGGCTTTGGAAAAGAAACTTAAAGAAAATTCTGATTCTTTAGAAAGTAGGTTAAAAAATAACTTGAAAGAAAGTTTAGATGAAAAGCTTAAAGAAAATTCTGATTCTTTAGAAAATAAACTTAAAGAAAATTCTGATTCTTTAGAAAATAAACTTAGAGAAAATTTGAATGATAAACTTAAAGAAAGTTCTGATTCTTTAAAAGGTAATTTGAAAGAAAATTTAAATAGTAAATTTAATTCAATGGAAAGTAAATTTAAAGAGAATTCCGAAATTTTGAAAATGACACTTGAAAGTAAAATGAATAAATTATGCGACAAAACACATGAGCTCGAAACTTCATTAGCTACTAACGCAAGTTTAATGGACGAAAAATTTCGCGATGCCGATCTTCGATCCCAAAGCTTAGCTGATAGGATAGAACATGGTCTTAGGAAAGTTGGTGAAGACATGGTCAACCTAGAAGTCAGAGTGAAGAAGGAGAGTAACGAGATGGGAATTCTGGTTGTTCAGCGTTTAACGGAACAATTCAAGGAACTTGTCATGGGAGAAATAAGAGAAGGTGTGATCAGTGAATTGCAAACTGAAATTAAAACCACAGTTGTCAATGAAATTAAAGACACACTCAAGCTGGAGAATCAAGAGGGAATCAAGGAGATTAGGGAATCTTTGTCATCCCACATTGAAGTCATTGCCAAAGATATCCAAGCAACTCAGAAGGACATATCAGATATGACAGGGTCATTGAAAAATCATGAGGCTGTTATGAACCAGATATCCATTGATGTTAAAGACAATTGTAAAGAAACTGAAGCAATTAAGAAGATGGCAGAAGAAAACCAGAAGGAACTTGAGGCTATGAAAAGTCAAATTAAGGATGAGAAACAGTCTGATCATCTGTTGAAAATGCCAAATGTAAGGGGAAAGGAACAGACACAGATAAATCTAGGAGCAGCTAGAGAGACTGAAAGACAGGATGAGGTCAGGACAGTATTTCAATCCAACCCCATAACTGTATTTAAGAATATAGAGGATAAGCCTTCTAAATTTTCAGGGCGAGATTCTGTAACATCCGTGGAATTTTTGAGAGAAGCAGGTGATTACCTGAAAGATTCTAAGATCCCTAAAGAAAGACAGATCCGAGTGATAGGGAAGTTCTTGGAAGGTCCTGCACTTCTGTGGTTTAGAGCATTTAGATCCACTCTAACCACTTTTGAGGAGTTTTCTCGTGGGCTATTGAAGAAGTTTTGGTCCCCTGAAACCCAACAGCAAGTGAGAGCAGAGTTATATTCGAAGAGATTCTCGACGTCACAACCTACTCGATACTCTACGTACTTTTCTGGACAGCTGTCTAAACTTCAACATTTAGATCCGCCGATGCCAGATAACGAGTTGATTACTGCATTGATACGTCAATTTCCAGCAGACGTCCAGAGGACTTTGATCGCTGCTGATATCTACAATATGGAACAATTTGATGAAGTATTACAGAAGCTGGATCATACAAACGCTCAATTCTTCCATCAGAAGGGAGCAAAGAATAACAACGCTGTGTATGCTGTTATGGCTGATAGTTATTCTCAGACACCCCGAGAGATTCGAGAGGAGCGAGAAGAGAAATCGCCGAGGGAAGATTCCAATAAGAGAGGATGGAACCAGTACAGTAACAGATACAGTTACAAGCCATATGCGAGACCAGATGGTGGTAATCGATACAACACTCGATGGAGAAGACCACGAGATACTCAAGGAAGGTACCAGGAAAGAAGATCCTATGGTAGAAATAACTACAATAACAGAGGGAATGTAGATACTCGTCAGTCCAATGAAGAGTTTAACAAGGAGACGAGGAAAAATTTGGAAGCAAGACTCCAAGATAACTTGCAATTTTTGGAGCAGAGGCCCAATAATCCAGGTCCATCGGGAACACAACAATCCCGGGGGAATGGTAATGAAAAAAAAAACTTCGAATTCACAGTAGAAGATAGAATTTTGAATACTTTCACTTCCAGAATTATTAAATGGCAAGCAGAGGATGATGATTTAATCCAACAGAATGACGAACGAAAAGAAATGGGTACCAGAATTAGAATGCCAATCATATCATGCGAAGTATTCGGTATGCCTGTCGATACTTTGATCGATACTGGGGCTATGCTTTGTCTGGTGAGTGAGAAGCTTTATATTCTGTGGAAGCTCAAAGAGAACTTAGAGGAAATTCCAGTATCAGGAATTAAGATCCAAGGAATAATACCCAATAAAATATCTCTGTGCAAAACACAATTATACTTATGTATTACGATTGGAGGACATGATTTCCGACATGTATTTGTTGTAATGAAGGACATGGCTTTTGACATGATATTGGGTGCAGATTTCATTCAGAAATATCAAGCAGTGATAGATATGAAGACAGAGACGATTAGATTCAAGAATACCGAAGAGATTAACTTCGAGGGAAAAGAAGAGGAAGACATCGAGGGAGATGCTCAATGGTCTCTGATTTTTCATGAAGCTGAAGGAAGAGAAGTCTACACTGAGAAGGAGTCCCCAGAGTTAGGGAAGATTTTGGAAGAGTATCAAGATATTTTTGACATTAAGCCTGGTGAAATTGAAGATTTTGAATATTGTGGAAGTAAACAATAATGGAAGCTATGAAGTAGCCAATACACGAACTGGTAACATCGTGGGAACTTATAATGTATCGAATTTGAAGATATATTATTCAAGAACCAGATGATTTAATGTGTAGATTGGAAAAATAAAATTTTTTCAATTTTTATTTTTTGCTAGGTGTGGGGTGGATGTGCCCAAATCTAGGAATGGGTATTCCAAGTTTCAGACACCTAGATATCAAGAGAAAGGCTGTAGCCGCTTTTGAAAGTTCAGATATTTGAATATCGCGCTACATTGCTTCTCGAAGCATTTCGAAGGATTTTACCGATAGTTGGATGTCAAGTGACGTAGCGAGTCATAGCAGAGGTGGAGGCTATTTATTGATTAAATAGTTAACCATGGAGTAGAGACTTGAGACTGTTATCAGATTACTGGCACTGCCAAATGAAAGAGAACGCAATTAGTATCAAGTAAATCGGACCAGGGATTCAAGAGATATGAGGATTTCTAGATATCAGGCGATGACGCGTGACCCTGACCGTTTTGAATAAAAGCCAGCTGGAACAGGCATGGTTAGCTCACTTCAACACAAGCACTTGCAGAGCAAGTTGCGTCTACGCTGAGCCAAGGCACATGGTTGCCGTATCTACGCAGAAGTTCTTTTCAAATCGTGATAGTCACGAGAAGTGCTGCGCAAACGAGTTGGAACTTAGTAAGTTTCTGGTGAGGAGAATCACTGAGGTGATTGATTTCTACAGACATTGGTGGAAATATTTATATTTCCAAAAGGACATATGCTAGACTCTGTCTAGAAAATAGTATTTTGTCACAGTCCAGTAGTAACTTAATACTTGGATGTTTAAATCCATTTGAAGTCAGTTTTCATATTTTGTAACTAGTTAACCACTTCGATCTGTCAGTACACTGAAGACTAGTCTATAACGGTGGCGTTCATTAGTCTACGCAAGGGAAACTGCAAGTTGTCTAGCGCATGGCAGATGGTGATATTAATAAACCATGCCCAGGGAACGATCTTCAGAACAGCCGTTAATTGCTTAGACTGTCAATGTTTTTCTTGTACTGATGAGATTACAGTGAGTTATGTTACAACTGACATATTTAAGAAGAGATCACTTAGATCTGACCCTATTTCAACAAACTGTTATGGCTTTGATAGAAGCCCATATTAAAATGGAACCACAGTTTATTCAAACGTCGAAAGATACTACCACTATGTCTGACTAGACGATTTGTGGGTCTACAATGGCGGCCGATACAAGGATTATACGTGCTTGTCCGATAGGGCATGTCTACGGATAAATCTGGTATAGACCAGGTTTACTACACTTCAAGACCATCAAGAAATGTAAGCCACATTTGAATTATATTATGCCTAGCTAATTGGAACAAACTATTTTTCTGCAGATGACCAACACATTTTTTTCGTCGTATTTAAAGCTTGTAATGATTTACGCAAGACTTGTTAGA
Source organism: Meconema thalassinum (assembly GCA_946902985.2). NCBI lineage: Eukaryota > Metazoa > Arthropoda > Insecta > Orthoptera > Tettigoniidae > Meconema > Meconema thalassinum. The sequence continues at coordinate 249,840,961 of OX336396.1, forward strand.
GTTATTCTGAGTATTTTCAGCACTCAGAACAGTTTAGGATCGATGACCGAGCATTTTGAGCATTTATTTGAATTTTTCATATTTTTGGGAAATCACGGTAATCAGCCGATGTAACTGTAAAAGTTAAATTTATTTTTGTTGAGGAATGGATATTTTTTCCATATTCGAAGGTTCGAACATGTGGATTCTCACATAATGAGATGATAATTAAACATATTTAAAATAATAATAATAATAATAATCCACTAATAATAATAATAATAATTTTCATATTTTTTCTAAATAATTCTTGGATAATATATTTTCTAATAATCATATGTATTGAGAAAGAGCCTATGAAGTAGTTTAAACATTTCAAGTCTGGAACAGGAGATTTTCCGAAGGAGAGTGGTTAGCGCAAGCCCGCATTCAACCAACATTTCAGTTCTGGTTGAACAGTTGATATTTGCATTGAGCAAAGTACATTTTTCATATAACACGGAGAGGCATGAAACGGGAAGCAAATGATATTTGTATCAAATAGGATATTTTTGTATTTATATAAAATCATGACGTAAATACACTCGAAAGTGAAATAAGATTTTCATAAGTATGGTAAATTCACGGGTTGAACTGAATGGTAAAATAAAATAAACTTGTCAGTTTATTAATCTTCCAGTGTTGATAACAAGCAGAGGCTTGATTTATTGTATAAATTTTGGGAAGATAATTTATGTGTGTGGAGTAGTTGAAATGCCATTCCCAGGTGCGCATGTTAAGTCGCAGGAATGAAGGTTTTTTCGAGCATCAATCAAATAGCAGGTTCGATGGCTCAGGTTTATAGTAGGAGTATTGGAGCCACACATTTCGTCGTATGAATAACCCGAAGGTTATTTCTTGAAACCATCAGTTCTTATTTCAACCTTGTTTACGAATTCCATTTAGACTTTGATTTTGCTAGAACCCGGTTTTGTCATGATAGTAGTTTATTCTTCTTCAGAGGAAGACCTTTGCCGTTGCTGTTATTGTAATATTGTGTTCTTACACAAATAATAGAATGGGCCACTGCCAATTTAAAAATAATTCTTTAACCACTAATAATTTGAAGGATATTTTCAATCCTAGTGCCATGAACTAAATGAATTCATTATAAAACTACAATTCTTATTTCCGCATTCTGTCGAAGAATTGCAAGTTGTGAAAGTTGCTAGAAATGGCCATAAATATAAATATTTTTATAATAATGATTCCAAGTGGATAATCTAATAGTTGAATGGTTCAACCATTTATTGATCAAGTTGATGATTCAGAAATCATATGTTTTGTTTGGAACTTGAAGTTCATAATCGAGTCACTTCTCGAATGTTTAATGTCAGAAGAACAATTAATTGTTGTTGTGCTTCGCACAGTTCTTCGATGCTATGCTCAATGGTCAAATACTTTTCAGATGTTATTAATATGTGTTAATAATTTGTGTTGCTTATATGATGATAATATTTTTCGACGATATATTTTTGAAAATGGAAAAACAAGTGAAAGTTTAAGAAATTCTATAAACATTTATTCTACGAGTGTTAATATCATGTAAATAGTCAAACAGTGATCTACGTTATTTCCAGTATGGGCAATTCATTTTGAACTGGAATTAAATTAATAATTTTGGAACACAGTCCACAGGACTATTAATCGGACTTGTGTTTCCAAAAAGATTGTCAAATGTGTTTGGAAGATTTCTGTATATTGTGTGTAAATAAGAGTGTGGATCGCCACACGTGGATGATGCTGCTTTGAGCATTCTTGCAGTCAGATTTTAACTTTAAATAAACTGAGATAATTTTACCAGATGTGTTTCACCCAATTAAATCTCCTTCTATCCTTATTGTTGCATTGAGCCAAAAATCAGTAAAGCATTTTATAAATTTGATGTCGTTTTTGCGATTTGCTTTAACCCATCTGGCACTCCGGGATATTTTGACTCTCGTGCTGACTGATTATTGGTAAAATGCATATGTGGTCGTGCGGACTCCGGTCTAAACGGGCACAATACTTGCTCCCACTTTTCCTTTCACATTTACTCTCATAATTGCTCCTACTTTCTTCAGATCCCACTTTTTGCTCCCACTTTTTGCTCCCACTTTTGCACCAATTTTGCATTCACTTTTGCACCCACTTTTACACTCACTTTTGCACCCACTTTTGCACCCACTTTTTCAACCACTTTTGCACCCAATTTTGCACCCACTCTTGCACCCACTTTTGCACCGACTTTTACATTCACTTTTGCACTCACTTTTGAACCCACGTTTGCACTCACTTTTACACTCACTTTGGCTCCCACTTTTCCTCCCTCTTTTTGCTCCCAATTTTTGCTCCCACTTTTTGCTCCCACTTTTTGCTCCCAATTTTTGCTCCCACTTTTTTGCTCCCACTTTTTTGCTCCCACTTTTTTGCTCCCAATTCTTGCTCCCACTTTTTGCTACCACTTTTTTTGCTCCCACATTTGCACCCTTATATGCTCGCACATTAATCTATTGTTCTTATTACCAAGTTGTCTTTACTAGAGCTTAGTCTAAGCTTGACAGTTGATATGGAAGTATCTGTGACTAGGTATGGTAAGCCTCATGCATTCTATAAAGGATATTCATATATTGTGAAACGAACCAATAAAAATGGAACTGTTATTTGGCGTTGTACAAAACAACGTTCAAAACAATGTCGCAGTGAGCTAAAAAGCAAAAATAGCGTGGTTTTAAGTGTCAGTAATCATCAATGTAGTGTACTGCATGAAACACTGTTTCTGTCAACAGAAAATCATGAAAATGTTAAAAAGCAAGTGCTACAAAACAATACTACTATTGAAAATAATTCAATGATCAAAAAACCCTTAACATTATCAAAAGCCACGCAGACTCTACATGAGGACACTGTAGAGGAAGAGGAAGAGGAACAGGAAGAGGACCAGGAATATTTAACTGGTTTTAGTAATGTTGAGGATAATTATAGTGATTATAATAATAATGATATAGATCATGCAGCTTATGATTATGATAGTGATGATGATCCAAAACAGGACAATAACGTTTTCATGCCTATTGTTTACCTTGGAAGAAAAAAGATCTACAACAAGCTTTGTTTTTAAAACTATAACACACTATCGTAAAGGCAAAGACTTGTATTAAGTGTGCTTTTTATTGTCATAATCATGTATACTCTGCAATGTTAAATATTCTGACTTCTATAGAAAATAAAACAACATTGTACCATTATTTTCATTTATTTACAAACTTTATGTACATTTTTTTTGGTTTCATGATAATATTTTTAAGACAATACTAAACACTAAGACATTATTATTCTATACACATATTTTTTCTTTCAGTCCATTGTCATGACTTATATCTATTATATCTTATTATTTGACTTTTTTTATTTAATTAAAACGAATCATGCACCTATTGTTTTTAAAACCTCCATAAATTAAGTGTACAGGTTGCACAGCATTATTGACTTCATCAAAAACACTTTCCGACATATCATTAAACCGTATAGGCAGAAATGTCTCAAAGTTTTCACATACACAAAGTACACGATCACCATATGCTGTTTTCAATTTCCGAATCTTGATAATGCGGAATGGAATATGCGTTGGCAATTCGCTGAGCTTCTTTGTCTCTAAGCCACATGATTGTCCCACAGCATTCAAAACATTCATTGTAGTAGTCTATAAACAAAACAAAAGCATATCTATTACACTCTAAAACAGTTTTAATAATATTGTGCAATTAGGGATTTTGCACTATGCATGGCGAATAAATTATACTAGTTATGCAAGAAATGCCCTAACTGTAGCAAATACTACTTTTCTGCATATAGCACAAGTGTTAAGTTTTAATGCACATTTGACACAGGCTATCATGTGTCCACAGGGTAAAAATACAACACCTAGTTCATCTTGATAACAAATTTTACATAATTGTTGGTCACACTTTTGTATCTGTTCGTGAGACAAGTCTTTTCTTTCAGCCTTATGTATTTGCTCCGCGTGCTCTAACTCTAAAGGCACTTTTATGTCTTGTGCTGCAATCACTTTTTCTTTACGAATAGTGTTCACAAATTCCTGACCTTTAAGCAACACCATGTATTTACAGTTTGGTAACCAACGAGCGTGTTGCACTAAAGGGTCATCAGTCATTTGCCAATCCTTTAAAGCAAATCCGCAATAAAAACATATTGTTTTATCCCCTTCACCAGTATAAAAAAAATCCAGCTTCACTTAGCTGTTTGGTAAAGTGTTTTAATATTAATGGCCAAATATTTTTATAAGATTCGAAACGTTTTTCAACAGAGCTGTACTCTGGGTGTGCTAGTGCTTTAGTCTTGCAAACTCCCAATTTTTCAAAAGCACACGCCAATTCAACACTGTCTATGGCATATGGACCACATATATCGACACTACCGTTGACTGGTAATACATCATTATTATTATTTATTTGTGATTCAGCAACGTAAGTAGCAGCCAAAGGCCTTGTGGGTCGGTAAAATGAATGCACGGGTAGGTTACCCACTTGCTTTCCAAGCATGTAAGGACAGTGAGGAGACCATCGCAAATGGTCCCAGTGTGAAAGTTCAATACGACAAAACACACAGCGCACCACATCTTCTCGGTTCAAGTAAAAACACCGGCTTTTGCAAGTTCATACGTCGACAAAAAGCCTACAGGCCAGGATTCAAATGTTAACCATCGATCATGTTCTGATTTAAATTTAACCCACTTGGTAAACCAACTTGCTCACTTGTTGTATTTGGTACTAACGCCATGTGTTATAATAAAACTTTTTCTTATTGTAAGTTATTAACATTGCACAAGAGCACAGAGTACTTTAAAGCATAAAGCATGCTTGTTCACTGTCTGTTCATTACGTTAATGGCACATGACGACACCTAAAATCAAACAAAATAACACATCACTCAATCAATCAATCAATCAATCAATCAATCAATCAATGCTTGTAAATAAAACGTTAGCGTTAATTGGCATTAATCTATCAAAACACCATTAAAAATAAACTGTATGTTGGCACTAACAGTAACCCATGTACGTATTTTCTTTTTTATAAAGCTACAGTCATTTACATTCCCCCACCCTCCCTTTAACCAATATATAAACAAAAATGAATGTCATGTCATTTTGTTCACATTATCATGTTCAAACCTGTGGATATTCGTTGAGTCCATAGGGAACCACCCATAAATTAAATTTATTATTTTTATTTTTAGAAAATCCAACATGGCCTTGTACTTTTCCCAGTCAACAACAACAACATAGCCATTAATCAAGAAAGCAATCATTGTCCCAGTCATGTACAGGTAATGAATTTTTTTTTGTCTACGAGTTTTCAGTAGTGGAAAAATGGAATAGCATTTTTAAGTTGGACTTACCTGAGTTTTAAACAGTTCACTCTTTGGCAGTGGTTTCGCTTTAGTGCGTTTCGTTTTTTTTTCAGCGACTGCTACGGCGGTAAGACTATTCTTTCCAAGTTTCTAAAAAATAAATAAAATAAACCGCTATAAATACCTAAATTCAGGTTAATACATACATTTCATAAAATAAAACATAAAACAAAACAAAATGAAACAAGTTAGTTTAAAAAAATCATCTCACCTTTACTTGCAGTGACTTATTGCTCTTCCCTTCTAGTGGACTCAAAAGTGCAATGGTTTCTTCTCCCTCAGACATGTAAGGTATGCCGGTTATCTGCAAACAAATAAATAAAATCATTAATTACCTAATCAATAAATAATTGCTTGTAAATATATATATATATTAATCAATAAATGTATAAATGAATAATTATATAAATAAATACCTACCCCACAACAAGGTTAAGTATTTTCCACCAACACCAAAACTGTTAAACAAGACCAGGGGTTTCATGCAACGCAGTGTGTTCAAAGGTAGTCCACCCAAGTGAGAGTGGAAATGATAACGACATGTCTTTATATATGCTACGTTGCATGTATATTCTTTTTTTTTCCACGCTTTGACCATTCTGTTATCAGGCACGTGGACAGCTAACGTCCCAGGCGAACACCTGTGGCGAATCAAATTTCACATGAACTTGCATTCTGTCACGTACGAAGCAAAACAGAATGTGACTTGTTAACAGTTATCGCGCACGTGGACAAATAACGTCCAAGGTGAACATCTGTGAAAGATCAAATTTCACATGGACTTGCATTTTGTCACGTACGAAGCAAGACAGAATGTCACCGGTTTAGCGTGCATGTGGTTTCACACATGTGTTCACATGCATTTCGATCTTCCCTGCCACCACAATGGTCAGATTATTTCACCTTCAAGCGTCACCTGTTGTCAAGTCAGATCAAAGCCTTCCAATAAGCTCAAATGACATTCACCTCCTGCTCCTCGGCAAGTTTGTTTTCTGTACTCGCTTCGACCAACATAGAACCAAGTTCTCATCACCGTTTACACGTTAGACCAGGGGTTTCATGCAACGCAGTGTGTTCAAAGGTAGTCCACCCAAGTGAGAGTGGAAATGATAACGACATGTCTTTATATATGCTACGCTGCATGTATATTCTTTTTTTCCCACGCTTTGACCATTCTGTTATCAGGCACGTGGACAGCTAACGTTCCAGGCGAACACCTGTGGCGAATCAAATTTCACATGAACTTGCATTTTGTCACGTACGAAGCAAAACAGGATGTGACTTGTTAACAGTTATCGCGCACGTGGACAGATAACGTCCAAGGTGAACACCTGTGGAAGATCAAATTTCACATGGACTTGCATTTTGTCACGTACGAAGCAAGACAGGATGTCACTGGTTTAGCGTGCATGTGGTTTGACACATGTGTTCACATGCATTTCGATCTTCCCTGCCACCACAATGGTCAGATTATTTCACCTTCAAGCGTCACCTGTTGTCAAGTCAGATCAACGCCTTCCAATAAGCTCAAATGACATTCACCTCCTGCTCCTCGGCAAGTTTGTTTTCTGTACTCGCTTCGACCAACATAGAACCAAGTTCTCATCACCGTTTACACGTTAAAGGTAAAAGGTGTGAAAAAAATGCACTCTCGCTCTGTCATAAACCGACCCGTCGAAATAGCGATTGATGTATTGAACACAGCCACCGTGGTCAGCGACACACACACACACACACACCCAGCCGTATCGTCTCTCTCAACCACCACGCTTCATAAACTTTATCAACAGGTAACGGTAAATAATTTTTTTTTCAACATGTATGGCGTTAGGTCCTTTGTGAATTATTTTTTGGAAAAAAAATATCTACCACGCTCGAAAGGGGGCGTTAGCCCGAGTCCTAGGACACCTCGTAAACGTCTCTAGCGTTATTGGTTCGTGAGATATCGACAAAAATCACAAAAAACACATGTTTACCCCAAAATCCAGTTTTCAATTTTTTAAAAAATATAACGAGTGGTCCATAGCAAAGAGGACGTCAGCCCGAGTCCTTGGACCCCTCGTTCATGCCTCTAGCATGATTGGTTCGCGAAATATAGCAAAATGTTTAAAATCTCGGTTTTACCCCCCAAAAAAACGTGTTTCCAGATTTTCACCTTTTCGACACCTACATTCCCGTAAAGAGCACGACGAGACGAAAAAAACGAATCCAAGCACGCCCTCCTAGCATGGCTCCTTCCATTCCAAGGTCGCAGGGGCTCACAACTTCCTAAGTGTAGTAGCTCTCTCCTCATCCCACTACTTACAAAACACAAATTTTTTCTCTAGAGACTTGAAATTTATTTTGGGGGTAGAGGGCATAGGTGCCTTTCATTTATGTCAAATAAACGTTTTTGTAGAGTTCCTAGTTTCCAAAATATAGAATTTTCAAAATTCGAGTGTTTTCAAAAAAATATAAAAAATAAAAAAGTTTTATTACAAAAAATAAAGGTCATAAAGGCCATTCGTTTGAGCTATGGCACAACGTTTTACCATGTTTGGTTTTCAAACTATCACCAACTTTGCAAAACAAAAAAATTCAAAGAATTTTTGAAAAATATAATACACGGTCGATAGGAAAAAGGACGTCAGCTCGAGTTCAACGACACCTCAGTTGTAAACATCCGACCATGCGTTTGAGAGATATTAATTATTTCAATTTCGCGCGGCGGCCATGTTGGTTTGTTGGGCACAGGAGTATCAAGTGGGGCAGAACCATCACTACTCCACTACTCTTACCTTCCACGTCAGGTTCAGTAATTCGCCATCAAACTTTCTTTCTTCTTTTGCAGCTATTTTAAAGAACACTCAACGCTGATGCTACGTTGGATTGGCTTCCAAGCATCACATATTTTAGATGGTATGAGCGGTGTTCAAATGAAAAGGTACGAAACGATTCTGTGGGTACAATTTATTCGTTACTCAAAAGTAATCACCAAAAGCCTGTGCACAGGTGTCCCATTGCTTCACTAGCCGCAGGATTTCCTGTTCCCAGACGTTTTGTGGTTGTGACAGGAGCCAATCCTGTACGGTGTTCTTTAGTTCGTCGTCCAATTGGAAACGTTTTCCCTTGAGATGTTTTTTTAACGGACCAAACAGATGGAAGTCTCAGGGTGACAAGCCTGGGGTGTAGGGCGGATGCTCAAGTTGCTCCCACTTGAACGTGGCCAATACACCTTGTGTGACGTTAGATACGTGTGGTCGAGCGTTATCATGGAGCGGAATCAATCCCTTCATGAGCAGTCCAGACCGTTTGTTCTTGATGGCTTCTCTGCTCCTCACTTGTCGAATTGTGCAATGTGAACGCCATCACTGCTGCTGCTTCAACTTCAACTGGACGGGACGGAACGTCCAACTGTCAGCTTCTCTTCTACGTCATATTATGTGTGTGCGGCGACGCATGTGCAGTACTACGCCATCACTACATCTCCTAGATGCCGGCCTACGGTATCCCAAAGCGGCATATTCAAATATCAACCGGTTTCGGTTTTGCGACAATTCGTACCTTTTCATTTGAACACCCCTCCCTTATATATTGGGTAAGGAATTAAAACTCAGCAATTTGTCTAGGTTTGTGCCGTGCCTTGTGTGGAGTTTCGCCTAGGACACCAAGCTGGCTCATCAAAGGGTGCATGGTGTCCCTATCCGGACACCCACAGGAGTAGCGAGCTGCACACACACCTTTTTTTTTTTAGATGAAAGAGATACCAATAAAGATATTAAAATAAAATATTATAAATATAGAGTGTATAAAACACTTATTATTACTATAATAATAATATCGTATGGCCTCGATTGCCGGGTGCAAGCTTTGTTATTTGACACCTAAAGGGTAGCTTGCATGTGTAATTTCGTTGTTCCTTGAAGCACTATGAAAGTCAAGGAGGTTAGATATCTAAGCTCCTTGAAAACTATAGCGCTTTCTAGTAGAGAAATGAGGAACTTTGTGTTGGCGGAAACTCCCGAGATTATTTTGCAATTATGAACACGGCCTACTGAATTCAAATGGGTTCTTTGACATGCCAACATCGTATGACATGGTGTAGTAATTTTTGCAGACTTAAAAAAAAAAACACTTACCACGGCCAGGAGCGAACCTGCAAGCTTGGGGTTAGTAGATCGACACGTTGACCATTCACCCACCGTGGCAAGGTACTTGTTATTACTAAAAATAAGTGACGTCTCTGAGCCATATGATTTCAATGTTAAGAAAAAACAATTGATGAAAAATACAAATTTCAGATTTGAAATTTGTGAGGAAATTTTGGGAAATAGAATTCTCTTGTCAAGTCTACTAATCATGTTAGAAGAAACTCCATATTATTTGATAGCATGGTAGACTAAATGACAAGATTCCAAAATTACCAACGAAAACTGAGAAAAATACACGCATGTTTGTCACCAACCATGACGTAAACAAGACACGAAACACTGTGAGCACATGTTTCAGACTCTAAGAATTAATATAAATTGTCAAAGGTGCCCGTGGAATATAAATGTGAGTTAAAATTGCCTTCTTCATATTCCAAGAAAATTGCTGCTGTCTAGCGTAAAAATAACGAAATAATCAATGATAAAGGCCGGTAACAATGGATCGTTACCCTGACTGTTTTCGCACGAACAGGGCGTAACGACAGTTCGTTACCTTGAAAGTCAAAGGGTTAAAAATCACGCCAACTACTGCTGATAAATACTGGGTGCCAGGAAATGTTCTCCGCAGTGCCTACTTGCGTCTGCGAGAGCTATAATCAGTAGTTACGTTGGCAGCACTACTGTCGCTTGTATCAAAACAAACAAACAAACAACAAACAAACAAACAGTAAACTTTTTACTCACCACAGCCATTCATAACAGATGCTGGAAGTGCTGATGACACATACGCTCGCTTACTGCAATACACACCGATGATTTCGACAGCCTACAGCCATCACGTGTGGGATTGACCCTGTCAAGGACACCGTGCTGCCAACTAAACTGCTGATGCTAGCTCTGGCAGAAGCCGGCAGTCACCGCGGAGAACATTTTCTGGCGCCCTGTACTAATGCATTAAGCACCCGAATAAGACTATTTATTTAATATCAAGAAGGTTGCTAGGCTCAGAATTCACAATCTCATCAATAAACAGTCCTGGTATAAATTTCCGAAAACCATGTAAATTGAGCTAAGTCGTGAAACCATTTCAATGTTTTAATAGTACATTATGCAACGAGCCTATAATGGCAATAATTAAGGCACGAGTATGTTTATAAAACAAGCGAAGCGAGTTATATAATCTCCATACGAGTGTCTTAATTGCCATTATAGGCGAGTTGTATACGACTGTTTATGATCGACGATAATTATAATTAATTATTCATAAATAACTATCGAGATTTCGCCAGTTTTATGTACTGAACAGAACTCATGGGACGCAGAGAATACCTTGTATTTGACCATGGCCTCCTCAAATACCGCACTATGACACTAGCCACGCGGTGAAATTCAAAATAGGAGGCCATGGAAGTCAGCGCAGGTGCGATGCTATCCTTACCGAATTGGTCACACAACTGTTTCATAATTATGCATGAATCATGCTTTATTTTAATCAAACAAGCCACGCGATTACAAAAATTCTTACCTCTAGCCGTAGTCACATAGTACTGTGTATCGTGAAGGTTTGAGTTGATTCGACTGTACACTCGATCATCGGTCTAATAGGCACTTAGAAGCACGTTGGTTACCCACAGCAGACCACTAATAATGCTGTTCGGTTCGCTTGTGGTTTAGGAGTTAATACCGTTAATTCACTAGAATGTGCAGGAAATGCCGATTCTGTCCAATAAAGCAGAAACAACCAGTTGTTCCAGGAGAGACTCTAACCCCTATTGTTGTTCCTAGCATTAACTTACAACGTTCTATCATATATCATCTATGGAGTCTAGTAACAATTTATTACATTGTATTAACATTTCCAAATGTAAGTATCAATTGTTAAAATTGTCCTGCGAATTATTGATTTCTTTACAAATTAGGTACATTTTAGATAGATAATAAATATTTTTAAAATTATGGCAACAACGTTAACCGGAGGGGCAGATAACCACACTTGTCCGCCCCTTCAAAAACAATAACTAACTAACTAACTAGTCTCAACGGGAAATAAATCTTTAAAATGTTTATTTCTTCTTCAAATTACAAGTATCACATTTGGTTGGTTGGTTCCTCAGTTTAGGGGCTGCGACTATGCGGTCATGTAGCTCCGTGTACTTTGGGTGTGTGTAGAATCTGTCTGATAACCGGTGTTAATTGTGATGGCTGTATTAGTGTGTGTTATCTGTTTTCAATTCAAGTAACGACTGCAGATATTCAATTTTCAAATAGTTCCTACTTTTGCTACCAAACGCCACCGTCAACGATAACTACTCCTGAACTTGATAACTAGATGCCATCGCAGTTGGCTCCTGGCGACGAACGTTGGAACCTAAGGGCGTTAGCCCAATCTAACCTATAATTTAGCTTCACACAAGTTTAATTAGTGGAAGGTTCTTTTGTTAGTTAGTTATTGTTATTTCAAGGGGCGGAACTACGAGGTTATCTGCCCCTCTTAACACAGATTAAAGAATACAAATTTGGAATTGAATTTAAAATTTTGAGGTGGACATCTAAATTTAAAAAGACCAAAAATTAATAAAACAAAAAATTAAATAAAAATAAAAATTATAAAAATAAACACGAATTACGGAAAAACAAAAAAATATCATTCAAAAACGAACAAGTCGTTGAGTCAATTTATACTGCAAAATTTAGATTGCTGGCCCCAACCCACTCTCACTTATAAGCGGATAACGAGATCAGCAGCCACCGCGTCATCGGCTAATATAAGTTTGAGTGTCATCTGCGAACCAAGGTTTCTTCGTAAGTCAGAAAGATCCACACACTCGGTTAAAATGTGGGCCACGGTGAAAACGGCTCCACAGGTACAAAGTGGGGGGTTTTCCCTTCTCATCAGATACGAGTGGGTGCTTCTTGTATGACCTATCCTTAGCCTACACAAAATGACAGAATCCCTCCGTGACCGGAAAGAGCTCTGCCACACGTGCGTAGTTCCCTTGATCGCTCTCAGTTTACTGGGCAAGGTTCTTTTGCATGCCATAAATCTATGACATGGGACCGCCGGCTTTAGTTCCCCTCCGAAGGAAGGCATACTGAGGGATATTTGACGCTCTTAAAAAAATCCGACGAGTTCGGCCATGTTTGAACCCGAGACCTTGGACATAGAAGCTCAGCATGCTACCAACTACGCCACCGAAGCCGCTAATAACCTTTAATGATGAATTAAGAGTAATTGACGTTGATTGGAGAAAACGGCCCTAACGTTCAGTCATTATTCCTTATTCCCTCACCCCGCAGGGGATCACATCTAGTGGGACGTGTGTTGGAGACCACGGGATCCAAGCTGAGTCCAGCATTGACTCCACTTACTTGTGTCGGGCTCCTCTCCGTCTTCTTCCCTGTCGACCTTTCTTGGTCAACTCTTGTTCTCTTCCGACCCCGACGGTATTGAGGTATCCGAGGCCTAGGGGGTTTCTTCCTTTCCCGCCCTAATGGCCCCTTCTCTCATCTTTCCTGATTCCTCATTCATCGAGGGGTCAGACCTCTAGTCTTTCTTTCCATTTCATCTCCTGCCTTCTGCTCAAGGCCCTCAAGGAGGCTGGGTGTGTGCAGCCCCACCACTTATGGTGTATCCTAGATAGTGCTACACACTCAAGGCCTCACATCTGGTGAGTTTGGGAGTTGGCGTCCGCGAGGGATTACTGAGCTGGGTTCGGATTTTCCCCCCTTTTTCCATTTCCATTGCCTTTCGGGTGGGCCTTCTCCTCTTTTCCTATCTACCTTTCCTGGGTGTCCTTCCTTCCAAATCACTCTCTCCTCAATCTTCAAGGGTTGAGGGCATTTATTTCCCCTCTCTCTTATTTCTCTTATTATTCTTTTATTTTCCTTTTTTTTTCTTCTTCTAGCATGTAAGCTGTAGTTAGTTTTAGTTTGTAGTTAGATTTACTCATAGGTTCATTCATTTTTCATTAACACCCAAACTATTAGGGGCCGATAACTTAGATGATAGTCCCCTTAAACCCGAGTGAGTTAGCCGAGGTCGTTATGGTGTGGTTTCTGGCAGTCGCCAGGAGGCGAGAAGGTTCGAACCCCCCCACTGGGAACCTTGAAGATGGGCTTCTGCGGTTTCCCATCTTCCTTCCAGGCAAATGCGGGGGTTGGTCCCTAACTATAGGCCACAGCCGCTACCTTCCAACTCCTCGTTATTACATTCAAAACTTTCCTCCCCAGACAACACTCCACACGTGACGGTACTTGTAGCTCACCCCATGGGTGTCCGCCTAGAAGCAGCTACAAACTGGCGAGCTAAACATGTCCTTGGGCACTCCCGGCACTAAAAGCCATACGCTAAAAAAGTCCCCATAAAACAAGAATTATCATCGTCATCATCTATTCCCTCACCTCCAACACAGCAACTCACTGCTAGGAATTAATAAATTAGAGCTAATCCAATACCGGACTGGATTCCCACTCGCAAATATCCGATTCCCGGATGTATTTACTATTAGCCGCTTCTGATGTGGAATCTGAGGCATTAAGAATTCATAGCTTCAACGTTTGTACATCATGGCTTATTGGGTTTGAAGCAGTTCATCAGTGTTTCGCTTCGATTCATTGATCAACGTTAAATTTTCGATGAAGGGAAATGACATTCTGTGGTCCCCTCATCTCTGCAACATAATATAACACTGGTCGATGGGGTCGTGTCCTTGGAACCTATCAAGTATTTTTTTGCTGTTTTGAGTATAATCTCTACATATTATAAAACGAAGTCCCTGATTCTTGGTTGTAACGGCTAATCTTAAGAACCACTGGATGGATTTTGATGCAGTTTTCACCATTCTGTGAAGGATTTCTCGACGAAGGGTTCTACAGAAACATTCATGACCAAAGGAAGTCGAGCAGTAACGATTTCAGTAAATTGAGTCTAAGAAAAACCTGCCGTCCGTGCGCCTTTTAAGCTTACGCTGGGTAAACCGTTAAAAATATCCATATACTATGCGTGTAAAAATTGTTCAGCATGAAAATGTCTACAAGGATGTCCGTGACAGCATATCTCTATCTTTAATACATCGCCCACTATAAGTGTTTTAAAGGTTTCATTTTTCTCAACAATCTGAATTTAGTGGAAATTTAAATTATTGGCTTCCGAGTGAGTTTACGAGCTAGCGAGCGAACCCATCACCCCAGCTTCGACCAGCATCAAACTATCGAGTGGTGACGAGTTCAGACACCAGAGAAGAGTATATTACTGTATGTGCTTGGAGTTTCGCTGTTCACCTCGGCTCTTCTGAATTAGGTCAGGGATCTGCCGTCCGTGCGCCTTTTAAGCTTACGCTGAGTAAACCGTTAATTAAACCGGGCGAAGCCGGGGCGGGTTGCTTGTATAACTAATAAACTGAAGACAAACTCTTAAAATCTTAATTTTGTGGTCAAGACATAATACTTTTAACATAGATTTGCTTATCGCCTGGGATTAGCCTTGCCAGTTGTATTTGGACAGTTTAGTTTAAGCAGATTTCCAACATCTAGTTACCATAGAAACAAATGCAAGTGCTCTTAGTTCCCACTCGTTGAAGCGTGTTGCGTGACAAATTTCCTACCCCTAGTAACTATAGCTACAGCTGTGCGTGGATAAACAAACCGTTAACCGCATCCGCACGACTGTTTTCCGCATCCGCACCTTTATTATCCGAATCTACTGTCATTACAGAAATAATTTTAATTAGATGAAACTTAAAGTATTAAAGCAACACATTTAGACATTTACTGGGTGAGTCAGCCTTGGTCGTTACGGCATGACTGCTGGCAGTCTCTCACATCCGGGAGGCGAGGAGGTTCGAATCCCCCCCGCCGGCAACCTTGAAAATGGTCTTCTGTGGTTTCCCATCTTCCTTCCAGGCAAATGCCGGGGTTGGTCCCTAACTATAGGCCACAGTCGCTACCTTCCAACTCCTCGTCCTTACATTCCAACTTCCCTCCCCAACGGTACTTGTAGCTCACCCATTGGGTGTCCGTCTCGAAGCAGCTAAAAAACTGGCGAGCCGAATATGTCCTCGGACACTCCCGGCACTAAAAGCCATACGCTAAAAAAATTACACATTTGAGGAGAAATTTGTTCCAGGTTATGTAAGACATGTGCAATTTTTAAAATGAATGATACACAACCAGAATTGAAACCCTTTCCTGTTCGGAGTGTTAATTATGTTTCATAACTTAATTTGAATGAGATTAGCTTAAATCATCAACTTGTCTTGTCATGAAAAGAACATAACAGAAAAATATATTTCATAAACATCCGGGTCTTAGTAATGATACTCAACAAGTTCGGATTGTATTCCAAAAACTATCCGCAAATCTACTCCAAACATTATCCGCAGCTTATCCGCTATCCGCACAGCCATGCAAACTATATCCGCATGGCGAAAAAAAATTTGCGGATATCCGCGGGTTTATCCTCGCAGGGCTTTAACTATAGCAACAAGTATTGAAGCAGTAGAAGCCTAATTCAGAGAAGATTCATAGCAGCAAGTGCAAGCGCGCTTAATTCCTACTTGTTGAAGTAATAATAATATTAATAATATCGTATGGCCTCGGGTGCCGGATGCAAGCTTTGTTATTTGACACCCAAAGGGTAGCTTGCATTTCGAATTTCGTTGTTCCTTGAAGCACTATTAAAGTCATGCAGGTTAGATATCTAAGCTCCTTGAACACTATAGCGCTTTCTAGTAGAGAAATGAGGAACTTTGTGTTGGCGGAAACTCCGAGATTAATTTTGCCATTATGTACACGGCCTACTGAATTGAAATGGGTTCTTTGACATGCCAACATCGTATGACATGCGTGTCGTAAATTTTTGCCGTCATTCAAAAAAAATGACTTACCCCGGCCAGGAGCGAACCTGCAAGTTTGGGGTTAGTAGACCGACACGTCATCCACTCACCCACCGTGGGAAGCTACTTGTTGAAGTGTGTTGTTGCGACAAATTTCCGACTTCTGGTTACCATGGGAACAAGTGCGCGCACTTATCGCACTCATGGACGTTTTAGGTTGATTTCATTAGAAAGCTAACTATTGCAATGGGTACCATGTTTCGACTTCCGGAAAATTTCGACATATCTTCGCGTTTCACATCCCCCAGACCCCAAAACCACCGTCCGTTCAAAAGTTTATATATAATTTATGTGTATATGTATCTATATATATATCAGTTTCTTGTGGACACGATAACTGCCGTAATTTTGCACCAATCGAATTTTTTACATAATATGTATCCCTTTAAAATCTCGGTCGAGTTCGTTAATGGGCACAATCGGTCGAAGGGGATGAAAATGAGCGGCTTTTTTTCGAAAAAGTGAAATATCGCTATAACTCTCTTAATATTTGAAATATCGAATCCATTCAAATTTCATACTATGTGTCGGATAAGGCCAAAAATGCATGTTTGAAAAGTTTTTTAATAGCACCAACCATTGACCAAAGGGGTGAGAAAAAGTGGGTTTTTCGGGAAACATTAATTATATCTCTCTTAATAGGCACAATATCAAAACCGTACAAAATGGACAATATTCCCCTAATAATTACCTAAAACTTTCGTCTGAAAAAAATTTTGATCTGACCCACCATTACGCCAAGGGATGAGCAAAATGATTTCGGAATTAGAAGAAAATGCAAAGTGCCATCAGAGGTTGCCATGACAACCCTACTGAATTGATGAGGGATGAGCCATCAGACGTTGCCATGACAACACCATTGCACGAGATCACATTCATTTTTCCATCCGACTCTGTGGGAAGCGGCTTCGGTGAGGTAACTGGTAGCATGCTGAACTTCTTTGCCCAAGGTCGTGGGTTCAAAGCCGGCCGAAGTCGTCGTATTTTCTAAGAACGCTAAATATCCCTCAGTAAGCCTTCCTTTGTAGGGGAAGTTCCAACGTTCGTTGCGAGTAGCTGGTTACGGTGACATCTAGTAGCCAAGTTCACAGCTAGGTGTCGTTGACGGTAGTATTTAGTAGCAAAATTAGGAGCTACTACTTGAAATTGACCATCTGCAGTCCGTACCTGAATTACAGACTAATACAGCCATCACAATTAACACCCTTTATAAGACAGATTCTACACACACCCAAAGTACACGGGGCTACATGAGCGCGTTGTCGTTGCCCCAAAACTGAGGAACCAACCAAATTCTCTACGGGAGATACAATTTTGCGTGAAGAAGTAACAGACCATTAGATATTTGTTTTTATTATTTGTATTACTTTTAGCGTATGGCTTTTAGTGCCAGGAGTGGCCTAGGACATGTTCGGCTCGCCAGTTTGTAGCTGCTTCTAAGCGGACACCCATTGGGTGATCTGCAAGTACCGTAACGTGTGGAGTGTTGTCTGGGGAGGAAAGTTCGAAAGTAAGGACGAGGAGTTGGAAGGTAGCGGCTGTGGCCTATAGTTAGGGACCAACCCCGGCATTTGACTGGAGGGAAGATGGGAAACCACAGAAGACCATCTACAAGGTTGCAGGCGCACAGCGGGTAAAAATTGAAATCTAGGGGGGAAAAAATATTTTTACCTTTTAATCATGAATTTAGAGTGACAGCAACGTATATAATTTGCTTACTTCATAATAAACATCAGTTAAGACCTTTTTTAAGCTACGTCTACACATGCAAGAAATTGTCTATGACTAGGAGTTGGATAAAGCATTCAGTTATCTCTTCAGAACAATTTTCTACCCCTAATTTACTTTTAACAAAGTCACAAATTTCCACATTTGACATAATCGTCGAACCCAGTGCTTCAAACAGTTGTAAACGTGTGAGAACTGGTTGCGCGGCATCTTCTAAAACGTAAAATAACTAAGTAAGTTGCAAAAAGATGCAAAAAATCTTAGGCCTATAACAGGCGTAAACTACAAGACTTTTTCTACATTTTAACGTTAAGTAGAAAGTGACGCAGAGTGACGCGGCATACTAAAAATCTAAGTGAAAATTTAATTTTAAAAATAATAGTTAAATATTATATAATGCAAATATAGCTAAAATTACGTAACAATTACGCCCATTAATAACTGAAACACGTTACAAAGATCATACCTTCAGCTGCATGTTCCATCTTAATGCATCACACTAACCACAAAGACAACCAAACCACAGCCACTTACATTCACCCTCCAATTCAGACTGCTCGAACAGTGGTGACAGATTTACACTAAGATGCGTTTATATCCCAGAATAGTGAGCGGCAATTATATAAGAATGCTGTAGAAGTAATAAATTTTGATTTTTCAATTATGAAAATAAATAATTTTGTCCTCCTAGATTTGGATTTTGACCCACTGTGCGGCGGGGGGATTCAAACCTCCTCGCCTCCCGGATGTGACTGACTGCCAGCAGCCACGCCGTAACGACTACAGCTAACTCACCCGGTAGACCGTTGGATAGTTACACATCAGTGTCGAAACCTTGCATAAAGGACAGTATGACCACAAGTATAAAAATAGACACCAAATGACGAGAAGGTTACCGTCCCCATAAGACAATAAAATGTTTAACAAAATTGAATAAAATGACGAAAAACAAAGTTAATTAAGCTCCAATTATAAAATACTTTCTTGCAATAAATGAGGTCTGATCCTTTTACGAAAACCTGCATATTCTGCCTATTTTCGCCTATCCCCAACTTCGCCCGGATAAATCTACCTCCGCCTTCCGGCGTGCCGAGAGGATTTTTGTTGTTGTTATGTGGTCTCCTGAGAGGCCAAGTGCAGGTCTTTCTAGTCGACGCCCGTGGGTGACCTGCGCGTCGGAATGAGAGATGGAATGATGAAAATGAATGAAACTGGGCAAGGATGTGGAAGGACGCGGCCGTGGCCTGTCAGAAGGTACCATCCCAGCGTCTGGAGTTGAAAATGGGAAACCACAGAATACCATTTCAAGGACGGTCAGCGGTTGGGCTAGAACCGATGCGTCTATCAAGTCAGCAGAGAGCTTGGCTCCAATACCTGACGCTGCGCTTTTGCGAGCGTAGCCACCACTGTCGGTACTCATTGAAGTGTATTGCTGCGACTATTTTCCGACACGTAGTTACTATAGCAATAAGTGCAAGGGCACTTAATTCTTACTCGATGAGATATAAGTGCGCTTGGTCTAGTTGGCATGGTAACCAAGTGCCAGAACTTATATCACTGAACATGCTTCAACGACTGTGACGTAAGTGTGCTTGCACTTGTAGCCATGGTAACTAAGTGCCAGAACTTAATCACTGAACATGCTTCAACGACTGTGACGTAAGTGTGATTGCACTTGTAGCCATGGTAACTAGGTGCAAGAACTTAATCACTGAATATGCTTCAACGACTGTGACGTAAGTGTGATTGCACTTGTAGCCATGGTAACTAAGTGCCAGAACTTAATCACTGAACATGCTTCAACGACTGTGACGTAAGTGTGATTGCACTTGTAGCCATGGTAACTAAGTGCCAGAACTTAATCACTGAATATGCTTCAACGACTGTGACGTAAGTGTGATTGCACTTGTAGCCATGGTAACTAGGTGCAAGAACTTAATCACTGAACATGCTTCAACGACTGTGACGTAAGTGTGATTGCACTTGTAGCCATGGTAACTAAGTGCCAGAACTTAATCACTGAATATGCTTCAACGACTGTGACGTAAGTGTGATTGCACTTGTAGCCATGGTAACTAAGTGCCAGAACTTAATCACTGAACATGCTTCAACGACTGTGACGTAAGTGTGATTGCACTTGTAGCCATGGTAACTAAGTGCCAGAACTTAATCACTGAATATGCTTCAACGACTGTGACGTAAGTGTGATTGCACTTGTAGCCATGGTAACTAGGTGCAAGAACTTAATCACTGAATATGCTTCAACGACTGTGACGTAAGTGTGAATGCACTTGTAGCCATGGTAACTAGGTGCAAGAACTTAATCACTGAACATGCTTCAACGACTGTGACGTTAGTGCGATTGCACTTGTAGCCATGGTAACTAGGTGCAAGAACTTAATCACTGAATATGCTTCAACTACTGTGACCTAAGTGCACTTGCACTTGTAGGCATGGTAACTAAGTGTCGGATATCTATTCATGGAAGTCTGTCCCCATTAATTCTTGATAGATCCCTAGCCCAATATTATATTCGTGTTAAAGGTGATGGACATGTGAAGCAGTTTGAGGAACATACAGTGCCTCACAATGATCGCCCAGCGCCAGGCTCTTGACCTCACTCCACATTACCTCAATGCTCCCTCTGTCGCCCATTGCAAGCTTCGCTCAACCCCCTGCACCATATTACTGCATTGACAGCATCTATTGAAACTCCGGATCCAGAGGTCACATTCGATTCCCGGCTCTAACGAGAAACAAGAGTTTGATGCTTCGCAGTTGGTCAACACCATTGTACCCAAATGAGATGGGTTATTCCCTAATCCTGAAACAAATTACATGTGATTAATAAATACACTTTAATAACCAGTTCCGATTGTCAAGCGATCATCATCATATCCATTACACTTAGGCTAAAAAATCTATGTCTGAAAGTATGGGTGAAAATACAGTATTTGCAATATAGCCTATGCACTTTTCTTTTAGCGTATGGCTTTTAGTGCCGGGAGTGTCCGAGCACATGTTCGGCTCGCCTGTTTGTAGCTGCTTCTATGCGGACACCCATGGGGTGAGTTACAAGTACCGTCGCGTGTGGAGGAAAGTTTGAATGTAAGGACGAGGAGTTGGAAGGTAGCGGCTGTGGCCTATGGTTAGGGACCAACCCCGGCATTTACCTGGAAGGAAGATAGGAAACCGCAGAAGACCATCTTCAAGGTTGCCGGCGGGGGGGATTCGAACCTCCTCGCCTCCCGGATGTGAGCGACTGCCAGCAGCCATGCCGTAACGACCGCGGCTAACTCACCCGGTTAGTTACACTTATTTAGTTGCAGTATTAGTTAAGATAATGCAACTCGTCGATATGTGTTAGTTGTGGTCAATGTGATGTTTTGTTAAGATACTGGAAGAGGTGATTGACCTCCAGAATTTGCTTGTTTGGAGTGAATATGTGGTTGGTGTAAATGGTCAATTCAGATTGTATTGTACAGGCTACTTATCTGGTTGAGTCTTGCGCGGTCCTGTTGAGAGCAGTTAACTTGGTCACTGTCTGCACTCGACTGGATTAGGGAATAACCCATCTCATTTGGGTACAATCGTGTAGAGCGACTGGGAGCATGAAACCTTTGTTTACTGAGGCAACACCGAAAATGGCTTCAAACACCATAATGTCTAACCAGAAATTTAATTCTGGTCTGAGGGTTGATACAGGGTAAAATCAGCCTCGTGAAGCAAAACTGAGAAGAGATGAGTTCTATTCTCACCTCAGTCATTTCAGGAGGATTTGCATGATTTTCCATTTCTGACATCAAATATAGGTTTAGGTCATTTTTGAAAGCCCTTGTCTGGAGCGTGGCGCTCTATGGGAGTGAAGCTTGGACTATTGGTGCAAGAGAAAAACGGAGAATTGAAGCGTTTGAAATGTGGTGTTACAGGAGAATGATGAAAGTCAGATGGGTAGATATAGTAACAAATGAAGAGGTATTAAGACTAGTGGGAGAGGAGAGATGTTTCTGGCGACTGCTAATGAAGATAAGAGATAGGTTGGTAGGATACATACTATTTATTTATTTATTTATTGGGCTTCCAAAACATAGAACGAGCCCTATTTTGCCTAGAATATTAGGGTTATAGTTCGGCAATTACAAAATATGTACTACTTGTATTAGTCTACATTATAATAACTCATGGGAGATGTGATGGATGAATGTAAGGACATGAGAATAACAACATGATTTCTTAAATATAGGATACAGTGGTTTTGTCAGTAACTCAGGTGGCATTTTATATTATACTAGCGGATCCGTTCTAGAACTCTCGCATAATGGGTTGTGTGTGCCACATGTGTACAGACTACCCGCCCAGTTCTAGTTCTATGCGGGCTGTACGCGACACGGTTCTGCCAGGGGCTATCGTCTTGTTAATTTGTTTAAAAGCACTTTTCAAGAAATGCAGGATTTTTTTCTGTGCTATTCAGACGATGTGGAAGATTTTGGTACAAACCACACCTTCTAACTCCCTCTGGTTTAGGAGCTTGAGATGTGTGACACATAATCATATTAGCGTATTATATAATAAGATGTTTCCCTTTCTAAAGCAGAGCAGTCGAAAAGCAGGGGATGTACAGTTTGAGAGGATCCACAAAAGCATATACAGTATAGTCATTTAAAATAGTGATATGAAATCTCTCAAAGTATGACGTGAATTCCCCATGTCCAGATAAGAATTGAATAAGAACCAAGTTTGGAAATAGTGTTACGGCTGTGAGTTTGTTTTGTCGCCTCGCCGCGTGAGTCACCGCTGCCCCCGGGCCATGCTCCGCCTCTGTTTATTACCTGCGCCTTACGTAACAGGGCTACTAGGACAAAAGGGATGGTCCAGAATATTCGTGACCCAGCCAGTGATGGAAATCTCGAGAAGCCGTGGATCTTGGACGGGTCTAGAAGCATTCATTGAGTCACCAGCCTGCTATATAAGAGCGACCTGGCCAGCGAGGTGGACAGTGGATTTTTTTGAGCTAGTGCGTGCTTTTACCTGAGCGACAGTTGTTGGTGACGTGTGTTGTGCTTCTGCCCACCGTAATCCAGTTAACGGAAGTGCCACTAGGGGGTGGCATGTAACAACTGGCGTCAGAAGCTGGATTACGAACTCAAGCACAAGCACAACACAACACCTGAAGGTCCTGGTTTCAAAACCCGAGCAGGTCATTTTACCCCAGTTCTCTAATGTTCCTGTGAGTGCATGCCCTTTACAAGACAAACAACTAAAATGGAAGCGCAATTGGCAGCATTGCTAGAAAAGTTAAGTGGCATGGAAACCAAGATGGAATACGGCCAGAAGAATTTAGCCAAGGACCTGAAGGATGGCCAGAAGAAGATGGAAGAAAGTCAAAATAAGTTAGCGGAGGACCTGAAGAAGATGGAAGACGGCCAGATGAATTTAGCCAAGGGCCTAATCTCCAAATTAGAAGACGGACAGAATAAGTTAGCGGAGGACCTGAAGAAGATAGAGGACGGCCAGAAGAAAATGGAAGACGGCCGGATTAAGTTAGCAGAAGACCTGAAGAAATTCGAACAGGGCCTACGTGAGGAGGTCACAGCGGTAGAAAAGAAGTTCGACGCCTTACAAGAGGAAGTTGCCGAACTGCGCCAACGCCCACTGACGGGGATGGAAGAGAAATTCAGCGCTTTACAAGAGGAAGTTGCCGAACTGCGCCAACGCCCACTGACGGGGATGGAAGCGAGATTCAACGCTCTACAAGAGGAAGTTGCCGAACTGCGCCAACGCCCGCTGACGGGGGTGGAAGAGAAATTCAACGCTTTACAAAAGGGAATTGCTGAGCTGAACCAACGCCCGCCGACGGGGATGGAAGCGATATTCAACGCTCTTCAAGAGGAAGTTGCCGAGCTGCGCCGACGCCCGCCTACAGGTACACCAGGAATATCAGGAACGGGACAGAGCAGAGTGACGCCCCCAACCTTCGACGGAAAGGTCCCGTGGAACACCTATTTACGTCAGTTCGAGGCAGCCTGCTCCATAAACAACTGGAACAACACGGAAAAGGCTACAGCTCTCATTGTAGCGCTGAGAGGGGACGCCCTTAACGTCCTTCAGGCCATCCCGACTGGATCCCAGGACTACGCTTCACTAATCGCCCATATGGAGTCCCGATATGGAGATAGCCATCTTCAGCAGGCCTACCAGATGCAGCTCCGGACCCTGGTACAAAAGAACGCGGAAACCCTGCAGGAGTTCGAGATGGACATCGCACGCCTGGTAAGGGTCGCCTATCCAACAGCGCCGGCCGACTTTCTCGAACAGATTGCGACGCAGACCTTCAACGACGGGCTACGGGGCTCGGACACTCAACAGGCGCTGCGACTCGCGCGCAATAAGACCCTGGCAAATGCGCTGAGCCACACACTTGAGTTCGAGACGGCAAAACAGGCATCTAGAATGCACGAGTGGGTGCGTCAAGTGGACGTCGACGAACCAGCAAAAACAAACGAGACCAAGACCCTGGCCGACGAATTGATGGAGGTGCTAAGCCGTTTCTTCGATAGTCGCGGCACCACCAGCAACGACACAGCCAGAACGCAACCGGAGAGGCGGCCCGGAAGAGGACTACCGACCTGCTGGACTTTCGGTAAGAAAGGCCACCTGAGCAAGGACTGTGGTGATCGCCGCCGCCGATGGTATCCGGCGGGAAATCAGTCGTCTGAAAACCGCGCGGCCCAGGGAAACGAGTATTAGCCAGCCTTGGGGGGCAAAGGTTGGCTTGTGGCAGTCGTCAAGCCCCGGCAGTCCAAGTGCGTTTGACGAAGTTACGGAGGGACAATAGCAGCCTGATGGTCGACGGAGTCGTCAACGGAGTGAGCTGGCCCATGCTGATCGACACGGGAGCGTCTAGGACCATCGTCAGCCCCACCGTGATCCCGAAGTGGAGAGTGCAACCCACACAATGGAACCTCCAGCTAATAACCGCGACTGGAGAGACCGCACCGGTACATGGCGAAGCATCACTGGAGTACGTCATTGGTCGACGGGCGATAAAGCATCCAGTGCTCGTGGCTGACGTATCAAACGAAGTGATCATCGGACTGGACTTTCTGGACCAGAACGATATCATCTTGGACCTGAGTACCAACACACTGCACTTCGGAGGTGAGGAACTTTCTTTGAAACCAGCACACGAGGCCATCACCGCACGACGAGTAAGGCTGAGAGAGGACGTCATCGTTCCCGCCAGGACGGAGGTCAGCGCTGCCGTAATTGTCGACGGAACTGCTGAGGGAGTGGCGGCTGTCATCGAGCCAAAATATGAGGACATCCAGACAAAAGGATTGCTAATTGCCAAGACCCACATCAACACGACGTCTCGGCCGTACGTCCGCCTGTCCAACCTGAACGACTACGACATTACGGTTCACCGGGACACCAACCTAGGAGTCTGCGAGCCCGTTACCTGGATTGCCCGCATCACAGTTACGACGGACGGACACCTGCAGACGGACAACCGAAGAAGACGCGCACTGCCAGAAGAACTACAGAAGCTGTACCGAGGATCCCAGGACCAGCTAGACGAGGAGCAATCACGCCTACTTCAGGACCTGCTACGCGAATTCCAGGACGTCTTCTCCGGGGGGAGCAAAGACTTCGGCAGGACAAGCTTGGTCCAGCACAGAATCGATGTTGGGGACAGCGCACCGATTAGGGCACCATTCCGACGTGTCCCGTTCGCCAAGCCAGCCGAAGTCGACCGGATGGTAGAAGAGATGAAGGAGCAAGGGGTGATCGAGCCATCACATAGTCCTTGGAGTTCTCCGCTCGTGCTAGTGAAGAAGAAGGACGGTTCCATCAGGTTCTGCGTGGATTACAGGCGGGTGAATGACTTCACGAAGAAGGACAGCTACCCTCTACCCAGGATCGACGACACCCTGGACACCATATCAGGGTCAAGATGGTTCTCCACCTTGGATTGAAGAGTGGCTACTGGCAGGTGGAGGTTCACCCTAAAGACCGCGAGAAAACTGCGTTCTCTGTGGGCAGCGGGCTCTGGCAGTTCACCGTCATGCCATTCGGTCTGTGAAATGCCCCTCCGACCTTCGAAACGCTAATGGAGTCCATTCAGAGGGGACTACACTGGAAGATCTGCCTGGTCTACCTAGACGACGTCATCATTCTGGGGAGAAGCCTTGAGGAGCACTAGAGCAACCTGAAGGAGATCTTGACGAAGCTACGGGCACCCAGCTGAAGTTGAGCCCCAAGAAGTGTCAGCTCTTCC
Source organism: Meconema thalassinum (assembly GCA_946902985.2). NCBI lineage: Eukaryota > Metazoa > Arthropoda > Insecta > Orthoptera > Tettigoniidae > Meconema > Meconema thalassinum. The sequence goes on from OX336396.1 coordinate 249,867,420, forward strand.
AGAAGCAGGTCCAGTACCTTGGGCATATCTTCTCCGAGGAAGGGGTGTGCACCGACCCAGAGAAGACCGCAGCTGTGAGGGAGTGGCCAGTTCCGAAGGACAAGTCCCAACTACGAAGCTTCCTGGGACTCTGCACTTATTACCGTCGCTTCGTGAGAGGATTCGCCGACATCGCCAAACCACTGCATCGACTGACTGAGAAGGACCTACTCTTCACGTGGGCAGCAGAATGCCACAGTGCCTTCGAACAACTCAAGCAGGCTCTGTGCACCGCACCTATTCTGGCTCACCCCAGACCTGGAACAAGGTTCATCGTCGATACCGATGCCAGCGACTTTGGTATAGGGGGAATCCTGTCGCAAGTAGTGGACAGCGAGGAGAGAGTAGTGGCCTACTTCAGCAGAGCCTTGTCAAAGCCAGAGAGGAACTACTGCGTCACCAGGAAGGAGCTGCTCGCCATCGTAAAGACCGTTGAACAAATCCACAAGTACCTGTACGGGCAAGAATTTCTCATCAGGACCGACCATGCATCCCTGCGGTGGCTCCTGAACTTCAAGCAGCCCGAGGGTCAACTCGCGCGGTGGTTAGAGAGGCTTCAACAGTACAACTTTGAGATCCAGCACAGGAAAGGCCAACTGCATTCTAACGCCTACGCCCTGTCACGAAGACCTGCACCTTCTGTACCAGAATGGAGGAGAATACTGGGATACAGTGCCGATAGACTACCGTGGAACTTCAAGGGAGCTGGAGCCGCGAATCTTTCACGCGGGCACAAGCAGAAGATGATGTCCTGGGACTGATAGCCGAATGGAAGAGGGTCTGTGTCCCCAGACCCGGGTGGAACATTGTGAGTGACTGCAGCCCAAAGTTTAAGTCCTACTGGGCGCAGTGGGAATCGCTGATTGCAACGGATGGCCTCATCTGCCGTACCTGGGAGAGCGCCGACGGTAAGACCTCTCGGGAACAAGTCGTCGTTCCAAAGGCTATGACGGAGGAAGTCCTGAAGGAAGTCCATGGAGGATCATCTGGTGGACACCTAGGGATGAAGAAGACCCTGGAGAAGCTGAGAGAGCGGTTCTACTGGATCGGATGCCGAACAGACGTGGAGAACCACTGCGCGAGGTGCCACGATTGCGCAGCCGGCAAGGGCCCAGGCCGAAGACGACGGGGTCCACAGAAGACCTACAACGTGGACGGCCCCATGGAGAGAGCGGCCATCGATGTTGCTGGGCCATTCCCGTTCAGCGAGGCAGGGAACCGGTACATATTGGTCGTCAGCGACTACTTCACCAAATGGCCGGAGGCGTATGCGCTCCCTAACCAAGAAGCCGCGGTGATCGCAGAGACACTGGTGAAGGAATTCGTCAGCTGGTATGGAGTACCCCTGGAGCTACACTCCGACCAAGGGAGGAATTTCGAGTCGCAGGTGTTCCAGAACCTATGCCAGCAGCTGGGAATCCGGAAGACAAGGACGACGCCGCTACACCTTCAGTCCGACGGGATGGTAGAGCGATTCAATCGCACCATCGAGAACCATCTCCGAATAGTCGTCAGTGAGCCCCAGAGGGGTTGGGACAAACATCTTCCACTATTTCTCCTGGCCTACCGCGCCGCCGTGCATGAAGCCACCGGGTGCACACCAGCCCGGGCCATGTTTGGGAGGGAACTCCGTCCACCTATCGATCTGGCCTTCGGCCGACCTGAGAATGATCCGGTCCCGGTAAGCCAGTATTGTCAAGAACTGGTCGACCAACTGGAGAACGTGCACGCGTTCGCGAGGAGGAGACTGCGGATCGAGACCGACCGAATGAAGACCCGATACGACCAGCAGATGGATGCCGGCGGATTCCACGAGGACGACCTGGTCTGGCTCTTCAACCCATTACGGAAGAAATTCCTGTCACCCAAACTGCCGAAGTCCAGGGAGGGTCCGTACGGAGTCGTGAAACGGATCATCGATGTCGTCTATAGGATCCAGTGGAGCCCGAGGGCGAAGATGAAGATCGTGCATCGAGATCGCCTGGCAGCCAACGGAGGGACACAGACGGACCAATGATTGATCGGGACGATCAGCCTTTTAGGAAGAGGGTGGTGTTACGGCTGTGAGTTTGTTTTGTCGCCTCGCCGCGTGAGTCACCGCCGCCCCCGGGCTATGCTCTGCCTCTGTTTATTACCTGCGCCTTACGTAACAGGGCTACTAGGACAAAAGGGATGGTCCAGAATATTCGTGACCCAGCCAGTGATGGAAATCTCGATAAGCCGTGGATCCTGGACGGGTCTAGAAGCATTCATTGAGTCACCAGCCTGCTATATAAGACCGACCTGGCCAGCGGGGTGGACAGTGTTTTTGAGCTAGTGCGTGCTTTTACCTGAGCGACAGTTGTTGGTGACGTGACTCGCGAAACCCTAGTGAAGCTGTTTCCCTAGACAGCGGACAGCGAAGCAGAGTGTAGTGGTGAGTGGCTATCGTAAATAACTGGAGCTTGTGTATTCAAGGAAGTGTTGCAGGTAGTTCTACCGAGGCCACCGGTCCCATTAGGAGGGATTAACTTCTGTGGCTTATTGACAAGTGAAAGGCAAGTATTCCCTACAAGAGAAAACCAGAGTGAGATACTAATTGCTTGTATTCGCTATTGTGTGGTGTATCTTTCTGGCCCGCAATAAAGCTAATACGTTTCTTTAAAGGAACAATTTGTGCTGTGCTTCTACCCACCGTAATCCAGTTAACGGAAGTGACACTAGGGGGTTGCACGTAACAATAGTATTTTACTTTTACGTCGATGCTGAATCTCAGAAAAAATATTTCGCTCGTAACGGATTCTTTCGAAGTTGAGGTCCAAATGTTATTCCACTGGTGGCAAATATGTGAGGGTAAATATTAAGACACCCAAGAATTGCACTGTTAGTTATGGAAGGAAGGGTCGAGGACAAGAACTGTAGGGGTAGACCATGGTTTAGAATATGTTAAACAGATTGCCTCAGATGTACAGTAGGGTGTGATAGCCACGTAGAGATGAAACGTTTAGCTCAGCACAGGGAGACATGGAGGGCTATAAGAAGCCTCAAAAAACAACAATTCGAATTTCCCACCGGTTACTCTAGTCGAGTCAACTTCTATACTTACTTAGATAATACAATAAAGCTGTCATTATTACGAACATCCATCTTAATTACTTAGAGCGTTAAAAATTCCTCAGGTATCCCTTCCTTCGGAGGGGAAGTAAAGCCGGCGGGCCCATGTCATAGATTTATGGCATGTAAAAGAACCTTCCACTAATTACACTTGTGTGAAGCTAAATTAATTATAGCTTAGATTTGACTAACACTCTTAGGTTCCTACGTTCGTCGCCAGGTGTCGACTGGGGTGGAATCTAGTAACCAAGTTCAGAACTAGTTGTCGTTGACGGTGGAGTTTGATAGGAAAAGTAGGAACTACTTGAAAATTGAATGTCTGCAGTCCTTACTTGAATTAAAAACAAACACACAGCTATCACTTTTAACACAGGTTATCAGACAGATTCTACACACACCCGAAGTACATGGGGCTACATGACCGTGTTGTCGCAGCCCCTAAACTGAGGAACCAACCAACCATCTTAATTACAATTTTTGACAAATATATGATGTAAGCCGACATACAGTATATTGCGAGTGCTTCTTCTTCTTCTTCTTCTTCATCTTCATCTTCTTTTCGAATCTCCCTCTTTGGGGTACGTAGGATCAATCACTTCTTAGATACTTGTGCTCTCCTTTTCTCCCAATACGTCTTCATTAAGTCTGATCTCCTCTTCCTTTCCTCTTCTGATATCTGCATCGGTTTTCTGTGGTCGACTCTGGCTTCAAACTTCTGGCTGTACCATTCATTAACATGAGTCAGTAATTTGGAGTTCTCGCAGGGTTCTGCGAGCAGTGCCAAATAGTCAACACACGCCAAACAATTGTGATTCCTGTGTTAGCCTACTTTTGAATTTTGCAAAAAATGAAATTAGACTTATGAGATCTACACAGGGCCAAAAATTGAGTGTCTGTCTGTGTGTCTGTGTATCTGTGTGTGTGTGTGAGTGTGTGTACTCTGAATGTCTGTCCCCCCTATCAATTCGTACTCGGTGAAACCGAATTGCACCAAATTTGGTACAGAGGTAGAAATAGCAAAGGACACCCCAGTGTCATGTTTTATATTGCCGCCATCTTGACGGAAACGTAATGGCGGCCACCCAAATGTACAAAGCTTAAATCAAATTACGACTTACCTAATTATCCGATCTCTATCAAATTTTGCAACAACATGTAATTATGTGGCGAACGTCTTTTGACTAAACTACAAGGTAATCAGCCTAATAGTTTGCAGATGGTGGCCATGTATGTGTGCGAATGGATTCCCCCTATCGATTCAAACACGGTGACACCGAATTGAACAAAACTTGGTACAGAGGTGCACTAGAAAAGGACACCTCCGTGTCATGTTTTATATCGCCGTCATCTTGACGAAAACGTAATGGCGGCCACGCAAATGCTAAATGCTTAAATCATATTACGACCAACCTAATCATTTGATCTCTACCAAACTATGCAACAATACACCTTTTTGTATGAAAAATCTTTTGACCGAACTACAAGGTCATCAGATCAACTTTGTAGATGGCGGCCATGTATGTGTGCACATCGATTTCCCCTATCTATTCAAACAGATTGAAAGCGAATTTAACAAAATTTGGTACAGAGGTAGCACTAGCAAAGGGCACCTCAGTGTCTTGTTTTATATTGCCGCCATCTTGACAGAAACGTAATGGCGGCCACCCAAATTTTAATAGCTTAAATCAAATTACGACCAACCTAATAATCTGATCTCTAACAAATATTGCAACAACATACCTTTTTGTGCGAAGCATTTTTGAAAAAACTACAAGATAATCAGCCGAATAGTTTACCATGTATGTGTGCAAATCGATTCCCCCTATGTATTCAAACACGGTGAAACCGCATTGAATAAAATTTGGTACAGAGGTGGCACTAGTAAAGGGCACCTCAGTGTCACGTTTTATATTGCCGCCATCTTGACAGAAATGTAATGGCGGCCACCCAAATTTTAATAGCTTAAATCAAATTACGACCAACCTAATAATCTGATCTCTAACAAATATTGCAACAACATACCTTTTTGTGCGAAGCATATTTTGACCAAACTACATGATAATCAGCCGAATAGTTTGCCATGTATGTGTGCAAATCGATTCCCCATATCAATTCAAACACGGTGAAACCGAATTGAATGAAATTTTTGACAGAGGTAGCACTAGCAAATGCACCCCATATTCATGTTTAATATCCGTGTAGCACGTTGTATTTCAACAAGCTATTACAACCAACATTCAATTATACTCCTTGATAAGGACAAAGATTTATTACAACAACCATGCATTTAGGAGAAAGTAGGCTATGTGTTCTTTACTGAACATCTTGTTGTTAGCCTACTTTCGATTTTTGTAAAAAATGAAAGTAGACTTATGAGATCAACACAGGGCGAAAAAAGTGTGTCTGTCTGTGTGTGTTAGTCTGTGTGTGTGTGAGTGTGTGCACTCTGAATGTCTGTCTCCCCTATCAATTCGAACACGGTGAACGCGAATTGAACGAAATTTGGTACAAAGGTAGCTCTAGCAAAGGACACCTCAGTGTCATGTTTTATATCGCCGCCATCTTGACGGAAACGTAATGGCGGCCACACAAATGTTCAAAGCTTAAATCAAATTACGATTAACGTAATCATCCGATTTCTACCAAATTTTGCAACAACATACCTTTATGGGGGGAGCATCCTTCGAATAAACTAATAGGTCATCAGCCTAATAGTTTGCGGATGGCGGCCGTCTTTGTGTGAAAATCGGTTCACCCTATTAATTCGAACACGGTGAAACCGAATGGAATGAAATTTGGTACAGAGGTAGCACTAGCAAAGGGCACCTCAGTGTCAAGTTTTATATAACCGCCATCTTGACGGAAACGTAATGGCGGCCACAAAAATGTTCAAAGCTTAAATCAAATTACGACTAACCTAATCATCCGATCTCTACCAAATTTTGCAACAACATACCTTTATGGAGGAAGCATCCTTTGACAAATCTAATAGGTCATTAGCTTAATAGTTTGCGGATGGCGACCATATTTGTGTCAAAATCGATTACCCCTATTAATTCGAACACGGTGAAACCGAATGGAATGAAATTTGGTACAGAGGTAGTACTAGCAAAGGTCACCTCAGTGTCATGCTTTATATCGCCGCCATCTTGACGGAAACGTAATGGCGGCCACACAAATATTCAAAGCTTAAATCAAATTACGACTAACCTAATCATCCGATCTCTACCAAATTAAGCAACAATATACCTTTATAGAGGAAGCATCCTTTGACCAAATTAATAGGTTATTATCCTGACAGTTTGCGGATGGCGGCCATCTTTGTGTCAAAATCGATTCCCCCTACTAATTCAAACACGGTGAAACCGAATGGAACGAAATTTGGTACAGAGGTAGCACTAGCAAAGGGCACCTCAGTGTCATGTTTTATATCGCCACCATTTTGACAGAAACGCAATGGCGGCCACACAAATGTTCAAAGCTTAAATCAAATTACGACTAACATAATCATCCGATCTCTACCAAATTATGCAACAATATACCTTTATGGAGGAAGCATCCTTTGACCAAATTAATAGGTCATTATCCTAATAGTTTGCGGATGGCGGCCATCTTTGTGTCAAAATCGATTCCCCCTATTAATTCAAACGCGGTGAAACCGAATGGAACGAAATTTGGTACAGAGGTAGCACTAGCAAAGCGCACCTCAGTGTCATGTCTTATATCACCGCCATCTTGACGGAAACGTAATCGTGGCCACCCAAATGTTAAAAGAAAAAATGTAATTACGACCAACCTAATAATCTAGTCTCTACCAAATTTTGTAACAACATATCTTTATGTGGGAAGCATATTCTGACCAAACTGCAAGATCATCAGTCCTATAGTTTGCAGATGGTGGCCAAGTATGTGTGCAAATCGATTCCCCCTATCAATTCAAACACGGTGAAACCGAATTGAACGAAATTTGGTACAGAGGTAGCACTACCAAAGGGCACCTGAGTGTCATGTTTTATATCGCCGCCATCTTGACGGAAACGGACAGACGGCCACCCAAATGTTAAAAGCTTAAATCAAATTACGACCATCCTAATAATTTGATCTCTACCAGATTTTGCAACAACATGCCTTTTTGTGGAAAGCATCTTATGACTGACTACAAGGTCATCAGCCCAATAGTTTGCAAATAGCGGCCATGTATGTGTGCAAATCCATTCCCCAGATCAATTCAAACACGGTGAAACCGAATTGAATGAATTTTTTTACAGAGGTAGCACTAGCAAAGGGCACCTCACATTCATGTTTTATATCCCTATAGCACGTTGTATTTCAACAAGCTACTACAACCAGCATTCAATTATACTCCTTGAAAAGGACAAAGAGTTATAACAATACCCATGCATTTAGGAGAAAGTAGGCTATATGTTCTTTACTGAACATCTTGTTTTTGATCCAAGACGTATTCCCCCTCTTGTTCTTATATTAGAATTTACCGGAGATTTTTCTCTTGGGTCTGAGACAGTTTGATGAAGAATAACATATTTTTTGGCTATTTGTCTGATTGTTTGTTGTGTGTGTTTGCACTCTCTTAACTTGAAAGAGTCTGGATTAAAGTAAGTTTAGGTATCTTTATTATTCAGAAGCGTAACTACAAACACTGATCTAATATTTCACCGTATTACGCATTGAAAAGTAGGGGGATTTCGGGACAATCCTCTTAGTTTTTGTCATAGAATTAGCAGACAGTATATTTTAAGCTGCTTGATGCGAGTAAGAAACTTGTTGTTCAAGGGATTAAGGAGGATCAGTGCTTCAGATCATAAGATCCGATGTGTCGGTGATATATTTTCCCAGACAGTCAGTCTGACCTAATAAATATTTGCGACAGCACCACGCACTGCAATAGCTCACTGATAAATGCACCTTATACTGTCAACCAATTGGAATCTTCTCCGTCCTAATCGTCTTCTACCATTCACCCTTCCTTCCATTGCATTCATAAGTAAACAATTTCTTCTCATCCAATGAACAAGCCAATTGTGTTTCCTCATCCTGATTACCTTTAATATATTTTTCTCCTCCCCAACTCTTTTCAGCACATCTTCATTTCGCACTTTCTCTACCCATTTCATCCCTTCCATTCTCCTCTATAACCACTTCTCAAACACCTACAATCTCTTCTCTTCCTCTTTATCTCAATGTCCACATCTCAGCTCCATACAGTGCTACACTCCAAATAAAGCATTCCGCCAAAGGATACTGAACACTATTATGTTTCCCTCGACGAGACTGCAGACTAATACGATATTTCAAGTTTTGACTGTATTTTCTGCAGACAATAACAGCATTCAGTACTAAAATGAGATTAATTTCATTCTTGCGCATGAAATCTTTCATAGTATTGTTCTCAAGTTCTTTATTCCCCCAGAGAGTTTTAATTTTAAGAACTTGGCCATTCTTTCCCTTCGTCTCGCTCTCCCTTTGTTCTGTCTCCGGAAAAATAACTACTATTCATTAAACTTTTTGCTTCAATGATTTTTACTAAGAGTTAGAGATTCATTTAGAATAAATCCATCCTTTGATAGATGTGGAAATATATTTCAGATAACGTGTAGCCGTAAGGAAATCGTTGTATTTAACATTCAGTTTTCCCAGGAACACCAAGCTGGCTCATCAGCGAGCTCTTGGTGTACGTGCCCGGACCCCCACAGGAGTAGCGAACTGAGGGCATGGACACCAACAGCCCGCTGATGAGCCAGCTTGGTGTTCCTGGGCGAAACCCTTCAAAAGAAACGGCATAAACCTACAATAAATTGCTGAGTTTTAAAAATTATGACTTCTACATTTTTAGCCTATTTTCATTTATGAAAAAAAACGTTATGAGATCACCTTTTGTCCGTGTGTCCGTCTGTGTGTGCGTGTGTGTGTGTCCCTCCTCCCTAATAACATCTAAACGGCAGGAGCGATTTCAATGAAACTCGGTAAGTTCATAGCACTATTCCGGGCGACCCCGACCGCTGGAAGCAGCTAGATACTCCGGCGAGCCGAACATGTCTTCGGACACTCCCGGCACTAAAAGCCATACGATAAATAAATAAATAAATAAATAAATAAATAAATTAATTAATTAATTAATTAATTAATTAATGTAATAGTTATGGAGATATGGAATACCGGTGAAATATTTCACACAGCCGCCATGTTTGATCGTTGAGACGTAATAAAATTTGAAGGGCTTGGTCGGGGTCGGCCAAAATAGTACTATGATCTTACCGAGTTTCATTGAAATCGCTCCAGGCGTTTGAAGTTATTAGGGAGGGGGGAAGGGGCGGGGGACACACATAGATACACATACGCACACATACACACGCACGAAAGGTGATGTCATAAGCCTCTTTTTTTTCATCAAATGGAAATAGGCTGAAAATAGGCTAAAAATTGTATTGGTAGTAGTGTTGTAGGATTGGATAGAAGCTAATTGTTACTGGCTGCAACAACAATGGGATTGTGCGGTATATGCTAGCATCAGATTGTGTACTTTTCAACACATTATTTATTGAGAATTAAGTGCCTTCTCATTATCTCAGTGGTTAGAGCAGCAGCGTGGAAATACGGAAGTTGCGGGTTTGATTCCCGGATAGGTTAGACATCAACCTTTCATCCCAGCAATACTTGACCTAATAGCTGAAAACTATCATTTGTCATTTTTCTTTTTTACATCGTTATGCCCTACCTAGAAGCACGGTTGAACCTGCTCAGCTGATGTGTTGGCCGTCTTTTCTTCCCAAAATCTCTTCATCTTCTCACTAAGCTTCTTCATCGTTCTTCTGTCCAAGTTATAGTGGCCCTGATGTTGGGTTTGTCTCCAAATTCGTGATTGTCGATTTTGGTTCTGAATTTACATCTGTACCGTGCAATGTCTTCTGAGATGTTGATTTCCTGGATATCTGCTTCAATTTCACTGACTTCACCATTGGCCTTCCATGACGCCACACATTAGTGGACATCTTGGATTTTAATGAAAGGGCCAGGTTGAGAATTATTTTAGTTAATCTGTTATTGTTCATTCTAATAATGTGTACATAAAATTTCAATCGTCTTTTCCGAAAAGTGTGAGAGATTTTTCAGAATGTCATTATATTTCTGGGACGATGTTTTCCTCCATACTATTCACTCTATACAAACTGGGCCAAAAGAGTGTCTTATAATTTTCCTTTGCTTGTTTCTCTATGTCTTTGGTTATAGATCCGCCACCAATGATTATGGTTTCTGATGAATATAACGCTTCAGGTTTGTTTACTGTATTATAGTCATTTGTCATTATTATTACTGTATTATTATTATTATTATCATTATTATTATTACTATTATTATTATTTGGCATCATTATCACGGCAAATACCGGCTACATTTTATGTTACAGCCTGGTTCGGCCTTAGCAAGGAACCATCTGTACTGAGATAATTTCGTATACATTGTAGAGAGACTTCACATTAATTTACATCCATGTCGTGCCCGCAGTCTTCACGAGTTGGTTGGTTGGTTCCTTACTTTAGGGGCTGCAACAATGCTGTCATGTAGCCCCGTGTACTTTGGGTGTGTGTATAATTTGTCTGATAACCGGTGTTAATTGTGATGACTGTATTAGTGTGTGTTATCTGTTTTTTAATTCAGGTATGGTCTGCAGACTTTTGAATTTTCAAATAATTCCTACTTTTGGCACCAAACGCCACCGTCAACGACTACTAGTTCAGAAATTAACTACCAGACGCCGCCGCAATCGGCTCTTGGCAACGAACGTAGGAACCTGAGAGCGTTGTTTATATTCTTAACCTATACAATTTAGTTTCACACAGGTGTAATTAGTGGAAGATTCTTTAACATGCCATAAATCTATGACATGGGACCGCCAGCTTTACTTCCCCTCCGAAGGAAGGCATACTGAGAGTCTTCACGAATCTCCTTGATTTATAGGATGAGCTAAATTTTCATCTGAATCATGGAGCCTTGCTGAGTGTTCGACCAGGGAACTTCCTGACAATATGGCAGGTGTTTAACAGAACTGCCTTCTGTTGTTCAATATATATCTGCGGATGCAGATTCAATATTGATAGAATACTGTTATTATTATTATTATTATTATTGCTATTATTAATGTAGGAGCCGGATGAGGATCAAGATGGCCGAGTATGGGATCTAGGGGGCGCAGGAGTAAGCTCAGCGCCATTGTCTGAGAATAAAAAGAAGAGAAGCAATATTCCGAGTTCCGATGAGCCGCGAAACACATTCCCTTAATTCTATATATAGTATTCTAATAAGTTTCTTTGTTTAAATAAATAATTCAGTCCTATATTCGATGCTTGTGAGTGTCATGATCTGGAAACCGTTTCCCACAAATGGGGGCTCGTCCGGGATGAACTGAAACAACGAGTTACGACGCAATCCACGACACGAAGTACGACGCAAAATACGACGCTATTTTCGACGAAGCGGACGGCTAATCATATTTGTTGCTGTTGCCTACGACGCTGACGACGAGACGACGTGCAGTTTTGTGGGCCCACGACGTGCGAATCTACGACGAGGATTCATAGGCTAGCAAAATTTGTTCTTAAGTTTCAGTGACAATTAGTGGTGCCGTGACGACGACGAGGGTCCGAATCTAAACGACGACAGAGGATTGTGGATGTTGTAAGAAGATAGCGACTCGTCAGAGAGAAACGACGGGAAGCGGTATTCAACGATATCACCTACAAATATCACCGGTTTGGTGAATGAGGTTTAACAGGTTTGATTGCGAGGTTATGAGGAAGCGATATTGACGGAAAACTTCTTGATAGACGTGAGTAAACAAATAAGATGAATACACTCGGTGCAATAGAGAAAATAAATAAGAACATAAATGATGCTCCTGTCAAAGCTGTGCTCTGGGAGTTAATACGAGAGAACATAGTGTTTACCTATATGGATGACTTAATCATCCCAGCGAAGGATGACGACGAGGCACTCCTACGATTGAGACGAGTGTTGGAATTAGCTGCAGAGTACGGGCTGGAAATCAACTTCGAGAAGTACCAGTTTCTGAAGAGGAGGGTACAGTTCCTTGGATACACTATTCAACGTGGACAGATTCAACCCGCCACTGAGAAGGTCCTTGCTGTTCAAAACTTCCCGGAGCCAAAGACGATCGCTGCGCTGCAGAGCTTTCTCCGATTGGCTGGCTATTTTAGAAAATTTATCCCAAATTTCTCGATTGTAGCCAAACCACTGAGCGATCTGTTGAGAGGTAAGCCGGAGTTCAAGTTTGGCGAGGAACAACGACGTGCATTTGTTGAGTTCAAACGTCTTCTCGCTTCAGAACCTGTGTTGAAGATATACAACCCGAAATACGAGACGGAGCTGCACACTGACGCCAGCAAAAGTGGGTATGGCGCTGTGTTGTTGCAAAAGTACCCAGAGGACAACAAACTACATCCCGTCTCATACATGAGTAAAAAGACGACGATACAGGAAGAAAAATACAGCAGTTACGAGCTCGAGATCTTAGCTGTGATGAATGCATTAAACAAATATAGGGTGTATTTGCTTGGAATTCCGTTCAAGATCGTGACTGACTGTATGGCATTCCAAAAGACAATGCACAAAAGGGATCTGGCCCCACGAGTAGCTAGAAGGGCTATGACCTTGGAGGAGTTTGACTATACCATCGAACGCCGAACTGGAACCAGGATTAAACATGTCGACGACCTGATCCGATGTCCAGCAGTGATGTTTGGATTCCCTGATGGCCTTGCAGCGAGGATCAAAATCGCCCAGAGAAAAGATGAAGGATTGACAGCGATAAATGCGACACTGGAGAAAGGACCTTACGAAAACTTCATCGTCAGAGATGGACTGCTGTTTAAATTTGTTGACGGGCGAGAGACGTTGGTGGTCCCGCGGGCAATGCACCATGAAATCATCAGAGCTGCACATGAGAAGGGACACTACGCTGTTAAAAGGACTGAAGATGACGTAAAGCAGGAATATTATATTCCAGACTTGACCAACAAGGTGAAACGAGTAATAGCCAACTGTGTGAAGTGTCTGGAGGTTAACAGGAAGGCAGGAAAGAAAGAAGGTTGGTTACATCCGATGTTCAAGGAGAGTGTGCCATTGCACACCTATCACATGGATCACATTGGACCACTTAAGTCTACACACAAGGGATATGAACACATATTCTGTGTGATAGACGCCTTCACGAAGTTCACCTGGCTGTATCCTGTGAAAGATACCAAATCGGCCGAGACGATTGAAAAGATGGAGTTTCAGAGGACGAACTTTGGAAACCCAGTTCAAGTGATCACCGACAGGGGGCCATCATTCACCTCCCATAAGTTCCAAGACTACTGTAAATCGCAGGGTATCAAGCACGTCTTGATCACAGCTGGACTGCCAAGAGCCAATGGTCAAATCGAGAGAGTCAACTCAACAGTGACCAAGATCATCGCTAAACTTAGCATTGACGATCCGATAAAATGGTACAAGCTTGTACCATCCGTCCAACGAGCTATCAACTCTACGTTCCAGAGGAGCATTGCCACGGTGGGTGAGTGGTTATAGTGTCGGACTACCAACCCTAAGATTGCAGGTTCGCCCCTGGCCATGGTAAGTGTTTTTTGAAGGCGACAAAAATCACGATACTCATGTCATACGTTGTTGGCATGTTAAAGAACCCATTTGAATTCTGTAGGCCGTGTTTAATGGCAAAATTAATCTCGGGATTTTCCGCCAACAAAAAAGTTCCTCCATTCTCTACTTGAAAGCGCTGTAGTGTCAAGAAGTTTAGATATCTAACCTCCTTGACTTTCATAGCGTTCAAAGGAACGACTAAATTCGACATGCAAGCTACCCTCTGGGTGTCAATTAACAAAGCTTGCACCAGGCACCCGAAGCCATACGATATTTTTATTATTGGAATGTCACCTTTCGAGCTGCTGACAGGAGTCAGAATGTACAACCAAAATGATCTACGTATAGTGCAACTCATCGAAGAGGAGCTGATCGATTCGTTCAACGAAAAACGTGATCAGATGAGAGACGATGCAAAAAAGCAGATAGAAAAGTTACAATCTGAAAATCGTGCTGAATTCAACCGACGACGTAAGGAGCCTAAGAAGTATCAGGTCGATGACCTGGTTGCCATCAAACGCACTCAGATCGGTCCACATCTGAAACTAAAAACCAAGTGACTCGAGTTAAACTCAACGACACATATGACGTCAGCAGAGAAGGAGACCATGCTGGACCAAGAATTACATCGTCCTGTGCGGAGTTCATGAAGCCCTGGCCAGGCGGATCTTCTTCATCCGGGTCGGATGAGGATCAGGATGGCCGAATGTGGGAGCCGGATGAGGATCAAGACGGCCGAGTATAGGACCTAGGGGGCGCAGGAGTAAGCTCAGCGCCATTATCTGAGAATAAAAAGAAGAGAAGCAATATTCCGAGTTCCGTTGAGCCGCGAAACATATTCCCTTAATTCTATATATTGTATTATAATAAGTTTCTTTGTTTAAATAAATAATTCAGTCCTATATTCGATGCTTGTGAGTGTCATGATCTGGAAACCGTTTCCCACACTAATAATAATATTCTTATTATTAGTGTTATTTTGCATGGCCAATGGCTGCAATAAAGAGAAACATGCTTCTCAGCAAATGGAAAGCCCTTCCTACTCAACTCCATTTCACCCTATATTACTCTGGTAATAAATCTCACAGCTTCAGTGGGGCAATAATTCATGCGAGAGTCATATTTTATTACTACCGTACATTCTGACGAATCTAATTGGTCGTAATTCTTCTCTCTTTTTATGATATGCAGTGTGGAGAAACAGTACGTGCATGCGTGAACTCTTTTCATAGTCAGTCCTCTCTCACGTCATGTCCACTAT
Organism: Meconema thalassinum; assembly: GCA_946902985.2. Lineage (NCBI taxonomy): Eukaryota > Metazoa > Arthropoda > Insecta > Orthoptera > Tettigoniidae > Meconema > Meconema thalassinum. The sequence continues at coordinate 249,882,487 of OX336396.1, forward strand.
CCTCCACTACTGTGTGGCGTCATGGAAGGTCATGGCGAAATCAGTGAATATTTACCAGAGCGCTCCACATATCTCTGATATTGTATTGTGTCATGGATAAATCCCTGCACGGATGCGGATATCCGCGGATAGAGGCAGATGACTAACTAAACCCGCGGATTTCCGTAAATCATTTCGCCACGCGGATATAGTTTGCATGTCTGTGCGGATAGCGGATAAGCTGTGCATAATGTTTGGAGAAAAATTGCGGATAGTTTTTGAATACAATCCGAACTTGTTTAATATCATTACTAGAACCCGGATGTTTATGACATATTGATACATAAATTATTATAGTTTTTATATATTTATATTTTTATAAATATATTCCTAGTGGCAAGTTCGTTAATTGGATTACAGTGGGTAAAAGCACAACACAAGTGGTCCTTTAAAAATATAGCTTTATTGCAGGTCTAGAAAGTTACACCACACAATAAGCAAATAGAACAATTAGTTTCTTCCACAAGTTTGCTCCCTTATGGAGAGCACTCACCCCTTTCAGTTCTCAAGCAGCTAATCCTCTTGTAATTAGGCCCGTCCTCGCTTGAAATAACTTGCACCTCTTCCTCGATACGTAAACCACAGTTATTTGCGGTAGCTTGTCAATCGCCACTAATTGCTCGTCTTAAACACGATCGCTGTATGAGTCACACTGCTTCGCTGTCCGGAGAAACACTCACTTGGTTTCACAATCCACACGGCACTTCGTCTCAATACTCTGTCGCACTAAGTGAAACACACTCACTCAGAAAACACAGTCCGTCCCTCGCTGGCCAAGTCGCTTATATAGCGGGGCTGATGACTCACAGATGTTTCTAGAGTAGACCAGGGTTCACACCTTCTCGAGAATTCCAACACTGGTTGGGCCACGAACATTCGAGACGGTCTCTTTGTTACTGCCTGTCTTCTTGTTGCGCAACTCCCTGGTTACGCAGAGACTGTTCCGAGGCGGACTGTGAATCACGCAGTGAGGTGATGAACTAACCACGCAGCCGTAACAATATCATCATATTTTTCCGTTATGTTATTTCATGACAAATGTAAAATGATGATTTAAGCTGATTTCATTCAAATTACCGTATGCCATTAGGCATAATTAACACTCCGAACAGGAGAGGGTTGTAATTCTGGTTGTATAACAATCATTGTAAACATAGCACATGGCATACAAAGCCTAAGGGAACGACTATTTCCTCAAATGTCTGAATATGTTGCTTTAGTAATGTATGCTTTATCTAATTAAACATATTATTGTAATGTCAGTAGATTCGGATAACAAACGTGGGAATGCGGAAAAGAGTCATGTGGATGCGGGGCGGCTGCGGATAACGCTTTGTTTATCCGTGTAGGACTCGAATTATCAGGCGTTTGTCAATCAGCTGGGAGTTAAAAACTCTGTTAGGAATAAATACTTCTGCTCTAAAATGTCTTAGCCACTGAAGTCGTCGTTCTTTGATAGTTCTACCAATTTTTGCTTTTTTAAATAGTTCGTAGAGGTCTTCCTTCTGCCTCCTTTCCCCATCATCCTTCGTCCACATTGAATACGGGCTCGTATATCTTCCTCAACACTTTCCTTTCAAAGGCACAAATGCGTTAATCAAGAGTTTGTGGTGTCGCCCATGTCTCGCACCTATACAATACTACCTGTTTTATTAGAGCCATGCTTACCACGGTGGGTGAGTGGTCAGCGTGTCGGTCTACTAACCCCAAGCTTGCAGGTTCGCTCCTGGCCGTGGTAAGTGATTATTTTTTTTGAAAGGCGGCAAAAATTACGACACCATGTCTTACGATGTTGCCATGTCAAAGAACCCATTTGAATTCAGTAGGCCGAGTTCATAATGGCAAAATTAATCTCGGGAGTTTCCGCCAGCACAAAGTTCCTCATTTCTCTACTAGAAAGCGCTATAGTGTTCAAGGAGCTCAGATATCCAACCTCCTTGACATTCATAGTGCTTCAAGGAACAATGAAATTCGACATGCAAGCTACCCTTTGGGTGTCAAATAACAAAGCTTGCTCCTGGCACCCGAGGCCATACGATATTATTATTATTATTACTAGAGCCATACAAAGGTCGATGTTGCTATTTTGTGAAATCAGACGTAACTTACAAAGATTGTTAAGACTATAAACGACACAATTTTCATTCATAATCTTCTGTTGTATCTCCTTCTCAATCTCATTTTTCTGGTTAGTATTGAGCCCAGATACTTGAACTTCTCGACTAGTTCAAAATTGCGCCCGTCAATATGGATGGTGCAGGGAAATGTTGTCGGCGTGAGATAACCATATATTTGGTTTTATTGTCATTGGCCACCAATCCCACTTCCCTTGCTTCTGCCATAAACTTACAAGTGAATCGTCTGGTATCAAAACAAGATAAATCACTATTTTTGTGATTTTGAGATTACGGCTGATTTTACAAGTCCTAAATGACCTCTTTACATGTGGGCAGACAAAGGTATTCAAAACAGAACACATCATGCTGCTTTTAAATGCTGAAGTAGTCGGTTGGTTTCAAAATAAGCCAAGTAGATGATTGCGTATCAAAACAAGACACATCTTGGCAGGGTCTATTGCGCATCGATCAGCGCATCAGCTGAAAGAGTGCTCACTGTGTGCTGCTTAGGCAATTCTTTCGTGTTCTGTTAGTGCCGGTGTGTTTACATTTGTATTGGGGTGTTAAATCGACTTTATACTTCTGAAGAAAGACTACACATATTTTCTTTTCAAAATAAGATATATCCGATAACTGAGTTGCAAAACAAGATACATGAGCACGTTTTAAAACAAAATAAGATCATCATCATATAATATATATTACTTCAGTATTATAGATCCCTCCTGTGCCGCTCACAAGCGACCGATCGTGACAAATGAGCATTCAAATGAAAGAGAATAGACATTAGATGTGACGAATTGCATTCTTAATTTCATAAATATCTATAATTTCTTTAAGAAATTACTTTTGAAAAATGTACGAAGTGTGCGATTTGCATATACTGTTCCTGTAGGAAAATACGCTCCATAATTGCTGTCCACTTAACATTTTGGCCGCTGTGACGCCTGTTTCATGTCTTTTAGGTAGATTTCATTAGAAAGTTAACTATTGCAATGGGTACCTACCATGTTTCGACTTCCGGAAAATTTCGACATATCTTCGCGTTTCACATCCCCCAGACCCCAAAACCACCGTCAGTTCAAAAGTTTATATATAATTTATGTATATATGTATCTCTCTCTATATATCAGTTTCTTGTGGACACGATAACTGCCGTAATTTTGCACCAATCACTTTGAATTTTTTTACATAATATGTATCCCTATAAAATCTCGGTCGAGTTCGTTAATGGGCAAAATCGGTCGAAGGGGCTGAAAATGGGGGGCTTTTTTCGAAAAAAGTGAAATTTCGCTATAACTCTCTTAATACGTGAAATATCGAATCCATTCGAAGTTCATAATATGTGTCGGATAAGTGCCAAAAATTTATGTCAAATAAGTTTTTTGATAGCACCAACCATTGACCAAAGGGATGGAAAAAAGTGGGTTTTTCGGGAAACATTAATCATATCTCTCTTAATAGGCACAATATCAAAACCGTACAAAATGGAAAATATTCCCCTAATAATTACCTAAAACTCTTGTCTGAAAGAATTTTTGATATGACCCACCATTACGCCAAGGGATGAGAAAAATTATTTCGGAATTTTAAAAAATGCCAAGTGCCATCAGAGGTTACCATAACAACGCTTTTAAATTGATAAGGGTTGATCTATCAGAGGTTGCCAAGACAACGCCATTGACGAGATCACATTCATTTTTAGCCTACTTTTCACACTTTTCAAAAATGAGGAAAAAGTAGACTTATAAGATATATGCGGGAAAATGTGTCTGTCCTTCTGTCTGTCTGGCTGTGTGTGTGGGTGTGTCACCTATCAACTCCTAAACGGCTGCAGCAATCGAAACCAAATTCAGTATGAGTAAAGATGTATACCGGAATATCTCAGGCCCATATTTGAAAAAGATGCCAGTGCTACCAACTGCTAAAAAAAACGCACTAGAAATTTGAGCTCCATGTTGGATATCTTGGAAGGTATACATGGGAACTATTCTAAAATTGGCACACATGTAGATAATACTATTTCAGTTTAATTTCCAGGTGGCCATATATGACAGCGTTGCCAAAATAATTTTAAGCCTTCTGATAAGTCCAATTTTTAAATGCATATAACTTCTACACTATCAATTGGATTTCAACCAAATTTTGTATGTAATATGTGTGCATAAACATATATGACTGAGTGTATTCTTAAGAGCCACCAGGGCTGCCAACTGTTAATAACTGCTCTCTATTTTGTATCCAAATATATCAGAAAGTATGCAAGCCGACAGCTTTAAACTATAAACACGTAAATTACCCGACATTTTACATTAATTTGGAGTAACTTATATACGTCAGTTCTACCAACATGATTCTAAGCCTGCTGATAGGACCAATTTTTAAATACATGTAACTTCTATACCAACAAATGGATTTCATCCAAAATTGGCACAAAAATATATAATATTTCAGATTATTTCTGACCAGCACTCGCATGACATTGTTGCCAACATGCTTTTACGTGTACTAATAGATCCAATGTCTAAATCCATGTAACGTCCTTTGGACTTCAACCACATTTTGTATTCTGTACCTTAGGAGATGGAAGTAAGAATATATTCAGTCACCAGAGCTGCCAGCTGTATTGCTCTATTAGGCTACATTATGCCTAGTATACCTTATTTCGAACTAATTAAGACATTTCGATATTACCCACTTAATTTCGTCATTATTCTAGATAGGTTCATATACTGTAGATTAATCTATGGCATGAATCTTAATTTTAAGAAAAGTAGGCTCTTTAGTTCGTCACGGAACTTCTTGTTCCATCTGACTATGAGGGAAGCGGCTAACTGGTAGCATGCTGAACTTCTATGCCTAAGGTGCTGGTTCAAAGCCGGTCAAAGTCGCCGGATTTTCTAAGAGCGCTAAAAATCCGTCAGCATGCTTTCCTTCGGAGGGGAAGTTACAACGTTCGTTGCAAGTTGCTGGTTGAGGTGGCATCTAGCAGCCAAGTTCACAGCTAGGTGTCGTTGACGTTAGTATTTGGTACAAAATTAGGTACTACTACTTAAAATTGACCGTCTGCAGACCTTACCTGAATTACAGACTAATACAGTCATCACAAATAACACCGTTTATCAGACAGATTCTACACACACCCAATGTACACGGGGTTACATGACCACCTTATCGCAGCCCCTAAACTGAGGAACCAACCAACATCTCTGCGGGAGATAAAATTTTGCGTGAAGAAGTAACAGACTGTTAGATAGTTACACATTAGTTCCAAACCTTGCATAAGGACAGTGTGATCATAAGTATAAAAATTAACCCCAAATGACAAGAAGGTTACCATCCCCATAAGACAGTAAAATGTTAAAAGTATGCATAGAAAGAGGAAAAAATGTTAACTAACCTCCAATTGTAAAATAATTTCTCGCAATAAATGAGGTCTGATCCTCCTACGAAAACCTGCATATTTTGCCTATTATAGCCTATCCCCTAGTTTGCCCGGTGAAATCTACCTCCGCCTTCCGGCGTGCCGAGAGGATTTTTTAACATTCTGAGGTATATCCTTTATCATTTTGCATGGATTTCAGAAATAGTAAATCGAAGGAATGAGTACTCAAGTCGTATAATTTCAGAAATACCGAATAACTGGTGAGTGTTACGATGGTCCAATTTTCAGGGATTGCCTTCTTAAGTTAGGGAACGTAGAACTTGGAATTCTAACTGAAATGTAAATAGCGTTTTACAGGGTGATTCTTTTGTTGGAGCGGGGACGGCGGCCAGCTGCCAGTCGCGTGCGCCTTCCGCTAGCCAACTGAGCTCACACCGCGGATTGCGCGCAGGTGGAAACCGTAACAAAGTACATTAATTAATGGTAAATTCACCAGCAAATCATGATTAAAGAACTTACCTATCCACAGAAGATGCTGAAAATGTTCTCCTTCGACTGACAGACAGGCGTTGTACCGTAGAAATAAATTAGCGTTTACACGCTGTAATTCCCTTCTGTTATGAGGGATATCTGCTGCCGTATATTGTTCTCCAGCTCCACTAGAGTACGGTTAATTGATCTGTAGACTTTGTATTTTAAATTACCCCACAATTGAACATCAAACGGGCTTAGGTCCGATCTTCGATTAATCACAGTAAACACGCAGGGGGGTGCAGGAGTAGCAACATAATGTAACGATGTAACATCCAAAGTTACTGTCTGTCAGCTGAAGGAGAACGTGTTTAGTATCTTCAGTGAAAAGATAAGTTATAACCTTTAACTGGTGACGTGAGGTCATCCAGATTCACAAGAAATAAAAAACACCTGTGCTTCCTTATTTAAATCTTGCAGCTGTTGTTTATGTTACCTTCTTATCTGTGCGCTGACACTACACACCATCGTTGATGAAAGTTTAGTGACTTAATGACATTAATGATTCTGGTTAGCTCACCTCCGCCACGCACAACACTGCAGCTCGAGCTCGGGTGGCTGGCGGAAAGCGCGCGCGCCCGACAGTCGGCTGCCGGTCCCGCTCTAGCAAACGAATCTCACTGTATAAACATTTGGTTGAAATAAAAACATAACAACCTTTCACCTTAAATCTCTTATTATAAACCTATTGGGGAAAGTGTGGTTTATGAACATGGGAGATTTCTCTCAGGGGTCCGCTAGTCAAATATTTAATGCTTATCAAGAGGAAAATGAGACAGCATGAGTTATGAAACTCATGGGAAATATTTTGTCTATATCACTTACAACTTTCAAGAGAGAGGCATATTTATTTGTCAGTAACAAAGGACTTATTCAGTTTATTGAGTCTCCTGAAAAATGTTGTTGAAGTGTTGTACGGTATCATGTTTTGATACCAGACGCCTCAAGTATCAGCTCTCACCTGAATATGACTCCCCCCATTATTACAACATTATCATTCTGTAAATGCCAGAATAAGTTAGTGTCCATTTCAATCAGGTCCATCTGTCTGTTGCTACCCGTTTCACGTCTCACCTTTCCCAGGGCAATGTTAAATAAGACTGGAGACAAAGGGTCTCCTTGTCTTAGTCCGTTCTGAACAATGAATGGCTCTGACAGATTATTAGCAACCCGGACTTGACAGCTTGACTCAGAATCGCATGTTTCAATGAGCCTGATGTATTTTAGTGGAATATAAAATATCCTGCATTATCTTCCACAGAACGGCTCGGTTAGTGTTGTCTTATGCCTGTCGGAAGTCGATAAATATAAGGTGTAAGTCTCTATCAAATTGTAGTGGCTTCGGTGAGTAGTTGGTAGCATGTTGAGCTTCTATGCCCAAGTTCGCGGTTTCAAACCCAGCCGAAGTCGTCGGATTTTTAAGAGCGTTAAAATCCTTCAGTATGCCTTCCTTCGGAATGGCAGTAAAGCCGACGGTCCCATGTCATAGATTTATAGCATGTAAAAGAAACTTCCACTAATTAAACTTGTGTGAAGCTAAATTTGCAGGTTAGATTTCGTTGAAACGCTCTATCAAAGTTACAAAGTTCACCACTAGGTGTCAGTAACATCTGGTAACGATAGCGGGAATTACTTGAAATTGAACGGACCTTGTAGATCATCCCATGGGTGTCCGCATCGAAGGAGCTACAGCCTCTGACGAGCCGAACATGTCCTCGGACACTCACCATTTTTTTCTACGATCAAATTAGTGATAATAAAGTGAGAATCACCGAAAGAATGGAAATTTTGTTCGAGTAACCCAATCTTGCTCCGTCCTCTCACGGGAGTGGCGGGCAAGGAGGATAGTGAGTTATACGATATCAAAGGCTCGCCACAGAATGTGTGTGGCTTTAGAATATAATTAAAGCACGAACTTCAACAATAGGTCCGCAGGTCATGTTTAATTAAAACACACGTATAATTAAATAGCAGCAACGCTTTCTCTTGTCCCGAGTGCCTTCTTGTCCAGTTGGAAACTGCGTTTTGGGGGTGGTCATGTAACCCCGTGTACAAGCTGGATGTTTACTTTAGACGATTGCTCTTGACCTTGAAGCTTGCGGGTGAGCCTCTCCACAGTGACTCTCTCGCCCTCTCGCGTCACAGTTGTCAACACCGATCTGATGCAATGGAATTCCGAACCTGAGCACGTGACGACAACACCGTGCAGAACAGTACAGTCCACGTCGAAGTATGTGGGACGTGGAAGTACAGGTTACATAGGTACGAACAGAACGCCATTATATTTGCCAATGACTGTTAGTATTTAGTTAGTTATTGTTGTTTAAAGGGGCGGAACTACGAGTTCATCTGCCCTTTCCAATGACTGTACTTCAGCAGTAGAGTGAGATTGTTTTGTCCGTCATCTGACCGCATGGGGCAGCTGTCAACAACACAGGTACTGTAGTAACTCGCCTCCAGGCTTCCATTATGATTTTTCACTCGTCTTAAACAAACGTCCGGCCTGTACTTGGATGAGTGTGGATTTTGTATGATAAGCTATGTTATTCTGATGGCTGTATGTGTGTTTATTTGTAATTTTAGACAAGGAATAGGTAAGGAGGCGACCGTGGCCTTCGGTTAGGACCCATCCCGGCATTTACTGGAAAGTCAGGAAACTACAGTAAACCTCTCATAGAATCATTGAGTTGGGAATTAAACCCACCTATCATCAGTTTTTCACTAACGAGGCTGGGTTTATCCCATTCTAGTCCTTAGACCAAAATTAAATAACATGGCAGAGCCGAAAATCGGTCCCGGGCATCCAGGGTGGCAGCCATGAATGCTACACCACATGTATACGAATTGAGAAGAAAACGTTCCATAGGCTTCAATCCTCAGCCTGACAACTTCAGCTCTATGAAAAATCCACAGCCTGCTTCCAGTCGACCGACCGGGTGAGGGATGGAATGAATAAAGCCCCCATCTAGCGGCGAGGATTGGAACTGCCGGCTGCCGAAGCCTGTCGCACTCCCCTGGGGCAATGATTAAGTGAATGACAGATGAAATGATAGTGGAGAGTGTTGCTGGAATGAAATTGTGACAGGGAAAACCGGAGTACCCGGAAAAAACCCTGTTTGCCTCCGCTTTGTCCAGCACAAATCTCACATGGAGTGACCGGGATTTGAACCTCGGACCCAGCTAAGAGAGGCCAGCGTGCTGCCGTCTAAGCCACGGAGACTCAATTTCAGCTCTATTTCAAAATAAAAGTTTGAAAATTACTTCCGGTTTAAATGATATTTTGGAAAAACATGCTAGAAACGCTTGTTATTAAAATGAAACTTATTCTACAGATTTAAATGAAATTTAAGTTTGATTGTTTTAATCTATTCTTTGATTCTTTATCATCAATTTGTGGGAAGCAGATTTATGAATTTATCAAGATGGAAGTAAATACAGAGGTGTGAAAATTATTAGAATCAAATAAAGAATTTTAATCAGTTTCAATTTTATATTCAACAAGAAGTTCCGTGAAGAACTATACAGCCTACTTTTCATGCCAATGATTATTCTACAGTATATGAACCTATCTAGAATAATGACGAAATTAAGTTGGTAATATCGAAATATCTAATTAGTTCAAAATATACCTGGTATAATGTAGGCTAATAGAGCACTACAGTTGGCAGCCCTGGTGACTGAATATATTCTTAGTTCCACCTCTTAAGGTACAGAATACAAAATTTGGTTGAAGTCCAATGGACGTTACATGCATTTAGACACTGGATCTATCAGCACGCGTAAAAGCATGTTGCCAACAATACCATGCGTGTGCTGGTCAGAAATAATCTGAAATATTATGATATCTTGTTGTGCCAATTTTGAATGAAATCCATTTGTTAGTATAGAAGTTACATGTATTTTAAAATTGGACATATCAGCAGGCATAGAATCATGTTGGCAGCACTGCCTTGTATTAATTACTCCAAATTAATCTAGAATGTCAGGTGCTATACGTGTGCAAAGTATAGAGCTGTTGGCTTGCATACTTTCTGATATATTGATATTAGGGTAAAAAGAATATAGACAGCATTTATTAACAGTTGGCAGCCCTGGTTGCTCTTAACAATACTTATAGTCATATCTGTTATGGTACACATATCACATACGAAATTTGGTTGAAATCCAACTGATAGTATAGAAGTTACATGTATTTAAAAATTGGTACTATCAGCAGGCTTATAATCATGTTGGTAGAACTGACGTATATAAGTTACTCCAAATTAATCTAAAATGTCAGAATATACGTGTGCATAGTTTAAAGCTGTTGGCTTGCATACTTTCTGATATATTGGTATTTGGATTTAAAAAATAGAGAGAGCAATTATTAACAGTTGGCAACCCTGGTGGCTCTTAAGAATACGCTCAATCATATCGGTTTATGTACAGATATTACATACAAAATTTGGTTGAAATCCAATTGATAGTGTAGACGTTATATGCATTTAAACATTGGACCTATCAGAAGGCTTAAAATTATTTTGACAACACTGTCATGGTTGGCCTCCTGGAAATTAAACTGAAATAGTATTATCTACATGTGTGCCAATTTTGGAATAGCTCCCATGCATATCTTGCAAGATATCCAACATGGAGCTCAAATTTCTAGTGCGTTTTTTCAGCAGTTGGTAGCACTGACATCATTTTCAAATATGGACTTGAGCTATTTCGGTGCACATCTCTACTCATACTAAATTTGGTTTTGATTGTTGCAGCCGTTTAGGAGTTGATAGGGGGGGGACACACACACACCGCCAGACAGACAGAAGGACAGACAGACAGACAGAAGGACAGACAGACAGACGCACATTTTCCCGGATCGATATCATAAGTCTACTTTTTCCTCATTTTTGCAAAATGTGAAAAGTAGGCTAAACATATTTTATCTTTTGTTACCCTACTCACAAGGGAACGGATTGGGGTGTAAAATTTTAATCTGGTTGGAACTTAGTACACAATATTCCTACGACGATGTACAATGACGTAGTGAAAACCGTACGGGCCACTTTCATGTTTGAACGCCAATATTGAACGCCGAAAACCTGCCGGGTGACGGCATGAGTGAGAAGGAGGGAAGAGTTAGTTATTGTTGTTTTAAGGGGCAGAACTACTCATCTACCCTCTCGATTAGAGTATAAAATGCAACATAATGTGATATTTTGCTCTTGGCCATACTGTAAATAAAATAAAACGACCTTTCATGTTTTTCCTCTTTTCTCTTTGTAATCCTTGCAACAGTGGATGCGAACTGAAAAGAGAGTGACGGGATGAAGGGAAGGTGGAAGGTGGGGAATGCATCGCAGCACGGCAGGTCGCTGCCTGGTGGCCGGGACCCATCACCTGTTGCTGGGATTCAAGGTCAGCTTTACCTCTTCCCACCTCCTCGCTCATGCCGTCGCTCGGCAGATTTTCGGCGTTCAATATTGGCGTTCAAAATTGAAAGGGGCCCGTGCGGTTTTCACTAAGTCATTGTACAACTTTGTATGAGTATTATGTACTGAATTTCAACCAGATTGGAATTTTACACCGCAATCCGTTCCCTTGTTAGTAATATTTTCTCCCTTATCGACTTACACCTTTTCCCATAAGGAATTGTATCTGGAAACTTTCAGAATTGGGGATTCTGAGGGATACCTGAACTGGGTCCGTTTTCTATTTTTTCATTGAATTTGAAATGTACCCTTTAAGTCAGGTGATTTCAATCCATGATTCATGTATCTTAGAATAGAAGCGGATCATCAGTAAAAAGTCTCCAAAACCCCTCCTCTCTAAATCCACACAAAAACCTAGAGTGAAGTAATCAAAACGCTTGGCATGTTGTATTAGCAAATCTCCTCTGTTAGTGGAAACTCTAAAAAGCATTATACTTTGAGTTTCTCAAAAAGAAGATATAATTAAGACCGTTGGTTAAACATTTGAAGTAATGTCAGCGCTTTGCAAACATATTTAGTGCATTAAGCCGTGAAAAGTACAAATGCTATTTTGGAATAATTTGCACACGTCTGTAGACCGCCATTTTGATTTGACCATGTATGGGTCAATACTAGCGCTCATAGTGATAGATTTAGTGAAAAATGGGCAGAGAAAAACCAACTTTTCATCAATATGCAGAAAACCCAACAGATAATTTTCAGGAAGGGAGAGAGAATATCACAAAACTTCGTAATGACGCTCCACAATCAACCACTAACGATAGTAAATGGGTTCAAATACTTAGGCGTAACCCTTCAAATGACAGCAAGCTCGTTCCGATGCCACATACAAGACAGGACAGCAGAAGCCACGAAAGCAATATGCAGGATAAAGAACATTGCAGCACTAACACTGAAGACAGACTTGTGGCTCTTTGACACGACGATATCTCCCATAGTTACTCACGGACTGGAACTAATATGAGAAAAACTGACCATCACAGACTTAGAACGAATAGAAAAGCTGAAAGCAAGATTCATAAAATGTGCCCTCAGGGTTGGAAAATATACGCCATCTCGTCTTGTCTATGGACTTGCCGAGGAAACGTATTACATGAAGGATCTCCGATTAAGCCCGCCTTCTACTGAGGCTTCCGTCAAATTACTGGAGCGTAAGAGGAAGAAAAGAGCAGATATAGACATTGACTTCTACGGTTCATCAGCGATGATCGATCGCACCTGGACCAACACGAACCAGGAGCAAATACATATCACCACGAGATTGGCTATACAAGATTTGTGAAAACAAGCCTTTCCACTCACCAAATGAAAGATGTGTGTGTGAAATATGCGGACGGAGGTGTACGCTGTATCACATATCAGTGTGCCCGAAGAGGACGAAATCTTTGTCTGATTATAGTGAAAAGGATATTTCAGTGTTATGTTTACTCATTTGTTGTTGTTGTTGTTTGAGTCTTCAGTCTTTTTGACTGGTTTGATGCAGCTCTCCATGCCTCCCTGTCCTGAGCTAATCGTTTCATCTCTACATAGCTACCACACCCTACATCCGAGGCAATCTGTTTAACATATTCTAACCTTGGTCTACCCCTACAGTTCTTGTCCTCGACCCTTCCTTCCATAACTAAGCTTGCTATTGCTGGGTGTCTTAGTATGTGTCCTACCAACCTATGTCTTCTCTTCATTAGCAGTCGCCAGAAACATCTCTCCTCTCCCACTCGTCTTAATACCTCTTTGTTTGTAACCCTATCTACCCATCTGATCTTCATCATTCTTCTGTAACACCACATTTCAAATGCTTCAATTCTCCTCTTTTCTGCTACACCAATAGTCCAAGTTTCACTTCCATAGAGCGCCACGCTCCAGACAAAGGCTTTCAAAAATGATTTCCTAATACCTAAATCTATATTCGATGTCAGCAGATTCCTTTTTTGTAGAAATGCTTTCTTTGCCTGAGCCAACCTACTTTTTATATCCTCTTTGCTTCGTCCATCACTGGTTATTCTGCTTCCTAAGTAACAGAAGTCTCCTACTCATTTAGCTAGTAATTAATGCTCTTTCGAGCACTCCTAATAAATTTACATACGATTTGACAAAGGATGTGGTCTAACGCTTGGTGTCCATGTCTTGTCAGTTCAGTGTGTGTCACCATGCCACCAACACGTAACAGGAGTTTGGTTAATACACAAAATATTCAAAAGTGGAATATTAAAATTAGAAAGCAGAAAGTAGTAAGATTCAGTAATGAACCTGGAGCGAGTTGGCAAAACGATGAAGACATTGTAATCAATGAACGGTCAACAACTACAAATGAGATTACTTCAAATAAACGCAAACCTCACCAACCCAAGATGAAGACAGACGATACTCGTATGGCTTCGTTCAAACAATACATGGACACCAAGCGTTAGACAACATCCTTTATCGTATGTAAAGTATGTTATTTCTTTTCTTTTTTTATCATTCTAAGATCTATATTCCCAACTCATGTTTTCAACTTGAATTTCCTAGCCTGAAGGACTAGAACTGTGAATTTTTATTTTAGAATTTACTAGAAATTTTCATTTTCTCACGTCTCTGAAGCAGTTTAATGAAGAATAACATATGGTTGTTCTTTCGTGTGTTTGCACGCTTTTCACTTGAAAATGTCTGGATTAGAGTAAGTTTAGTTATCTGTAATTTTCAGAAGTGCAACTACAAACACTGATCTAGAATTTCACCACATTAAGCATTGAAAAGTAGGGAGTTTTCGGGATAATCCTCTTAGATTTTTGTCATAGAAGAAGCAGACAGCAGATTTTAAGCTGCTTGATGCGAGGAAAAAACTTCTTGTCCAAGGGTTTGAGGAAGATCAGTCCTTCAGACCATATGACGTGGTGTCGGAGATATTTTTTTCTCCAGACAGTCAGTCTGATCTAGAAAATATTTTGTGACAGCAGCAAGCATTGCAATAGCTCACCGATAAATATGTTTCCATATCAATTCGCTATGACAATATGATGAAACAGAAAGACTTTTTCAAAGAAAGGAACTCTTGAGGCTTACGTCTCTTAAAAATTATGTTCGAATTCTTTAACTACAAAGTAGTTTCTGAGCAGTGGGTACAGAAGAGCTTAATGTTACGAGCACAATATTACTCCAGCTGAATCAGCTGCCCCTAATAATATTGTTTTATGCAGCCCATCTAGCGTTGTTATCAGCAAGCTCGATATTTTCTCTGCTTGCACCCAGTATGGCAGGGGTTCTCAACCTTTTAGACACTGCGACCCCCGTTTTAGGCTGAGTATTTTTGTAACCCCCCAAGTTTTAACGTTTAAACAAAAATTAGAATATTACAATAATTGTTGAGTTTTATTCATAAAAACACTTGTAACTAATATTAATAAACATTAATTTTTGTCACTTTAATTCTTTAATACGGTACATCCCTTGACACTTCATCTCCCTCCTTACTCATATCATCTCATCTCGAAGCCTTGATTGAACAATTGACAAATAACATTCCAGTTAAGGATATGAGTGGTGTTTTGAGGGTAGTCAATCGGTTCAGTGAGCCAGCCATAACAAAAACTGAGTTAAGTGGCCATCTTCATGATGAACTGATAGAGATTTCAAGTGATCAGTAAGTGAAACTAACTTTTAACAATGCTTGTGCCGACAAATTTTGGATAAGTATTAAAAAGGAATACCCAGAACTGTCCACAACAGCGTTGAGATCTTTAATGCCATTTTCTACATCCTACAACTGTGAACAAGGATTCTCCATAATGGTGAACTTAAAAACAAACCAAGAAATCGTTTGACACTGGAAAATGTAGTTTTGTGTACAAAAATCATTCCAGACATTCAAAAATTAGTGAGTACCAAACAAGCTCAAGTTTCTCATTAATAGAATAAATAAACGTAAACATTTAGTACAATGTGAGTGTATTCTTCTTTTAATAAAAATAATACAGCAATAACTCATTTCTTTTACTTTTACTCCGTACCTTGCGATCCACCAAGACACATCCTGCGACCCACTGGTTGAGGGCCCCAGCCGTATGGTACCAATGTACTGCATGTGTATCCTGCAAACGATACTGGACACTATAGTGTTTCCCTCGGCGTGACTACAGGGAAATACGAACGAAAATTAATAGTGTTCAGTATCGTTTGCAGTACATTAGTACCATACGGGATGCAAGCAGAGAAATATCGACCTTCCTGACAACACGGGTTAGATGGGCTGCATAAAACAATATTATTAGGGGCAGCTGATTCATCTGGTATATGTGCTAAATTGCTATTTTAACCAACTTTTCAAAAATGATGAAAGAGTAGACTTATGGTATCAATAGGGGCAAATGTCTGTCCGTCTGTGTATGTGTCCACCCGTTCCCAAATTGGCACACATATTCACCATAACATTTCAGAATAATAAAACTCAGCAATTGTTTTAGGTTTATGCTGTTTGTTGTGTGGGGTTTTGCCCAGGTACACCAGGCTGGTTCATCAGTGGGTTCTTGGTGTCCGCGCCCGGACCCCCACAGCAGTAGCGAACTCTGCACTATCTCCATTCTTATGAAACGCACGTGCGTTTCTTAACTGCGAGAGCTAAAAGCTCAAGCAGCCCCTCAACTCCCTATAAAGACTTCCAAAAATTTGGTATATTGGTTTTCACGGCTTTCCGGACTCGGGGAGGGGCTGCTTGAGCTTTTAACTCTCGCAGTTAAGAAACGCACGTGCATTTCATAAGAAGGGAGATAGTGCAGAGTTCGCTACTGCTGTGGGGGTCCGGGCGCGGACACCAAGAGCCCGCTGATGAGCCATCTTGGTGTTCCTGGGCGAAACCCCACACAAGACACGGCATAAACCTAGAAAAATTGCTGAATTTTAATTCACGGGTCGTGAAGGCCAATATACCATTTCAGAATAATGTTCGGAAGCTCATACGTGACAGAGCTGCCAACATGATTTTACGCGTTCGGACATGTTCAGTATTTAACTACATGTAGGTCTATTTTCCATACCAACGATCGGATTTCTTCCAAAATTGGCACATATGATGACACTTTTACAAAAAAGCCATAGTCCAAAAAGTGAAATTTTCAGTAGAGTAAAACAACTGTGTCCAGTCTCTTCCTTGCATTAAATCTTAG
This sequence comes from Meconema thalassinum, assembly GCA_946902985.2. Taxonomy (NCBI): domain Eukaryota; kingdom Metazoa; phylum Arthropoda; class Insecta; order Orthoptera; family Tettigoniidae; genus Meconema; species Meconema thalassinum. Next base: position 249,899,168 of record OX336396.1, read on the forward strand.
TATATTTAATTTTATAACGAACTATAGGATTTATTTCACTTATCAGTGCACTTAACATTAAATTTATAAATTGTGAATGTGAAAAACATGAAATTGAAATTAATTCACAGGACATTGTTTTTTTTTTTTTGCCAAATCAAACATGAAAATAATGCTTTGCAGTCCACTAATTTATTGTAGTGCTTCATCACCACTGCTATTATCATCAGGATCAATTTCATATAACACTTCAACATTGTCAACACTCACATCGGCTTCAATCCTCATATAATATTCTCTGTTCTGAGGATTTGTAAGAAACGAAGCCAGTCTTCGTATGTCCTTTAACTTCGCTGAGTTCAGTGCTAGTGGTCTATGGTAGTTGGGTTCAAGGTTCAGTGTTGTGGGATGGATTTGATCATTGCGTACATTCCGTAGATTTGTCTGGATATTGGCACTTTTTGTAACAAATTCAGAGGACAATGGTTGTTTTTGTAAAACAGGGCAAATCTTAACATGCATTTATAATGGAACTATGGACGTTTCTGTGAAATATTTGTATGTCAAATGGTGCTGCATGTAGCAAAGTACCAAGTGGGGATCACCGAAAAAAAATCCCAATTTTGGACTATGGCTGTTTTTGTAAAAGTGTCTTCATATGTATATCGTAACATTTTCAATAAAATTTGACCAACCCATAAGTGGCAGTGTTTTATTATATACATTGTACCCCACCCAGTCATTGAAAAAAAATCGTATTGATCGACTGAAGAGTTACAACTGACAATAATACATATTCAACGTTCATGCCACAATCTAAACACAGGAGGGAAACATATTCTCATTTAATCTCACAGATTATGTGCGCCCGACGAAACCTTAACTAAAGTCTGTTCGCCGAGACGAGATAGTGCGCGTAAATACTTGCACGTGGTCACTTGACGTACAGGGAAACACGCACAGTTCACGTCATCGGCTCTGCCAGACAGGGGTAGCCAAGAAGCTCCGAGATCATTTGTCATGCCGTAGCCCTAGAAAAGACAAGACTTGCTGCACTGTATACTGTTGCCTGTCATATGGAGTTAAGAACTAATTAATTAAATACATAAACGAACAATAAATAATCCGCGCTGTAGCATGTAACCATTACATGTAGGCTATACACAGCACTGAAGTTGGCGTACGTTCAACAGGCACAGCTCTAAGCACCCTTGCGGGCAGCCCTGCAATCACGTGTACAACTGTGTTTACTTCCACTATCTCGACTCGGCGTACAGACTTTAGGAGAGTAAGGTGGTCTTTTCGGAACCCACAGTAAATTGTTACCCATGACTTTAAGAAAAGCACAATCACTGGATTTATTGGAGTAAACACTGGGAGAAACCTATCAATATTGATGTTGTTGATTGATTTAGGTACTTTGCGACATCATGGTCATGTAGCCCCGTGTACTACTTGGGTATGTGTGTGGAATTTATCCTATGCAGGTGCGTATTGGGAAAGAGGTGGACGTAGCTTTATGTTAGGAACCGTCCTGGCATTTGCCTGGTGTAGAAGTGGGGAAACCACGGAAAACCACTTCCAAGATGGCTGAGATGGGAGTCGAACCCTCCTCTTCTCAGTTTTGCCTCACCAGGATGAGTGTGCCCCGTTCCAACCCTCAGACCAGATTAAACTTTCTTGTCAGAACCGGGAATCGAACCCAGATCCCCGGGGCGATGGCAAAAAATGTTATCCGATACACCACAAGGTGGTCTTAGGTTGTACCAATATTGACGGAAGTGCCGACGGTAAATTCAAACATCCCTCAAATACCCGATATATGATAACACCGGCCAGTGATTCAATGCACAGTCAATACTTTGATCACTCAGGCATACAAGATCTACTTTATTTCAGTATTTGATCACCAATATGGAGATACAGGCAGGTAATCAGAGGATTTGTAGGATAATATTCTGTTTATCGAACGATTTTAAATTAAATGCCTGCACTGATCACGGGCATCAAATGAGATAACATGTGGCGAATTGTGTGCAGTGGCTTCCCTTAGTTTTCCATTCATTCATTCATTCATTCATTCATTCATTCATTTATTTGCAATTAGTGGTTTGTCCTTTAATGGGTAAACATAACACGTAAGGAATTGTACATAACAATTCAATAACAATTAAACTGGAGTATTTACACAAATCGTCAGTCCTTTCTTAAGGGGGCTCATACACCGTCAGTTGTCAACATTTAAGTTCCTTTTTTACGTTTAAATGAAAGACAACACCTTTTTCAATATATCTGTTAAGTTTTATGAGTAAATTCAGCGTTTTGGCAGAGATATAGCGTATTACGTGAGACCATGCGCCTATCTGTCAATGGAGTGTTTAATATTCAAAGCTGTTGATCCGAAAGGTTGCTTCTTTGGTAGGAAAAACACAATATCTCGTGAACTTCGAGATGAAACTGGATGAAACTCGGCAGACACATTCCAACATATGATCCCTAGAGGATGAACCTCATTTATGAAAGTATCTTAAAAAATAATTGAGATATACTTGGGGGAAAAAACTGTTCATTTTTTGAAAGACATTTTTTTAAATATACTATTTACAATATACCATTCATGGTGGTTCACCCTCGTTCTTTATGGGGTTACTTTACATTTAAAAAACATTCCATTCAGACTAGTATTTCTTGTTAAATCGTGTTTTTTGTGATTCACGGAGTAAAAAATATCACGAATATTATCCTTTCAATATATCACGAAATACTTGATATACTGGTCCTCTCTCTAAATTAGATGAAAGCTCTATGTATTTACTATAGATATGTCAGTTTTCATAACTCTATGTTACATATTAGTGAAGCTATGATACGATTCGTAACTGTATGCGATAATTCCCTCTGACGGTGCATGAGCCCCCTTAAACACCTACTGCATAAGGCGGCTTCGGTGGGGCAGTTGGTAGCATGCTGAGCTTCTATGCCCAAGATCGTGGCGGGTTCAAACCTGGTCTAAGTCGTCGGATTTTTTAAGAGCGTTAAAAATCCCTCAGTATGCCTTCCTTCGGAGGTTAAGTAAAGCTGGCTGGTCCATGTCTTAGATTTATGGCATGTAAAAGAACCTTCCACTAACAACAACAATTGTGTGAAGCTAAATTTGTAGGTTAGATTTTATTAACGTTCTATTAGTTCCAACTTTCGCTGCCAGGTGCCGGTTGTGGTGGCATCTAGTAGCCATGTTCACAGCTGGGTGTGGTGGACGGTAGCATTTGGTAGCAAAAGTAGGAATTACTTGAAATTGTTCGTCTGCAGTCCTTACCTGAATCACAGATAACACACACTAATACAGCCATCACAATTAATACGGGTTATCAGACAGATTCTACACACACCCAAAGTACACGGGGCTACATGATTGCGTTGTCGCAGCCCCTAAACTAAGGAACCACCGAACCAACCAACCTCCTACTGCATATGTTTGGGGATAGACTCTAAGACTGCGGTAGGTAGAGAGTTCCAGTTGCCAATGGCATGTGTTGTGTATAGCCTGGTTAGCAAAATACCTTAATAGAGTAACAATCCAACAATGAGACAAGAGTTTAGTGCTTTTCAGTCGGTCAACACGAATGTACCCAAAAGAGATGCGCTATGCCCTAATCCTGAAATAAATTACATGAGATTAATAAAACACTAGGATGACCAGTTTCGATCTGCAACTAAATAATTGTACATATTGTAAATATTTTCACCTGTATTTCAAACATAGATTTTGTAGCCTAAGTGTAATGGATCTGATGATGATCGCTTGACGATCGAAACTGGTCATCCTAGTGTTTTATTAATCTCATGTAATTTATTTCAGGATTAGGGCATAACCCATCTCTTTTGGGTACATTCGTGTTGACCGACTGAAAAGCACTAAACTCTTGTTTACTAAGGCAACACTGAAAATATGGCTTCAAACACCACAACCAACAATGAGACTTTAATGATTAAAACAAAGGACACAAATTAGTACAAGAAATGCCCACGGTTATTCTTTTGGTATCCAATGTCAGAAGACGGTACAATCTTTTATTACCATTTCGCAACAGCACGGTTTACGAAAGAATATTTACCATAATTTGTATGCTGTGGCCGTCCCTTGACTTTGAAAGAATGACCACCCCTGCTCATGTAAGTGGGTTTTCCCATACGTTGGCTAAGTCCATGCTGGTTGATTTGTATACGTGTTGTACATGGCGCAGAGTCTATATTTCGTCCTCCTAGCCTCAAATGATTCCCATCCAAGTTACTTTTAACATACGGGTCACACTTCTCCTGGGATTACAGTCACAGAGCACAGTTCTAGCGGCCTTTCTTTGTACCTTATCCAACTCATTGATGAGCCCTATTTGATATGGAATCCAAACTGCCAAGACGTATTCCAGAATTGGTCTTCTTCATCATCTTCATCATTTTACAGTTCCAGATTCCCGGGTACTGTTTATGAGCCGCTTCCACTTCAACCTGTCCATATACAACTTGTCATGGAGCACATCATCCACTGTCCATCCTCTGGTCGCTAGATCAATCTTGATCATGTCCATCCATCGGGCTCTAGGTCTTCCTACAGGTCTTTTTCCAGCCACCTGTCTTTCCAAATTTATTCTGGCTGATCTTGTAGGCTCCATCCTCATCACATGCCCGTACCACCATAGTCTAGATGTGCTGACTCGGTCTAATAGGGATGTCTTCATTCCAGCTTGTTTCCTCACCTCCTCGTTTTTTAACTTGTGGATCTTGGTCTTCTGGGTGGTGGATCTAAGAAATGTCAACTCTGATGCATGCAGTCTTGATGCATCTCTCTTTGTAAAGGTGCATGCTTCAATAGCATGTATAAGAATTGGTCTCACAAATGAAAAATATCCTAATTCTTTACTCTTTACCAGAGGTACTGACTTACTTCCTTTTAATACCCTCCTTACAAAGTGCAGAGATCACTACTCCATTTCATATCATGCCTTGCTTGAACGCCCAAATATTTGCATAAATCTTCATCTACTAGTATTTCTGGGCCAAAGTTATATTGAAAATCTTGCCTTCGCCCTTTCCCTATTTTTGTTGTTGTTGCTTGAGTCTTCAGTCTTTTGACTGGTTTGATGCAGCTCCCTGTCCTGAATTAATCGTTTCATATCTACATAGCTACCACACCCTACATCTGAGCCAATCTGTTTAACGTATTCTAACCTTGATCTACCCCTACAGTTCTTGTCATTGACCCTTCCTTCCATAACTAAGCTTGCTATTCCTGGGTGTCTTAGTATGTGTACTACCAACCTATCTCTTCTCTTCATTAGCAGTCACCAGAAACATCTCTCCTCTCCCACTCGCCTTAATACATCTTCATTGGTAACCCTTTCTACCCGTCTGAACTTCATCATTCTCATTTAACACCACATTTCAAACGCTTCAATTCTCCTCTTTTCTGCTGCACCAATAGTCCAAGTTTCACTTGATATGGATCCCAAACTGCCAAGGCGTATTCCAGAATTGGTCTTGCAAGTGAAAATATCCTAATTCTTTAGCAGAGGTACTACTTCCTTTTAATACCCTCATTACAAAGTGCAGAGATGACTACTCAATTTCATATCATTCCTTGAGTGAACGCCCAAATATTTACAAGTATTTCCGGGCCAGTGTTATATTAAGAATCTTGCCTTCGCCCTTTCCCTATTTTTATGAGATTACATTTTCTTGTATTGATTTTCATTTTATTTTCATTCGCCCATTTATAGACCAGGTTCAAGTCGTCTTGAAGTACTGCGTAGTCTTGCGAGCCATGTATCTGTCGATGTATTACACAATCATCCGCAAACAATTGACAGTCACTGCGAAGAGGTGCTTTTATTTGCACTTGGATTTGTCTCACCCTCGGGATCAAGACTCAGGCACTGGTGCGCAGAGGAAGCTTAAGTAACGCACACACGTATCAGTTCCAATCACAGTGTATATGAACTCTGGAGCCCCAAGTTCTACAAGTTGCGCAAGTTGTGCAAGTACTTACCATGAACGAGACTGCTGAGGGCTATGCCCTCCTCCCAGCCTAATTATAGAGTTCCATTTACTAACCAATTTACAAGACTCTCGCAAGTTATCATGGAAGTGCTCGCCTATTAATTTATTCTCGAGTAAAACTACGTTCTGTTCCAAGCACGAATTGAGCATCTTAAAGCCGATCGTCGGACAAAAACTACTCCCCGACTGGAGACATCGTTATATCCCACTTGTAAGCATTGATAATAAGCGTCTTGATTCAGCGAGGAAGTCTAGAACGTTCTGTAGGTTTGGCATATCTACTGTTTATAAGATTCCTCAGAGACATTAAATTGTAGGGATGACGATTTCTGAGTTTCATCCCACTATTTTCTATAAGATTAAGATCGGGTGATGTAGTGGGCCAGTCGAGGCACAACAGAGTGTCGGTTTGACTCGTATGTGAGGATCCCTGTAACCACAGCTGTTGTGATCTTGTTATTATTGTTGTTGTTGTTGTTTTCATTAAGGTATTCATATATGTTTTAAGAATATTTTTATAATTTAAATCAAACTTTTGAGTTTTATTAATGGTTAACTAGAATATAAATAATAGTACATTAATCTACAAGCCTATAATGACAATAATTAAGACACGAGTATGTGTATTTCAGAGGCTTTCAGATGTCAAGAGATTTCTTTTCTGTAGAAATGCTTTCCTTGCCAAAGTCAGCTACTTTTTATATCCTCTTTGCTTCGTCCATCACTTTTTAATTTGCTTCCTAAGTTTCATCCCACAATTTTCTATATGATTAAAATGGGTGATGTAGTGGGCCAGTCGATGCACGACCGAGTGTCTGTTTAGCGCGTATACGTGGATCCCCGTAAACACAGCTGTTGTCATTCGGCTATTATTGTTGTTGATGTTGTTTTCATTAAGGAATTCATATACGTTTTAAGAATATTTCCATAATTTTAAATCAAACTTTTGAATTTTTTTAATGGTTAACTAGAAAATAAAATAACTATAATGGCAATAATTAAGACACGAGTATGTGCCTTTCAGAGGCTTTCAAAAATTACTTTATGTTTGACGATGTCGAAATGTACATATTATATGTCAGAAAATTGTACTGTAATGAGGCTCATTACAGTACAAGTTTTCATTATGGGACAGTTTCTCTCACCAATCAAAGCTCAAGTAACAGTTGTTTGACCTATTAGGTAAGGATAGCATCGCACCTGCACTGAGTTCCAAGGCCTTCTAATTTAAATATCACTGCGTGGCCTAATGTCATAGTGGGGTAATCGATGAGGCCATGGTCAAATACAAGGTATTCTCTGCGTCCCATGCGCTCTGTTCAGTACATAAAACTGGCGAAATCTCGGCAGATATTTATGAATATTTTTGTTCGAACATAAAATAGTTATAATTATCGTCGAACATAAACAGTCGTATGCAACTCACCTATAATGGTAATTAAGACACTCGTACGGAAATTATAAAACTCGCTTCGCTCGTTTTATAAACATACTCCTGTCTTAATTATTGCCATTATATGCTTGTTGAATAATGTACTATTCTAATACCTAAATCTATATTCGATGTCAACAGATTTATTTTCTGTAGAAATACTTTCCTTGCCTGAGTCAACTACTTTTTATATGCTCTTTGCTCCATCCATCAATGTTTATTTTGCATTTTAAGTACCTAGCTGAAGTCTCCTACTTCCTTTAGCTTTTCACCTGCCAATTTGATGTCAATAGGGGTTTCTGATTTTTTTTAGCTGCATTCCATTATTAGCCTATTTTCATTTTATGAAAAAAAAAATAGGCTTATGAGATGACCTTTTGACCGTGTGTCTGTGTGTGCGTGTGTGTGATTCGTGTGTAAGTCCCCCCTAATAACTTCTAAACGGCTGGAGCTATTTCAGTGAAACTCGGTAAGATCATAGCGCCATTCCAGCCGACCCCGACCGTGCCCTTTAAAATTAATTGTGTCTCACCAATCCAACATGGCGGCTGTGCGAAATATTTCACCAGCATTCAGTATCTCTGAAACTATTACCGATATTACCCTGAAATTTTGTACGGTGATGAAGGGCACTACTAGAAGTTCACCTATGAAACTTTTAAAAATCTGGTAACTACAAAACCAACATGGCGGCCTAGCGAAGTTGAGACTTTCAAATAGACTTTTCTCGCGATTCAACCATCCAAACGTAATGAAACTTGGTACAGAAAATGTTTATGCACATTTTAATGCACTGGTGTCTAATTTAGTTCAATTGATCACATAACCTCAAAATGGCGGCTGTGCTAAATATTTCACTGGATTTCAATATCTCCGAAACGATTACAGGTATCACCCTGAACTTTTGTACGGTGATAAAGGGCACTACTACAAGTTTATCTATGTAACTTTCAATAACCTGTCAAGTACAAAACGAACATGGTGGCCAAGCGAAGATCAAACATTTTACTAGGCTTTTCTCGTGAATTAGCCATCTGAACGCCGTGAAATGTGGTACAGTAAATGATTATACATATTGTAATGCACTGGTACCGTATCTCATTTATTTCAATTGTTTACATAACCTCAAGTTGGCGGCTGTGCGAAATTTTAAAATTAAGTTTTTATTTCTTGTGTCGTAATCATGCGATCGAAGTGAAAGTTTGAATAATGAAGCTACGCAGTAATTTTCCTTTAATGGTACATAACTCCATGGCCTATACATATAACAATCCAAAATGGCGAGCATCCGAAATATTTTGACGGTTCTCAATATCTACGAATCTTTTACGGCATTCAAACTGAAATGTTTTATGTTTACAGAGGCTATGAACATAAGTTCACCTATAGGACTTTCAATAACCTGGTGATCACAAATCCAACATGGCGGCGACGGGAAGTATAAATGGACATTTCTCGCGATTTAACTATCCGACTGCAGTGAAAATTCGCACGTTAAATGCTTATACAAATGTTAATCCACTAGCATCTAATTTATTTCAATTGTTTTCATAACCACACGATGGAAGCTGTGCGAAATTTGAAAATCTCGTTCTAACTTCTTCTGTCCTAACCATGCAATTTAAGTTTGAATACCAGACGTACACAATAATCGTCATGTAATAGTAATAATAATAATAATAATAATAATAATCCAACCTAGCGATCATCTGAAATATTTAGACGGTTCTCAATATCTACGAATCTATCACAACTATCAAACTGAAATTTTGTATGTTGATAGAGGCAATTAACATGAGTAGGATATATGAAAATAGGCTGTATAATTCTTCACGTAACTACTTGTTTTTGTTTTGCATTTATTGCTGTTCATCATGGATTCTTAAATCCATTTACATTCGAATCCATCTGGCAGTGCCGCATGACTTGGACGAAGTAATGTGTGTTACGAGTTTCTAGGGTGTAGTGATGTCCACTCCACTGGGTTTGGCTACATAAAGGTCACAGTATTTATAGCCCTAAGAGCTTCATGCATGAGCGATGTGTGTTGCCGACATCAAAGGAGCCAAGGCACTAGAATATTCTCGTGTATGCCACCCTGTTCCAATGAGATTGCGGACTGCCACCTTGAGCACTTCTACCCTAAAGCCACTCACCGTTACCGGTATCATACACACTAATTATTCTCTTTCGCTCGCCATCATCTGGTTTCTTGTTTGCGTAACGCTTTTAATTGGAGAGATCGCTTTACCGAGCCTTGTTCTATGGAGCTCATGGACGAGCGAGGACTTTGAAGCCGTACATGAATGAGGGAGCTCTACTAAAGCAAGCAAGTTTGCGATCATGAGCCATGGGAACTTCTTCTGACATGAAATCTGAACCATTGAATGTAGCTTTCGCTTCGAAATTCTTACAAACACGAGGGGAGTTGCAATAATACATGTCGTCACTTCATTTTATGCAGGCCACGCCAACGCGAGAACTTAGTGCTTGCGCGCCCCGGTGCTGTACCGAGCGGCACCGGAGCTTTTCCCCTCTCTCCTCTTTTTCCTCCCCGTGTAGTGGCAGTAGCACAGTTAGACTTGGATGATGAGCAATGGATTGTTGACCTCGCCTTCATGAAAAACATCACAGGGTATTTAAATGATTTAAATATCTCATTGCAAGGAAAAAATAAATTAATCAGTACTATTGAATGTTTCAAATTGCAGCTTGTGATTTTTAAAAGCCAGCTTCAAGAAGGAAACTGGGAAAATTTTCCCACTCTAAAATCCTTGAATTTAAGTACTTACGAACACATCAGTGGGTACACAAAAGCGTTACAGTCATTGCATAAAGAATTTGAAGATAGGTTTGAAGAAATAAAACAAGTAAAACCGGCACTCAAAGTTTTTATGACGCCTTTTTCCGTGCGCCCAGAGGATGTCCATTGAAGTCTCCAAGTTGAGCTGATAAAACTACAGTGCGATCAATTTCGACAGACCGCTATTACTATTACAATGGTGATTTGATTTCCTTTTATAAAGGCGTTGAGGAACAAGAATTGCTGAGGATTTCTGGCCTTGCCCTGAAATGTGTTGCTATGTTCGGAACAACGTTCGTTTGTGAACACATGTTTTCAATTGTGAATATTAACAAACCAAAAACAAGGTCAGGTTTGCCTGATGCTTCCTCGGAAGCTGAACTTCGGATTGCAACTGCCAAAACGATTGTTCCAAATATCGGCAAATTAGTGGCTTCAAAGCGATGCCAAAGATAAATAAAGAATGTTGAAAATTAATGCTAAATCAGGAGAGCAATAAAATTATTATTTTTGTCTGTACACAAAATTGGCATTATTAATCGTTTTTATACCAGTGAGCCTCCGTGGCTTAGGCGGCAGCACGCCGGCCTCTCACCGCTGGGTCCGTGGTTCAAATCCCGGTCACTCCATGTGAGATCTGTGCTGGACAAAACGAAGGCAAACAGGTTTTTCTCCGGGTAATCTGGTTTTCCCAGTCAAAAATTTCATTCCAGCAACACTCTCCACTATCATTTCATTTCATCTGTCATGAATTTAATCATTGCCCCAGAGGAGTGCGACAGGCTTCGACAGCCGGCAGGGTTCATATCCTCGCCGCTAGATGGGGGCTTCATTCATTCCATTCCTGACCCGTACGGAGAATGGAAGCAGGCTGTGGATTTTCATTTTCATTCGTTTTTATACCGGTACGTCGCCTGTCGTGCGCTGATTTGCCCAGCCCCATTCACCAAACAACAACAACAACAACACTACACTCGCCTCGCTAAGCGCTGCTACTACTCGTTCCTCTCCTACAGTAGAGCATGGTGCGGCCCGTGCTCACGAAACACCTGAGTTGGCGTGGTCTGATTTAATGTATCTTTAGTACAGCCGGCTGCACGTCATAGTCTGTAAGGCTCGCGATTATTACACCTAAGATTGTGGGATCAAATCCTCACCCCACTGTTAAGAATGCTTGAATACCACAGATTTCTATGTGACAAATTATTAACACGATCTAAATCCCCTTAGTCCAAAATCCTCACATGCTTGTGTTTCTAAGACTACATCAAATTAAACGACATTAATAGTACATTATGCAACGAGCCTATAATGTCAATAATTAAGACTCGAGTATGTTTATAAAACGAGCGAAGTGAGTTTTTATCATTTCCATACGTGTGTCTTAATTACCATTATAGGCGAGTTGCATACGACTGTTTATGTTCGACGATAATTATAACTTTATTATATGTTCTAACCTAAACATTCATAATTATCTGTCTAGATTCTTCTTCTTGGGAATTGTGTGGGCTCATATTTGATCTCTACCCAATAATGAATCCCAAAGCTTTGAAACATTGTTTATCCTGAAGTAGCACCAACAGATAGCGCACAGGTACTATGTATGATCATTTAGTTATTTTTGTCAAATAACACAAAATAGGCTGTTATAAACGCGCTAAAATTAAAATGTATCGTATTATCATCTAGTTATTTTTCAAATTCGATGCGTATAGAATGTCAACGGTGCTTTAACATCCTCCCAGTACTTAGTTCTCGATGCTGTTGTTTCCTTACCTCAGTCCACTTCTTGCCTGTTGGAAGTTTAGACTTTTCTTGGAAACATCGGTGTGCTCTCAGTTTTTGCTTAAGGGGGGCACGTTCCCAGATATCTTTGCCATTATTGTTATTTTCGGTTTATACAGTACATATAACACATTTCTGGTACATTACAACATAACTATACCGGCTTTAGTGAACCAAAGTATAGTTACGGAAACAGCAACTTCTAAGCAGGAATTTCGCTAACCATGAACTTCCGAACGATTCTGGTTGTTGATAGAACTACTGCCTTCTGTATTAGCCGAGTATCCAGATCCAGTTCTTTAAGGCCTTAGAGCACCTGGGATCACGCCCGTACTCGAGACAATGATAGGTATGGTCTTTACTCGCTCTGCATGCCATTGTCTTTTGATAGGGTCGACCAACTCGCTGTATTTGCTGATCTTTTCAATGTGTTTTGACTGGAGATTCTTGTTGTTAGGAATCGCAACATCAATCAATGTAGTTTGCTTGGTTTTCTTGTTTACAACCACCAGATCCGGCCTGTTGTGTGATACCGATTGATCAGTCAAAATTGTTCGGTCCCAATACAGCTTGTATGCACTGTTTTCAAGAACACACTCTGGCTGATATTGGTGGTACGGAACTTTCTTTCCTTTCAGAAGCTGAAACTTATCAGCCAACTCCTGATGTAAGATTTTAGCAACTGCATCATGCCTTTGTTTGTGCTCCGTTGCCAGGAAATATCTACATGCAGATGTAATATGCTGTATTGTTTCTGACTGTTGACATCCGTTGCGGCACTTATCATCTGGAACAGCGGGATCTTTTACAATAATAATTATTATTATTATCTCTTTATTTACTCAACTTACAGTCGGTACCATGACTCATATCGGTACATTACGTACAAGAAAATGAGTCAAGTAACACTTAAGCCTATAGCATACATTTTCTAATAGCATAGATGTTTGACAGATAATTTTGTCTTCTCTACTTATCTTCCACGTCTCTTTTTCACAAGAGGGTCCAAAGAAAAATCCTAATGTGTATTCAAAAACCCTCTAACGATGCTGCAGGTTTTCAGAATTGCAGCCTTTTGTGCAATAGTATGGGTGAATATGGGAAAATTTAGTGTGGCTGGATTTACTGAAAATGATTTAGGTGTCAGGCCAGTGGGAGAAAGGAGGAAAGGAAGAATCGTCACATATTTTTGTCTCCAGATTCTAGCAACCTCCATAGCTAGAGGAGTATATTTTTCAATCTTTTCTTTGTATTTATGGTGGATATTATGGTCATTCGGAACAGATATGACAATCAAGTACGTGTGATGGTTCTTCTTATCAGTTAAAGTTGTGTCTGGTCTATTATGAGGAGTTGTTTTGTCTGTTTGAATAGTGCGATCCCAATACAGCTTTTAATCTTCGTTTTCCAGCACACTTTCTGGAGAGTATTTTTAATAAGGCGTCCTGTCGTGTATGAGAGATCGGGTTAGGGCGAGTTCTTGATGAATGACTTTGGCAACATCGTTATGCCTCTCAGTGTAAGATGTTGGCGCTAGAATTCTGCAGCTGCTGGTAATATGCTCTATGGTTTCTGGGACGGTATTGCACTTCCTACATTCGTCATCTATATTATTATTATTATTATTATTGTTTCGTATAGGCCATCTAAGGACTACGACATTCAACTGTTACATTAGGGGTGGGCTTTGATGTTTGCCCAGTAGTTACGCATCCTCTGGCTGTGTTGTTCCCTCCTCTCCTGGGTCCAAAGGGAACCTGTTTTCTTTCTTGGCGGTTTGTCCTGGAACCTCAATTAATTGCTGAATGATCTTCCTGAGAGATGTCCGGTCTTTTAAGTCTCTTTCCGTCCCTCCAAGTTCTTGCAGATATTTGCTCACTTCCCACAACCATGGTGACTTGTTCTTCCGCTTTTGCCAGTAACCGAGGAGCTGATTGGTCAACCTGGTAGGATGGATCCTGTAGACGTTTCCATAAAATGCTAGACGTCATTTCCTAACAACATCCGTGATTCTTTCACAGTACGCGTAGAGCTCTTGATTAGGCCACCTTCCTTAACAGGCCCCAATATCTTCCTCATTATCTTTCGCTCCTGTACTTCGAGTTTGTCCGTGAGTCTCTTCCGGTTGAATACTAGACATTCTGAAGCATTCTACTCTCTGGTAGTGTCTCATTTTAATATTTCGGGAGAGACACTTCTTATTATATGTGTTCTTGGTTAGTTGATAAGCCATTTCTAACTTGTTAACTCGTGTTGATAATTCCCTTACTTCCGAGAGATTCGGTTCAAGCCATTCTCCTAGGTACTTATATCTGTCAGTTTTCTTGATCTCTCCCTGGTCCAAATGCAGTGTACAAGGAGATTCACTGATGTTTGTGATGTACTGTGTTTTTTCCAGTGACACATGTATTCCTACCTTAGCTGCTTGTTGCGTGAGAACATTAAGTTGTTTCACAGACGTTTTTATTGAATGAGATAGAAGTGCCAGGTCATCGGCAAATGCCAGGCAATCAACACTGAGCCCATTGCACTTGTGTCCCAAAGTGATACCACTTGGTACCCCCTGACAAATGAGCTCATTTCGAATAACCCATTTAGAGGGTACGATGAATCAACTTTGGCTATTGTCCATTGGGTTCAATTTCCTTTGTTTCCAAATTTCTTTCATCCTTCTACAGCGACGATCTTTCTCCTCTTGAGTCCACTTTCTGCCAGTTGTTTGTTGTTTCATTCTTTCTTGAAATTTTGCCTTTTGAATAGCTTCTCTGACGAGTGATCTGTTTGCTATTGTGTCTGTCTGAATTCTGGCGTTTGTCAAATCTTTGTCAATTTCAATGAACCATGTGGGTTTGGATTTGTAACTAGTCAGTAAGTTGAAGATCTGTTTAGTTAGTCTACTATTTTCCATTCTATAAATGTGCCCGAAAAACTGTGATCTTCTCTTTTTCATTACATCAGATAAGTTTTCACATTTCATATATAACTCACTATTTGGTCGTAACCTATATTCTGCGTTATTATTTAATTTAGCTCCCAGTATTTTTCTCAGAATTCTCTAATTTGTCTAAACCACCAAATCTTGTTAATTTAAGTGTTTCTGCCACGTACAGAGTTTCAGCTCTGACCACTGTTTGATAGTGCCTTAATTTATTATTATAACTGGCTAGATTCATGCATTTGACGACGACAACAAGCCATTATTGTCAGTGTTAATTAGTCAGTGATCCTGCCTCGCTATGTCGAACTTTCGTAAGATCATTAAGAACTAAGTCCCGTATTTCTGCCACAGACACGTCATGACTTCACTGTGCTCGTGTTCGAGTTCAAGCGGACATCGGAACGTGATCGATATGGCACCTATCGCTGCAGGATATTAGGAATTCCAGACAGGCGGTGTAGTGATTTGAGACATGCCTCAGGAGACGGTAAGGGAATTCCTTATCCAGTTCACCAAGAGCTTGAATATACGTATTGTTTATTGAGGACAGTGACGTGACTAGTATTTGCTTCTTAAGGGGGATGAGCCGAGTCAAATCTGAGTTAATTGAATTTTTGATTTTGGGTTTGTTATCTACTTTTTTCTTTTTGCTTTGTGTTTTTTTGGTTTTGTGTTTGTTTTCTGGTTTTAATTTTGCTTTTTGCATTCTGTTCTTTATTTTTGGTTTTGTATTTCCTTTCCAATTTTGCCCCTGTTTTGCACGCGGCCTCTCACCACTGGATCCGTGGTTCAAATCCCGGTCACTCCATTTGAGATTTGTGCCGGACAACGCGGAGGCAGACAGGGTTTTCTCCGGGTACTCCAGTTTTCCCTGTCACAATTTCATTCCAGCAACACTCTCCAGCATCATTTCATTTCATCTGTCATTCATTTATTAATTGCCCCAGAGGTGTACGACAGGCTTCGGCAGCCGGCACAGTTCATATCCTCGCCGCTAGATGGGGGCTTCATTCTTTCCATTCCCTGACCCAGTCGATCGACTGGAAACAGGCTGTGGATTTTCATTATTTTGTGTCTGTCTTCTGCTTTTGTTTTTGAATTTTGCCTTCTTTGTTTTTTGTTTTTGATTTTGTGTTTATTTTCTCCTTTTGTTTTTGAATTTTGCTTTTTTCTTTGAATTCTTGTTTTTGTTTTTGCTTTCTGCTTTTCCTTTTGAATTTTGCAAATTACTTTGTGTTTGTTTTCTGCTTTTGATTTTGATTTTTGCTTTTCTTTGTTTTGTGTTCGTTTTATGCCTTTGCTTTTGTTTCTGGATTTTGGTGTTTGCTTTGTGTTTTTTCTTGGGGGGGGGGGAGGTTTGGTTTTATGTTTATTTTCATCTTTTGCTTCTGTTTTCGAACTTTGCTTTTTGTTTTGTGTTTTTTGTTTTATGTTTGTTTCCTGCTTTTGTTTTTGAATTTTGCCTCTTTTTGGTTATGGTTTTGTGTTTTTATTTTTGCATTTGTCTTTCTATTTTGCTTTTTGCTCTTTGTTTTTGCTTTTAGCTTTGTGCGGAGGGCAAAATAAAACAATCAATGAAAGCAAACCTACACGTTTTCATGTTTGTTCTCAATAGCATTAGATACGCTTTATCTGCGCCTCTCAATGTGCAAAAGCTCGGAAATTAACAGTTTGGGTCGGCCTAACACTAAATATTTTACACAAGTAATTTTCTCAAATTATAAACGTACATAATCCAATCGTTCGTCTACAAACCAAAAATTGACTTTTTTTAAATAAAAATTTCATCAAAGTGCGTTTTATTTAAATTATTTGGCTCTGTGTGGGGGGGAGACTGATCCCCATAGTTAGCCACTGAGTGGCAGGGAGTGAACATATAAGGTGCGTTCAAAAAGTAACGAGCCGGAGGCTGGAATGCGCAAACCGGTCACGACATCGGCTAATTGTGGTGTGTGTAACGAGGTGTGGTTTCGACCAGAGCGTCGAAGGTCACAGCCCGTCGCTAGAGGTCACGCGTGCACGTCATGTGACGATACAAAGCGAGCAGCAGCATGCATCAATCGTCCAACGCTGCCAGTCGCATTGCAAACTGTGACATGGAGGCGTCAAACGAAGAGCAAAGAGGTGTTGTTCGGTTTCTGACAGCGAAGGAAGTAGGAGGAACGGACATTCATCGCCGAATGTCACAAGTGTACGGCGAATACTACATGTCCCTTGCAAGAGTCAAGGCGTGGCACAAGCGCTTCAGGGAAGGACAGGTGTCGTTAGCCGATGATGCCCGGTCTGGGGCACCCCCCCCCCCCCCCCCTGCATTACCAATGACAACGTCCAGCTGGTTGATGCACTCATTACCCAGGACCGCTGAGTGACAGTGAACGCCATAGCCGCCGTGGTCGGATTGAGCGTCGGAATTGTGCACACCATCATGAAGGAACGACTGCACTTGCGCAAAGTGTGTGCCCAATGGGTGCCCCACAGTCTTCAACCACACCAGGAAGCATGTCGAATGGCCCACTGTCTTGGTCTTGGTTGGACGATTGATGCATGCTGCTGCTCGCTTTGTATCGTCACGTGACGTGCACGAGTGCCCTCTAGCGACGGGCTGTGACCTTCCACGCTCTGGTCGGAACCACACCTCGCTACACACGCCACGATTAGCCGATGTCGTCACCGGTTTGCGCATTACAGCCTCCGGCTCGTTACTTTTTGAACGCACCTTATAGTTTATCGGTAGATACAATTGGGGATGGTGACAGGCCGATCACCCAGGCGACCGCTAACTCGGGTCTAATTAAGGAAAGGTCAGAGAACCTATTTAGTTGTTTTTGATTATTTGAGGGGCTTTGCGACATAGCCCCTTGTACTTGGGTGCGTGTGAGAAGGATGTCTGATAACCTGTGTTATTTTAATGGCTGTATCGGCGTGTGTTGTTATAATTCAGATGAGGATCGCGAAGGAATCGGCCGTGTTCTTAATTTAGGATCCATCCCGGCATTCGCCTGGAGTAGAAGTGGGAAACCACGGAAAACCACTCCCAGGATGGCTGAGGTGGAATCGAACCCGCCTCTTCTCAGTATTGTCTGACGGGGCTAGGTTTACCCCGTTCCACCCCTCAGACCAGAATTAAATACCTTGGCAGAGCCGAGAATCAAACCTGGGCCTCCGTAGTGACAGTTGGGACTGCTAGTCACTACGCAACGAGGCGGACAGGAAGGTATTTATAAAAGAAGTCGACCGTGGGCCGTTTGAAATGAACCTCCCGGCATTTTCCTGTGGGTGAAAATGGGAAACCACGAAAACCATTTTCAGGACGGCTTAGGTGGTATTTGAACCCACGCTATCCTGATGCCAGGGAGGGACGAGCTAGTGCCTTAGCGCTCTTGGGCATTGTGCCTGGTTCCAAATATTTTGTAAAGAAACTTTTAAATTTAGTATTAGTGAAATAAGAAAATTATGCCGTAAATCAATACGTTGTAGGCGGCTTCGGTGGCATGCTGAGCTTCCATGCTCAAGGTCGTGGGTTCAAACACGGCCGAAGTCGTCGGATTTTTAAGAGCGTTAAAAATCACTCAGTATGTCTTCCTTCTGAGGGCAAATAAAGCCATGTCATAAATTTATGGCATTAAAAAGGACCTACCACTAGCTAAACTTGTGTGAAGCCAATATTTGCAGGTTAGGTTTGATCAATGCCCATAAGGCGCTGGTTGCGATGGCATTCAATAGCAGCCAAGTTCACAGCTAGGTGTCGTGGACGGTAGTATTTGGTAGCGAAAGTAGGAACTAGGCTACTTGAAATTATCATCTGCAGTCCTTACTTGAATTAAAAACAGATAACACACACTAATACAGCCATCACAATTAACACCGGTTATCAGACAGATTCTACACACCCAAAGTACACGGGGCTACATAACCGCGTTGTCGCAGCCCCTAAACTAAGGAACCAACCAACCAATCAATAAATTAAATTATAACCTCCTTCAGCAAACAGTAGTTGATACAAATGAAGTTGCAAGATTGACACAAAATTAAGGCTGATTTCAAAACTATTTCTGTAACACTAACAATCTAAAATGATTAAAAATACTCTAAAAGACTAAGGATCAGATCTGTTACAATTCACATTTTGAAAATTTCGATGTATTAAATTTTATTTAATGTTTTTAATTTTTTATTCATATAATTTTTAATTATTATTTATTTTTATTTCTTTTGATTTTGACAAAGGGCCTAACTGCAAATTTTGAAAATTTTGTTTTGTCTTTTTAATGTTTTAATTGATTTATTATATAATGTTTATTTACCATTTTGATTTTAGTTATTTTGATTTTGTCAAATGTTCTACCTAGTGACAGTTTTAGATTAACGATGAAAGATAAACCTCTTAAAAACACAGCTCGAAGTGGAAATGTCAGTGATGTGGAACTGGTGTAATGGTTCATTGAGGTTGGGATGATTTGTATTTGTGATCATATGTTCACGTTGAAATAAAAAGCTTTATGATATGTTACTGTGAAAATAGTAAGTCCCATAAAATAATGGAGTAATAAATGAATGTTTGATCATGGAATGATCATAATCAAAAGTTTTCATGTAACCATTACATCAGATCCACATTATTGATATTTCCATCGGTCATCGTTAATCTAAAGATAGTAACAGATCTGACTTTTAGTCTTTTAGAGTATTTTTAATCATTTAAGATAGTATTTTGGAAGAGGTTATAGTGTAACACTGTGCTCAAGAATAACAATTTATTGACTTACGGTATTATTTTCCTATTTCATTAAACTTTGTCAATAAGGATTTGGGGCAGCCATGGTCTTTATCATTTCTTTTCGTACTAAAGTTAGTATTATTTGAATACTGATTTAATGATCAATTAAACTACTGTTAGCGACAAAAGAATAATGCGTAGATAACAGAGTAATCAGCGACTTCTCACTACTACTTGGTGAATTTTTGGCCTTCTTTTCTCATTTTGTGAAAATGAGAAAGAAAGTAGACTTATGGGATCGATCCGGGGAAATTTGTGTCGGTCCTTCCGTCTGTCTGTCTATCTGTCTGTGTGTGTGTGTCCCCCTATCAACTCCTAACGGCTGTAGCTATCGAAACCAAATTTGGTAAGAATAAATATATATATATATACAAGCTGTACCCGGCATGCGTTGCAACGCCAACCAAAGGAAGTGTTGGCGTTGAAATTCTGTTTCTTGAAGTGCTTTTGGATACACAACATGTTAACTGCCTCTAAGCTACCGTAAAATGGATTTTCTAATTTAGAACCATTCGTGGAAGCGTGCACAACAACTTTCAAAAGTTTCATCGCTGTCACTCATTTGTTGAATCTACTCGTACCCTACCTGTTGTGAAATGGATTTACTAAGTCGAAACCCTTCCCTGGCGTGTACACAATAACTCATCAATGATTCATCGCAATCGGATGAATTGTATATGCACGTATACGGTGTTTTGTTTAAACGATTCGTGCGCTGTCACTCATTTGTTGAATCTACTCGTGCGCTACCTATTGAGAAATGTATTACTAAGTCGAAGCCCTTCCCTGGCGTGTACACTATAACTCATCAAGGTTTCATCGCAATCGAAGAATGTTATATGAACGCAATAGGGGATTTTGTTGAAACGCTTCGCGCGTCGTCACCCATTAGTTGCATCTACTCTTGCGCTACTTATTGTGAAATGGATTTACTAAGTCCCCTTCCCTGGCGGGTACACAATAACTGATCAATGTTTCATCGCAATCGGATGAATAGTATATGAACGCATACCTGATTTTGTTTAAACGATTCGCGCTCCGTCACTCATTTGTTGAATCTATTCGTGCGCTACCTACTGTAAAATGTATTTACTAAGTTAGAAACCGTCACGTAAGTGGCCACAACATCTCACCCAAGTTTTATCGCTATCGGACTAATGGGATATGAAGACATAGGGGACTGTATGGAAACGCTCCGCATGTCGTCGTTCATTTGTCGAATCTACTCGTGTGCTACCTACTGTGAAATGTATTTACTAAGCCAGAAACCTTCCTTGGAGTGTCCACCATATTTCACCCAAGTTTCACCGCTAACGGCAGAATGGTATATGACCTTATACGGGACTTTGTTGAAACCCTTCGCGCGTCGTCCCTCATTTTTTTAATCAACTTGTGCGCTGCATATTGTATAGTGTATTTACTAAGCCAGAAATTTTCCATGACGTGTACACAACATCTCACCCAAGTTTCATAGCTACGGACGAATGGTACATGAATGCATACGGGACTTGGTTGAAACGCTTCGCGTGTCGTCGCTCATTTGTTGATTCTACTCTTGCGCTACATATTGTAATATGGATGTACTCAGCCATAAACCTTCCCTGGAGTGTACACAACATCTCACCCAAGTTTCATCGCAATCGGATGAATGGTATGTGAACGTATAGGGGACGTTGTCGAAACGCTTCGCGCGTAGTCACTCATTTGTTAAATAAACGTGCGCTTCGTATTGTAAAATGGATTTACTTAGCCAGAATCCTTTCCTGGAATGTACACAACAATTCACCAAACATTTATCACTATCAGACGACTGGTATATGACCTTATACGGGACTTTGTTGAAACGCTTCGCGAGTCATCGCTCATTTCTTGAATCTACTGGTGCGATACCTATTGTAAAATGTATGTACTAAGCCAGAAACCTTCCCTGGAGTGTACACAACATCTCACCCAAGTTTCATCGCTATCGGATGAATGGTATATGAAATGATATGGTACTTTGATAAAACGCTTCGCGCGCCGTTTCTCATTTGTTGATTCTACTCGTGCTCTACCTATTTTTAAAGGGATTTACTAAGCTAGAAACCTTCCCTGGAGTGCACACAAAATCTCAGCCTAGTTTCATCGCTATCGGACGAATGGTATATGAACGCAAACGTGACTTTGTTGGAATGCTTCGCGCGTCGTAGCTCATTTGTTGAATCTACTCGTGCGCTGCCTATTGTAAAGTGGATGTACTAAGATAGAAAATTTCCCTGCAGTGTACACAACATTTTACGCAAGTTTCATAGCTATCGGACGAATGGTATATGAATGCATACGGGACTTTGTTGAAACGCATTGCGTGTCGTCGCTCATTTGTTGAATCTACATGTGCGCTATCTACTGTGAAATGTATTCACTAATTTTTAAACCTTCACGTAAGTGTACACAACATCTCACCCAAGTTTCATCGCTATCGGACGAATGGTATATGAACGCAAACGTGACTTTGTTGAAATGCTTCGCGCATCGTCGCTCATTTGTTGAATCTACGCGTGCGCTACCAATTGTAAAATGGATTTACTCAGTCAGAAACCTTCCTTGGAGTGTACTCAACATCTCACCCAAGTTTCATCGCAATCGGACGAATGGTATATGAACGCATAGGAGACATACATACCCACAGACAAACTATCACCTTACATTGATTTTTATATATATAGATATAGATATATCTGAATATCTCATGGCCATATTTGAAATTGACGTCAGTGCTACCAACTGCTGAAAATTCACAGTTGAAATTTGATCTCTAAGTTGGATATCTCAGAAGTTATGCATACGAACTATTCAAAAATTGACACACATATGGATAATAACATTTCAGATTAATTTTCAGAAGTCCATACATGCCAGTGTTGCCAACATGATTCTAAGCCTGCCAATAGGTCAAATTTCTAAATGCATGTAACTTCTATACTATAGATTGGATTTCAACCAAATTTCGTATGTACTATGTGCACTACACCAAATATGAATGTGCGTATTCTAAAGAGCCACCAGGGCTGCCAACTGTTAAAAAATGCTCTCTCTATTTGTTAAATCCTAATATCAATATATCAGAAAGTAAGCAAGGCATCAGCTCTAAACTTTGCACATGTACTGTATAGTACCTGACATTCTAGATTAATTTGGAGTAACTAAGATATCTTAGTGCTGCCAACATGATTCTAAGCTTTCTGATAGTTTAAATTCTTAGTTACATGTAACTTGTATACTAACTTAACAAATGGATTTTATCCAAAATTGGTACGAGGCTATAGGCCTAATATTTCAGATTAATTCTGAGCATCACATACATGACATTGTTCCCAACACGATTTTTCGCGCACTGATAAATCCAATATCAAACAGCATGTAACGTCCATACTATGCATTAGACTTACACCAAATTTTGTATGTGCATTCTATACCGTAAGAGATGGAACTAAGATTATATTCAGAGTCACCAGGGCTACCAACTGTAGTAACTCTATTGGGCTACACTATTTCAGGTGTATTTCAGACTGCAGTACTTAGAAATGTTAGTATTACCAACTTGATTTCATCATTATTCTAGATAGGTCTATATAGATTGGCATAAATCGTAAATTTTAAGAAAAGTAGGCTCTTTAGTTCGTCACGGAACTACTTTTAAAAACATGAGTTGACATCTCTGATTAGATTGTGCCATTCCTGGAGTTGAGCATACGAAATGACTCCAAGTACGGCCGGCAGTGAAGTTTGAACCCGGGTCTATCGAGTCCTTATTCTGTCTGTCCCCATGGCCCATGCTGCTGTCAGTATATGCTGCAGTGGCGTAACTACGAGGGGTGATCAGGAGGATCAATCCCCCCCCGAGCCTAATAATCATCATCATCATCTTGCACAGTTTCCAGCCACTGGCCGGGTCTGTTTGGAACACAAGCCTCTCCAACGTCTTCTGTCTTCCCACCATCTCTCAGCCTCCACTCTTGCCCAGTCTTCTCCTCTCTTCTTCAGGCTTTCTTCCACCCCCTTCAGCCACCTGTCTCTCGGTCTCCCTCTTGGTCTCTTTCCTTCCCACTTCGTCTCGTGTATCCTCCTGGGTATCCTCTTCTCCTCCATTCGTTTTACATGTCCATACCATCTAAGTCTAGATTTCTCTATACAATCCTGTAATGGTTCCTCCTTCATTAATTCTCTGGTCCTCTCATTTCTTATTCTGTCCCTCTTTGTAGCTCCAGTACTGCTTCTCAAGAACCTCATCTCACTGGCCTGTATTTTGCTCTTCTCCCTTCCTTTCATAACCCAGGTCTCCGAGGCATACGTCAGGATAGGAACATAGTACGTCCGATATACTGTATGATCTTTTTGCTGTTCAAAGGGACATCCTTGCTCCATAATATGCTTCGCACACTCCTCCGGAATGCTTCTGCCTGTCTGCCCCGCTCATTTATTTCTCTATCGTTTCTTCCATTATCTTGTTTCAGGCTTCCCAGATACTTGAAACTCTCCACTTTCTTCTGCTGTTCCCCACCAATTGATATTCCTGTCGTGGTTCTTTCCTTCTTCCTTGTTGTGATCACCATCTCACTCTTATTTATGCTAACTTTCATCCCATACCCTTGTATTATTCCTTCCCACACGTCCAACTGTTCCTGTACCTCCTCCTCCTTGTTTCCCCAAATGATCAAATCATCTGCAAACACCATTGTTTTCATCTTTCCTTCCCCAATTATTTGTGCAACTCGGGTCATTATGTCATCCATCACCACAATGAAAAGTAACGGTGACAGTGCACTTCCTTGTTTCAGGCCGTTTCTCTGTTCCAACCAGTCCGATCTCTCTCCTCCCACTTTCACACAGCTCACGCTTCCCTTATACATCTCCTTTATCCTCCTTATAGTCCATTTTTCTAATCCTCTATCCTCCAGGGACTTCCATACTTTGTTTCTGCCTACACTGTCATATGCTTTCTCAATGTCCAGGAAGGCCATCAGAAGATCTGTTCCATACTCATAGTGCTGTTCTTGTAACTGCCTTACAGCAAAAATCAAATCCACTGTGGACCTTCCTGCTCTGAAGCCATGTTGTTCTTCCCTCATCCCTCATCTCCCATAAGTCCAACCCCTCGTCCACGTGGTGGGAGACGGGCAACGGCACAAAGTAGGGGATTGCCTGTAGGGGCGAAATACAGTGGGGACTTCGTGTGCCCCGGGACCGTTACGGTAGCTGTGCAGGTCCTCCAGGAACCCTGAAAAGTGACGGCTAACGGGACTCTGGTGAAGCTACGATAGGCCCAGCAAGCCAGTAGTGGATGAAACCAAACCAAACCGAGCCTAATAATAAATACAGTATAAGAAATTTGTTGAAGTTTAATTTTACGTAAAATCAATCTTCGGATTGGTGACAAATAATTGGATTATGAACGTTTATAGTTACTAATGTGATGGCATTTATATTCACTCGTGTAAATATTTTAGCATTGCCCTAACTTAACACTTATTGAATGAACAAAACTGTTCAGTTAACCAGAGGGGTGGCAATGAGATGGATGTCATTCTTTTGTCATCCATTCCGAATATACACTACTTGTCAGTTGCCATTCTGTTGGTATCCGTCCGTGTGAGAGTGTCATAAATGAAAATCCACAGCCTGCTTCCAGTCGACCGACCGGATCATGGAATGGAATTAATGAAGCCTCCATCTAGCGGCGAGGATATGAACTGTGCCGGCTGCCGAAGCCTGTCGCATTCCCCTGGGGCAATGATTAAATGAATGGCAGATGAAATGAAATGATAGTGGAGTGTGTTGGTGGAATGAAAATTGTGACAGGGAAAACCGGAGTGCACGGAGAAAAACCTGTCGCCCTTCGCTTTGTCCAGCAAGAAATCTCACTTGGAGTGACCGCGATTTGAACCACGGACCCAGCGGTGAGAGGCCGGCGTGCTGCCGCCTAAGCCACGGAGGCTCTTTGAAAGTGAATAATATGTTTTTAAGTTGCATTGATGTTTTACGTTGAATTTTGTTGTAACTGTACTTGATTAATATTTATACAATATCGAGGAATAGAAAAAGCCAGATAACTTCGCAAAGAAAACTAGACTTGATAAGAAACAACAAAATCGTTATATTAGAGCATTTGAACATTGATAAGTGCAAATACAACGTATCAATTATTATTTTTTTCGTTATCGGTTTACCCTCCAGGGTTGGCTTTTCCCACGGACTAAGTGAGGGATCCCACCTCTACTGCCACTGACGGCAATGTCCTGGAGCTTGTGACTCTGAGTCGGGGATACAACTGGGGTGTGTGACCAGCACTACGCCCAGGCGGTCTCACCTGCAAAGCGAACAGCGACCTGATGAAGGGATGGGAAGAGCGGGAGGGTTAGGCAAGGTAGTATGAAGGAGGCAGCCGTGGCCTTATGGTAGGAACCATCCCGGCATTTGCCTAAAGACGAAGTGGGAAACCACGGAAAACCACTTCGATAATAATAATAATAATAATGTTATTGGTTTTACGTCCTTTTAACTACACTGGCTTTTAGAGACGCCGGGGTGCCGGAATTTTGCCCCGAAGAGGATCTTTAACGTGCCAGTAAATCTACTGACACGGCTCCCTCACATTTGCGCGCCCTCAAATGCCAGCTGACTGCGCCAGGATACGAACCTGCAACCTTGGGCTAAACCACATCGAGGATGGCTGAGGTGGGAATTGAACCCTCTCTACTCATTTCGGCCACCCGAGGCTGAGTAGACCCCATTCCAGGCCTCATACCACTTTTCAAATTTCGTGGCAGAGCAGGGAATCGAACCCAGGACCTCCGGGGTGGCAGCTAACCATGCTGACCGCTACGCTACGGAGGCGACTACGTATCAAATACGAAAAAGAAATGTACGAAGGGCGTTCTATATTGTTTTACACTTTATCTTCTTCTACCCAAATGAAGCACATTACACATCAGTTGTTACGTCCACCTTCTCAACATAATGTCCTTGTAACTTTATGCACTTTTCCCATCGATGAGTCAGTCTCTCCAGACCTTCCTGAAACCATTCTTTAGGAGTGTTGCGTACCCTTGCCTCGACAGCTGTGTCCAGTTCTGCAAAATCCGCAAAACGGCGGCGTGCAATGGAAGCATAGGGGCAGTCCACCGCCAAAGAAATGTCGAACAGTGCTATCAATTGGCAAGCGAATGGCGACAGTGTTCTGGGACACAAAGGGCATCATCCTCATTGACTGGCTGGAAATGGCGGCCACGATTAAGCGTGCAGCATATGTGGCAACTCTTAAGCCCTTACGTCGTGCCATTCAAACTAAGCAGCCAGGAAAATGGGCTAAAGGTGTGCTTCTGCAACATGACAATGCCCGCCCCCACACTAGCCGAGAGACCACTCCTGCCATTGATCAAATGGTATTCACGGTGCTGCCAGACCCACCATACTCTCCCGACTTGGCACCAAGAAATTATCACCTGTTCGGGAACATGAAGTACCCTCTGGACACAGCTGTCTAGCCAGGAATGTCTGGAGAGACTGACACATCGTTGGCAAAAAAGCATAAGTTACAAGGAGATTATGTTGAGAAGGTGGACATAACAACTGATGTGTAAAGTACAGTAGTGGCCATAATATTATACTCAACAGAGAGATTCTATATGAGAGTTTGAGGTACAGCAGTAGCCATAATATTATACTCATCTGAGAGATTCTATACAAGAGTTTGAGATACAGCAGTGACCATAAAACTATACTCAACAGAGAGATTCTATATGAGAGTTTGAGGTACAGCAGTAGCCATAATATTATACTCAACAGAGATTCTATACAAGAGTTTGAGATACAGTAGTGGCCATAATACTATACTCAAAAGAGAGATTCTATACGAGTGTTTGAGATACAGCAGTGGCCATAATACTATACTCAACAGAGAGATTCTATATGAGAGTTTGAGATACAGTAGTGGCCATAATACTACACTCAAAAGAGAAATTCTATACAAGAGTTTGAGATACAGCAGTGGCCATAATACTATATTCAACAGAGAGATTCTATACAAGAGTTTGAGATACAGTAGTGGCCATAATACGTTGGAAGGAGTGAAGGCAAGATACATAAAGAAAGCGTTAGGAGTGTCAAAAATGACGCACTCAAGATACACATATATGCTGGCGAAGGAAACTTTCCTCATCGAAGATCTCAGGACAAGCATACTCCTACCTAACACGTGCGCCTCACAGAACCTGCTAGCAACACTGAATAGGAAAAGAGAGGAAATTCATCCGACATTCTACAGCACAGGAGCCATGGTAGATCGAGCGTGGACAAAGGAAAACGTCGAAATCAGACACGTCATCACTAGGTTGGCAGTCCATGGATTCCACCACCTGATATGCAAGAACACAAACTTCCACGAAGGAAATATAGACTGTGAATGTAGGCTGTGTGAAACGGCATGTGATCGTTATCACATCGAAATATGCACAAAAA
This sequence comes from Meconema thalassinum, assembly GCA_946902985.2. Classification (NCBI taxonomy): domain Eukaryota; kingdom Metazoa; phylum Arthropoda; class Insecta; order Orthoptera; family Tettigoniidae; genus Meconema; species Meconema thalassinum. The sequence continues at coordinate 249,927,435 of OX336396.1, forward strand.
GGACAAAGTCATTAACTGAATATGCAATCATGTAAAATTTCATTTTCATCTTGGCTATTTGGCCGCAATAAAGATTTATTATAATACTATACTCAAAGAGAGATTCTATAGGAGTGTTTGAGGTGCAGCAGTGGTCATAATGTTATGCTCAAATGAGATTCTATAGGAGTGTACGAGGTACAGGTGTGGCCATAATACCACACTCAACAGATTCTATAGGAGTGCTTGAGGTACAGGAGTAGCCATAATATTATACTCAACAGAGATATTCTATGTTTGAGGTTCAGTAGTGGCCATAACATTACAGTAGTGGCCATAGTATTATACACAACAGAGAGATTTTAAACGAGTTGAGTATAACATTATGGCCACTACTGTACCTCAACGAGCGTTCACTCTCTCCCCCTCCCCCACCCCTTCCAAAGTAATTTTGACTCAGCTCATCCCCGTCTAGAAGTAACCCATATTTGGTTGGTTCTTAAGTTTAGGGGCTGCGACAACGCGGTCATGTAGCCCCGTGTACTTTGGGTGTGTGTAGAATCTGTCTGATAACCGGTGTTAATTGTGATGACTGTATTAGTGTGTGTTATCTGTTTTTTAAATTTAAGTACTGCAACTTAGAATTTTCCAAAAAGGTCCTACTTTTGCCGCGAAGCTCCACCGTCAACGACTACTAGGCCAAGTTCAGAACTTAGCTACTAGACGCCACCGCAGTTGGCTCTTGGCAAAGAACGTAGAAACCTAAGAGCGTTGTTTACATTCTTAACCTATCCAATTTAGCATCACACAGGTGCAATTAATGGAAGGTTCTTTAACATGCCATAAATATACGACATGGGACCGCCGGCTTTACTTCCCCTCCGAAGGAAGGCATACTGATAACCCATATTTACGCTCCTGATATGTTGCATAATATTGGTCAGTAATATCCATTTGCTGAGCGTGAAAACGAATATAAAAATACCTTTCACATCTGCGAGCGTACCTTTATATGTAACGGTGAAAATTGCTTTTGCTTCTCTAATCACGCACAGCTCCAATTTGATGAAAGTTGAGTCTGTGCCTTCCATATTAATGTAATGTAATCCCCCTCCAAGCCAGATTGAAGTAAATGGATTCTGAATGTCGTATGGAATAAATGGAACATATTACATATGGGATGTCGCTGCCACGTTCAGCACAAACTCTTTTATGGCCTGTGCAGACTTGATTAATATTTTTAACCCTCCTTCGGCCGCGCACAAAATATTGTGTGAAACACTATAAATACATCAATAGTGGCTTCGGTGACGTAGTTGGTAGCATGCTGAACTGCTGTGCCCAAGATCGCGGTTTCAAACCCGGCCGAAGTCGTCGGATTTTTTAAAGCGTTAAAATCCTTCAGTATGCCTTACTTGGGAGGGGAAGTAAATCCGGCGGTCCCATGTCATAGAATTATGGCATGTAGAAGATCCTTCCACTAACTAAACTTGTGTGAAGCTAAATTTCCAGGTAAGATTTCGATGTAACGCTCTATCCAAGTTCCAACGTTCACCACTAGGTGTCAGTTACATCTGGTAGCGAAAGTTGGAACTACTTGAAATTGAAGGGGACTTGTAGCTCACCCTATGGGTGTCTGCTTGAAGAATCCACAGCCTCTGACGAGCCGAACATGTCCTTGGACACTCCTGGCACTAAAAGCCATACGCTAAATAAATACAACAATGTTCAGATAGGCTTTGCCTACCCTGGGAAGCCGAGTCTGGAACATACACAATCAGTATACATCTCAACACAATATATGAACAATTTAGACTAGTTCACTTTTCTCTATAATTGCCATTTTAACAATTCTAGCGGCATTTTGGGTAACATTTGGCCAAATGTGGTTTTTTTTTACTAATTCAGACCTGCTAAACACGAATTTCATTGGCACTCCCAATTTTTGACCGGAAGCTCAGAATTCAAGATGGCGTCCAAGATGGCGGACGTTTTCTTACTTATCCGATATTTTCACTCCCGGGACCGATTTTTCTGATCTAAATGCCTTTTTCAGGGTTATTTTTGTCGTAGAATGCAAAAATAATTGTCTTAGACTGTTAGAAACATGTATATACCCGTTTTTAGCCTATTTTCAATATTGAAAAAATAGGCTTATGAGATCACCTTTTGTCCGTGTGTGTGTGCGTGTGTGTGTGAGGTGTGTGTGTGTCTCCCCCTAATAAAATCTAAACGGCTGGAGCGATTTCAATGAAACTCGGTAAGTTCATAGCACTATTCCGGGCGACCCCGACCGTATCCTTCAAATTTTGTTACGTCTCACCAATCCCACATGGCGGCTGTGCGAAATATTTCACCACCATTCAATATCTCCGAAACTATTCCCGATATCACCCTGGAATTTATTACGGTGATAAAGGAAACTACTAGAAATTCACCTATGTAACTTTTGAAAAACTGGTAACTCCAAAACCAACATGGCGGCCACGCGAATTTGCGACTTTTAAATAGATGTTTCTCGCGCTTTAACCAACCAAACGCAATAAAACTTTGTACAGTATATGTTTATACACATTGTAATGCACCGACATCCAACTTCGTTCAATTGTTTACATAACCACAAGATGGCGGATGTGCGAAATATTTCACCGGCATTCTATATCCCTGAAACTACTAGCGGTATCACACTGAAATTTTGTAAGGAGATAAAGGGCACAAATGGAAGTTCATGTATAAGACTTTCAAAAACCGGTTAACTACAAAATGAACATGGCGGCCAAGCGAATTTGAAAATTTTAAATAGACCTTTCTGGCGATTTAATGTTCCAAACGCTATGAAATCTGGTACAGGAAATGTTGATACGCATTGTAATGCACTGGTATCTAATTTAGTTAAATTGTTTCCACAGCCTCAAGATGGCGGCTGTGCGAATTTCGAAAATTAAGTTTTAATTTCTTGTGTCGTAATCATGCGATCGAAGTGAAAGTTTCAATAATAAACCTACGCAATAATTTTCCTTTATTGGTACATGACTGTATGGCCTATACATTTAACAATCCAACATGGCGACCATCCGAAATATTTAGACGGCTCTGAATATCTACGAATCTATTATAGCAATCAAACTGATTTTTTTAATGTTCATAGGGGCTATGAACTTAAGTTCGCCTATAGGACGTTAAATAACCTGGTGATCAAAAATCCAACATGGCGGTGACGCGAAGTATAAATATTCATATGAACGTTTCTCGCAATTTAACCATCCGAGTGCAGTGAAACTTGGTACAGTAAATCCTTATACGAATGTTAATCCACTGGCATCTAATTTATTTCAATTGTTTCTATAACCACAAGATGGCCGCTGTCCGAAATTTAAAAATCTCGTTTTTACTTCTTGTGTCCTAATCATGCGATTGAAGTTTGAATGCTACACGTATACAATAATCTTCATGTAACAGTACTTAACTCTAGGACCTACATATATAAAAATCCAACATGGCGACCATCCACAATATTTAGTCGTTTCTCAATGTCTACGAATCTATTACAGCAATCAAACTGAAATTGTGTATGTTGATAGTGGCAATTAACATAAGTAGGATATATGAAAATAGGCTGTATAGTTCTTCACGGAACTACTTGTTAGTATTAAAATACTCCATAAAACAAATTATCCTAGGAGGAAAATACATATTGTGTGTGTGTTTTTTGTTTGTTTGTAATATTTTATTGTTTTTTGATAATGCTGTAGTGACATCTTTTAAATACGTTCAAAGATGCTCAAATACGAGTCTAAGGGGCCGTGAGTCGTGAGCGCAAGCACAAGAGTCACGCCACCTGACTGCGCGACCCCTTCCCCTGAGCGCGCGCGCCTGTCGAGACAAGTTGGAATGCGACGTCTCTGCGCTGTTTTCTGTGTGTTGTGGGCATCTTGTCGCAGTTTATAAAGTTGATAAGTTGTTTGTGTTTGGTGCAATAACTATTCTTCAATATATTTTTTAGTTGAATTGTGTCTGAAATTGGTACCGGTAAATGTTTATAAGCAGTTGTTTTTATCGTCTGAGCAAGAATACGCAAATTTACCATTCTTTGAGGTTATGGTCTCGTGGGTTTTAGATGGAACCTGAAGTAAATCTACACGGTGATGGTGACAGTCGAAGTAATTTGTGCATTCTTTGTTCGAAATCCAAGAAAAAAAGAGTATTTACGTTGACAAAAGGAACAGTAGCGCGTTACGAGAAACTGAAGTCATTTGTGGAAGAACGAAAGGCTCTGTATGATGAAATTTACAGTTTTGCTATAGACAGTTTTTTGGAGTTGCCAAGTAACGACGTCTCATTTTCCTATCACAGAGAATGTTACTCTGATTTTACCAAAAAAACGAATATGGAGCGTTTGAGAAAATAAGAGACACAGACAGAAGGTTAATGCCTCCACCTCAAAGGACTCTCATGACAAGCACGATAAAAATGGCGTTGAGCTGATTTTTGCCGGAGGCTTTCAAGATGGAAGGAAGGTTTTCTCTAACCAGAAAACAACACCGATTTCCTACCTCGAAACTTCTCACGAGGAAGCATACATAAGAATTGTTCTGCACGCAGTGGCAAGTACTGTAAAGCAAATTGGCGTGTCTGCTAGAGAGACAGATGTCTTTCTGTTGCTCCTTTATAACTTCGATAAAATAACTACAAATGAAGTATGGTTAATGAGTGGAAGTTCAAGAAAGAGATTTTTTGTACCTTTTCATGATGTACATAGCAAATTGCACGAAGGACTAGTGAAGAGTATACTGGCCTTTCATGAAATCACCGGGAGTGATGTCACATTATACCTACCGTCCATTACAAAATCAGCAGCTTTTAAAGTGTTTCGAAATCACTACACCCTGTTGTACTCGCTTGGCATCGTACCTCTCAGTGAAGCGGCTGTATCTTCTGCAGAAATGTTTGTGACAAAATTGTACAAGGTTTGTATTTCTAGTAAACTTACCTTACCATGCCTACGTCGAATTGGCTCGTACATTTCAATTCGGTTTCTTTTCTTCTTCAGGTAGCTGACTATAGTTTCGACTGACGTTGCGCGTCATGCCTTGTTTGGTAAGGTAAAAAAAAAAACAGAATCTCTTCCGCCGACCAGCGCAAAGCTTTTGGAACATATTAAACGAAGTCACTACCAAACTTCAGTGTGGGAGAACGCTCCCCTACCTGACCCCGTCCTGTCACCTATCACAGACTGCGGATGGGAGGAAGAAACAGACGGCTACATCCCCATTCTCACCACCCATTCTAAAGGCTGCTATCGATATTGTTCTTTGCAGTTGCAAAATAGATTGTTCTACAACGCTTTGTAAATGCCGCAAGGCTAAGTTAATTTGTACCTCAATGTGTTTCTGTTCCGGATCTTATACAAACTCGAAAAAAGATAATGAGGATGATGATTAAATGATTAATATAATTTTCAAAAGTCTAGTATAATTACTTTAAATATGCCATTCGGCATTACCTTCGGGAAGCGTGGTTTATTTATTCTTGCGACACATGTAGTATTTTATTGCATTTAACCACAAAGTAATAAATAGCCTCAACAACCTTGTTTCACTCATTAAACGCCAAACTAAAAACCAAAACAGATATATCGGCAAAAATATACAATAAAAAGAAAAAGACATGAACTTTCCCAAATGCAAGGTCAATCCACTCAAAATAATTTCATGTTTTCTCAGTATTTATTCATATTAAAGCGGTCAACTAGTTGCTTTAACACTCTGTAACAATTAGAATAGTATTCTTATACAAAAATAACCAGATTAACAGTCTTAAAATGTAAAAAGTCAGCCCCAAGTCGTGAAGTTGAGAAAATGTCCACCATCTTGAATTCTGAGCTTCCAGCCAAGGCTAAATAATTGCTTGCACAAACTGTTACAGTTACTATCGCATTCTACTACACAAATAACCCTAAGATCGGTCTTTAGATGAAGATAAGTGACCTCGGGAGTGGAAATATCGTACTAGTAAGAAAACGTCCACCATCTTGGGCGCCACCTTGAATTCTGAGCTTCCGGTCTAAATTCGGGAGTGCCAACATCGAAATTCGTGTCCAGCAGGTCCAAATTAGTATTAAAAGCATATTTGGCAAAATGTTACCCAAAATGCCGATAGAATCGCAACCGGTTCGAAAGTGGACCAGTCTAAAGTACGAAAACACAATTTCATTTTCTTCTATGGAATGACTGTAACCAGGCCCGACGAGAGGGCGGGGCAAGAGGGGCTGTAGCCCCGGGGCCAAATTTACTGAGGGACCCGAGGTGATAAAATAACTTAGAGTATAACATTTTTCTTCCTTGCGAACCAGCCAAAACTAAGGACCATGCAAATATCACGTCATTTCCTGGAGATCTTTTCCAACTTCAAGCAGCCAGGTGTTTTTAACTTTCATTGACAGAGCAAGGTTAAGAATCCTTTTGGTCAGTCTCTGGTTGCCCATCCAGAGGATATGCCCGTAAAGTTTCATGCGACTTTTCCTGAATGTGTCTAATATTTGTGTGTTGTTATTATTTATATTCTTCTTTCTTCTTCCTTCCTTTCTTTCTTTCTTTCTTTCTTTCTTTCTTTCTTTCTTTCTTTCTTTGTTTTGCCCACATAGGGAGCGCGTTTGAACTTGTTGACTTGGGTTGATTGTGTTTTCCTCTTCTTCTCCTCCCAAAATCTCCTCATGAACACGCTATGCCAGGCTGTTCCAGGCGAGCAGCTCGCCCGTGAGCAGCTGAGTACTCGCCGCCTTGTGTGAGTAAACCTGCAATATGCAATACAGCTCTGCCGTAGGGGCGGCCGTTACTAAGCGGTGGATACATCAAGATTGGCAGGAAGCGCATGGACTTGTACTATGACCTTCGCCCAGTGACGTTTTGGCTATCACCCACAGTCCCTCTCCAACCGTGCTCCGAGCATTACTGCTGAGTACTCCCGTGTACGCGTACTCAAAATCGTGGATTTGGAACAGCCTGCGTTATGCTCCTTGTTACGTTCTTTCGTCCATTTTATTCCAATTGCCATTTTAACTTTTTTTCCAAATGCCTTGCGATTCATGGTGACATCTTCTGTGATGTTCATTTCCTTTCAGCCCTGTTTGATTTTTCTAACCAACTGTGACCTTCTTTGAATTTATTATATCAAGCAGTTGTTTTGCATAGGCCTATCTGGTGTTGTCCATTCTGCAGATGTGACCATAAAATTTTAATCTTCTCTTACGCACGGTATCAGTGAACTAATTGATTACTGTGTACAAGTCTGTGGATTTCCTATTAATCCATACATCATTAATATAAACGGTGCCATATATTTTCCTGAGAATTTTACGTTCTTGTTTCTCGATTTCACCAATTTGAGAGTGGCCATCTAGAGATACATAATTTCGGAGGCGTACAATGCATCCGGAAGAACAACTGTCTGATAGTGCCGTAGCTTCGCATTTCGTGGCATCATTCTTTTATTATAGTGATTCCATGTTATTTGGTATGCTTTCTGGAGTTTGCTAGATCTTTCTAAATTAACTTATTATTATTAATATTATTATTATTATTATTATTATTATTTTTATTTTACTTGCGAATTGACCACTTAGGATCACGCTACAATTTCACTGTTTAGTTGTAATTTCCTCTGTCTCCAGTACTCCTACATGCGATCGCTGTGCTGCTGGCGTTGTTCGGCTCTTCCGGTCTTTGCAGCTCGTCTCACGTCATGAAACCCTTCCAAATTGTGGATCCTGTTTCGAAACGTATCCCTTTCCAACATTTGGGCCTCCTGGATGTTAGATCTCTCGAAGTCTTTCCGAGCTTCTTTAATCCATGATGTAGTTGTTTTTTTTGTTGTTGTTGTTGTTCCAGAAGTAGTCAAACAACTGCTTGGTTAATCTGGATTTGTCCAATCTGCACATGTGTCCAAGAAATATTAGCCTCCGTTTCCTCATGGTCGCCGAGATTTTTTCTACATTCTGGTAGACTTCGGCGTTGCTCCGAAGTTTCCATCCTGTTTCCGTCTGGATTGGGCCCATGATTTTCTGGAGGATTCTCCTTTCCAGAACCTCCAACTTCTCTAGCCTATAGTTCATTGAAGGGCATTCACAGGCGTACTGGCATTCTGTTTTGACTACAGTGTCGTAGTGCTTTATTTTGACGTTCCAGGATATGCATTTCTTACCAAACAAGTGCTGCCAATACGATTTAAGGCTGATGATAACGCCAATATATGTAGGCGTTGAAACATGTACCATTAGGAGAGTGTGACATGTGATTATTTCATGAAGTTTTAAATATATTGTATTGACGAGGCGGAACTGATAAACTTTTGTTTGGTATATTAAGTCAATACGGAAAAATGGGTGACTCTATGAGTCAAAAGGACATGCATTTCTTGTTATAGATGTTTTTTGTAAGCCCATACGCTCCCTCCATTTTTGAGATCCTATTGTTATTATTGTTATTATTATTATTATTATTATTATTATTCTACTATTATTTATTCGTTAATTCCCCATAAGGGGAGCGTTACAACACAATCAATGTTCATGTTTTATTCTGGCCCTTTCTTCTTTTTTCCCAAAAACCTCTCATATACACACTATGCTTCCTCTTTCTCTCCCCCGTCCACTTCTTTCCCGGTTGTCTCTCTTTGGGAGTTTGCTCAAACATCTGTTGTCTAAGTTTTTCTCCGTATGTGCTCCTGTCTGCCATGTCTTCTGTAGAAATGTTTAGTTTCTTGAGGTCTTACACGATTTCCTTTACCCAATTGGATTTTAGTGTACTATTCGTAACTATATTAAACATTTTCTTGGTCAGTTTGTCTTCGCTCATCCTATGTATGTGTCCATAAAATGTTTACCTTATTTTCCTTATGTTGCTTGTAATCGTCTATGTCTGTTTGTACAGTTCTATTGTCGGTGTCTTTATCCATATTCCCTCTTTCTGAACTTGCCCCTAGATCTTTCTCAGAAATTTTCTCTCTTGATTTTCTAATTCCTTGATTTTGTTCGTCCCTTGATTGTTGTCGTTTCTGAAGCGTATAAGGCTTATTTATGTATTATTATTATTATTATTATTATTATTATTTCTATTGTTGCCACCTAAACCACCAAATATCCCACTGTGTGTAAGCTTGTATCTTAAGTCACACTCGAGAATTTGGTCACGTCTGTAGTTAAGACCTAAAACCTCATTTGCTCCTTACAGATGAGGAATTAATTAGGATGCCAGTGTGTCCTGTGAAATGCCAAGATATTACACAACACGCTCAGCTCTGGCCTCAGAGAGAAAGCAAAGCTACGCACATCGACTATCCTTTGTTCCGCGCCATTCGACTCGACTGTTAGTTACCTAGCGTGGTCTCACCAAAGCTTTAGCAGATATTTTTCAGCCTGAGTGCTCTGATCAAGCGAATGCGTGGTAAGCTCCCCTCTCCCTTGCTTCCCATCCACCAAGCTTTTATTTCAAGGTATATGTGTTCCCTTTTCAAACTACAGCACAATGGAATCCGATTTCAATTGAGACTTTTAGTCTATATCCGGTGTTCAACCACATGCGAACCCATCACTGAACAAAGCATTCAAATTAAGGTAAAATTATAAATCTCATTCACAGGTTAACTGAAATAGCGTTGGATAATTTCCACTTTATAACTGATAATAAATGTAGTATACACAGGGTGTAATTTATGTACTTGAGTATCTTTAAGGGGCGTGTAGGGGATGGGTATAGGATCAATTTGAGATAGGGTACCTGGGGTCGTAACGGCCTCCTAGCCCCAGAAAACAGGTTTGTTTCAGGCCCTCCGCCCCTGTAAAGTAGGGAAGCGTGCCATGTGTTACTCTGAGGTCAGGCACTCTTTCGCTGTCAATGGTCTTGGCGCCACCACCACTGAACGCTGCGTTAGCCGAGAGGATAGCGGCGAAGCGCGGTTCCCCGGTTGTCCCGGGTTCGTTTCTCCTGGGGTGCCATGGCTTCATTTTTCTTTTTCTTTTTCTTTATTTTTAGAGGGGTAGGAGGGGGCGTAGTCACAGTGCGTGTTTATTCTGTGTTATTTTTTTAAAATTAAAGTTGATTCTGTCAATTAATTGCCTTTTGATTATTAGTATCAATAAGTTACGTGTGTTTCTGTAGTAGTTACAGACGACGGAACTATCGATTGGCAAGAGGAATGCAGCTGTATTTAGTACAAACTTCGTAAGATTACCTAAAACTCTTGAAACCAATGTAATTCAGTCAAGAAATTTTCTTCACTTGTCATCAAAATGTAACGAAATAGTACATTATGCAACGAGCCTATAATGGCTATAATTAAGACACGAGTTTCTTTATAAAACGAGCGTATGCGAGTTTTATAATTTCCATACGAGTGTCTTAATTACCATTATAGGCGAGTTGCATACGACTGTTTATGTTCGACGATAATTATAAATTTATTATATGTTTTAACATAAATATTCATAAATATCTGTTGAGATTGTCACTAGAATTTTGTGATCGGGTGCTGCGCTGAGTATAGGATATATCTGATTTCCAAGTTCTCTGATCGACCGACGCATGCGCTCTGTGTGCTTCAATGCCATATGTGCAGATTGAGCACCAGTATTCAGTAAAATGTCACCGAATGCGTTTGAAAACAACGCGCTGTGTAGAAATTGGATTTGGAGATATTAAGGTACAGTGCTATTTCTTGTCTCATATTCACCATTTTATTTACGCGAACATATGGACGGTGCACTTTCGGTAATTTATACAGATATGTTGGATTTTGAGCGCATGTTCGAAGGTATCCTTATCTAATTGGTCAAACAACTGTTTCTTGAGCTGTGATTGGTGGGAGAAACTGTTTCATAATGAAAAATAGTGTTATAATGACCATCATTATGATACAGTTTTCAGACATATAACAGTCAGGGTCGAACATAAAATAAATTAAAGCTCAACAACCAAACCTTCTCCGTCCAAAAATGGCTTTCAGAAAAATTGAAAACAGGAAGTTAAAGCTTAACAACACACATGATAATTAGTCAAAAATAAAATTGTCTTCATTGGCCATCAAAAACGAAAACATGACTAAAAGTCAAACCTGTTTTCTGGGGTTAGGAGGCCGTTATGACCCCAGGTTCCCTACCTCAAATTGATCCTATACCCATCCCCTACACGCCCCTTAAAGATACTCAAGTATATAAATGACACGCTGTATACAGTATGGCATAAAGGATACAATTGTTACAAATAAGGTGAAAAACTTAATTGCTAGTATATACAAAATTATATAAGTTTTGACAGGGAAGAAGGAACAAGCATTACAAATGGATGTCCAATGAGTGTAACCAATTCACTGCTTCATCTGTAGCCTCGTGTATTTCTTGTAGCGTCCCACTGAACCTCCTTATTGGGCATTCCATGGCAATGTGATAAACCGTCTGCAATCGCAGGCTGGACTGTCGATCATCTTCCACTTATGCCTCCAATACTGGCATCTACCATGTCGGGCTCTTAGTCGATTTAGTGACGTCCAAGTTTTTCGGGATAAGTTGAAACGGGGGTGGGGCGTTGAGTTGGATCCAGAATAAGATGATATTTATCTGGATTCGAGGAAACCCAATTATTGCGCCATGCTTGATAGATATTAAATTGCTCTTGAACCAATTCCTCACCTAGTAACCAGGGAGGTTTCCTAGATGTCAATCTGAGATGTGGTTGAAAAATGTCCTGATGTATTGGTAATGAAGGATCTTCACAGTATCTTTGTAGTGATGCAATTCGTTAGTTCATTCATGATTGTGACAGTCATGTTAATTGAATTACTGGACAATGATACACAGTATCGCATTAAAGATATTGAATGAGTATGCACCTCACAGTATTGCTTCCAGCTGCCTGCATTGAACTTGACGATTGAAACTGGTTATCAAAGTGTATTCATTAACCTGATGTAAATTCTTTTCAGGATTATACAGTGAGTCTCTCTCACGACTCGGCCGGCCGGCGCACCCAGCTTATCTGTCTCCCGTCGACTCATCGCTCTCCGCTCGGCATAACATAGCACTTCGCTCACTTTATCCGTGCATGCCATGAGATAACAATTAAAATTAAGAAAATAACAGTTAATTAATTAAGCTCGTACCTTATGACAGGAGATGTGGAAATGTTCTCATCATACATCCACACATTTCCGGCATCATCTTAGGAAACTCCCATTCACACGCATAAGTTCGTCTTCCGTAATTGAGGCTTTATATCTCTCCGGATATGTTCTTTCAGTTCGCCCAACGTGTGAGGGTTTCTTGCATACACTTTATTTTTTAAGTACCCATATAAATAAAAGTCACAAACAGTTAAATATGGGGACCGTGACAGGCATAAGTCCGTACTAATTACACGGTATTCAAAAATGTCCTCAATTAAGTTTAATGTGACATGAGCTGTATGCGCGGTAGCAGACTCTTGTTGAATATATCCATTTCTAGAGTTAGTGTCAGTCAGTTCGTCAAAAAATGTTTTGAGTATATTATCCCTGTACCTTTGTGCATTAATTGTGCCTTGAAAAGGATAGGCCCTATAATAATGTATCTATTCACTGCGCACCATACTCCGAATCATTCGTTATGTAGAGGAATTTCGTATATGCGATGGGGGCTTTCTCTACTCCAATATCTGTTATTCTGCGTTGTCGAACCATACCCGTGTAAATGGAACCAAGCTTTGTCCGAGAAAAATATGAACATAGCCTATCCGGAGAGAAATAGCCTCAACTACGAAAGACGAACATATGCGTGTGAATCGGAGTTTCCTAAGACGATGCCGGAAATTTGTGGATGTAGGAGGAGAACATTTAGAACATCTTCTGTCATAAGGTAGTAGCAGCTTATTTTATTAATTTTAATTGTTATTTCATGTCATGCACGGATAACGTCAGCGAAGTGCGAGCGGGGAGTGATGAGTCAACGGGAGACAGATAAGCTGTGCGCGCCGGCCGGCCGAGTCGTGAGAGAGACTCACTGTACAAGCACCCATTACAATTGGGTGCAATTGTGTTGACCGACTGAAAAACATTAAATTTTAAACTCACTAGCATTTATCGTCCATGAGAACAGGATCTGTTATTTGGCAAGCCAATCTCATTTGGTTCTATCAAAGGCTATCTTTGGAGCAAGATGAACGTTTTGCATTTCCTCTTGTGAGCAAGCAAATCACTGTTTCTTTGGTCAACCACTTGGTCCATTTCCAGACGAAGTGACATGAAGCGGATGAGCTTTTCGTACTCGCTGATGCGGTTTCGTTTTAAGAGTAACAAAATAATTGTCGTAGTACGCAGAACCGTTTATTAAAATTGCCATATACGTAGAACCGTTTGTTAAAATTGCCGTATACGGAGAACCGTTTGTTAAAATTGCCGTATATGCAGAACCGTTTGTTAAAATTGTCGTAATACGCAGAACCGGCTGTCAAAATAGTAGCAGTACGCAAAACCAGCTGTTGAAATTGTAGTAAGTTGCAGAACCTGTTGTTAAAATTGTTGTAATTTGCAGAGCCTGTTATTACAATTGTCGTTGTTCGCAGAACCTTTCGTTAAAATTCTTGTAGTTTGCAGAACCAGTTATTACAATTGTCGTAATACGCAGAACCTGTTGTTAAAATTGCCGTAGTATGCAGAACCCGTTGTTAAAATTTCCGTAGTAGTAAAAACCTGCTGTTAAAATTGTCGTAGTTTGCAGGACGTGTTGTTAAAATTAGCGTAGTTTGCAGAACTTGTTGTTAACATTTCCGTAGTACGTAGAACCTATTGTTAAAATTGTAGTCGTACGCAGAACCTTTTGTTAAAATTGTAGTCGTACGCAGAACCTGTTGTTAGGAATTAAAATAGCACTGCAGGCTATATGTTGAAACAGACCAAACATTACATAAATGACAACTTTATGAACTGTATCCAGAACATATGACAAAGAAATATCTATGAAAATTCCTTAAAAAGTAATTGGTCACTTCCTTCTTCTGTAAAACTATGGTTGCACTTAACTCCAGTCATGAATGCAATAGTAATTTATATCCTATCTTTCTCTCACAACACCCTATATTTTACATAATATATTCTCCATGGGAAAGGAATATCTACTGTATATTATGTTATAACCAACAGCAGCATTGGAGCGAATTTAAAATTAAATCTGCGTTCAGTGAACAGAAATGAATATCTTTTGAATTGTAAATTTCAACGCCCAATGAAATATGATATTCATGGCGGTATCCATTCCACGACAAAGCTTTTGCGATGTATGGGGCTATTCTACAGAGAGTGAAGCAATTCCAGTATGGAAGGAAATATTATAAACTAGCCATACCCGGCATGCGTCGCAATGCCAACCTAGAAAAGAATGTGTTGGTGTTTTAATTGTGCTTATTGAAGTGCTTTTGGATTCACAATATAGAGATGGTTGGTTGGTTCCTCAGTTTAGGGGCTGCGACAACGCGGTCATGCAGCCCCGTGTACTTTGGGTGTGTGTAGAATCTGTCTGATCACCGGTGTTAATTGTGATGACTGTATTAGTGTGTGTATCTGTTTAATTCAAGTAAGGACTGCAGACGAACAATTTTCAAGTAGTTCCTACTTTTGCCGCCAAACGACATCGTCGACGACCAACTAGTTCAGAAATTAGTTACCGGATGCCACCACAGTCGTCTCTTGACGATGAACGTAGGAACCTAAGAACATTAGTCAAATGTTTAACCTATATTAATTTAGCTTCACACAGGTGTAATTAGTGGAAGGTTCTTTAAAATGCCATAAATCTATGACATGGGACCGGCGGCTTTACTTCCCCTCCGAAGGAAGACATACTGAGGGATTTTAACGTTCTTAAAAAATCCGACGACTTCGGCCGGGTTTGAACCCGCGATCTTGGGCATAGAAGCTCAGCATGCTACCACTACGCCACCGAAGCCGCTACAATATAGAGAACGGAGCTTTTCAGAGGGCGTACCGTGGACAGGTCACTATGACTCACCGTCGGGCTTATAGCATGTATGGATTACAACAGTGGGTCGGGAAGCCCAGGATGCTGTCATATCTTTTATTATAGTACATACGCAGCTGGCAAAATACCTTAGCTGTGATAATTAAGACTTGCTGTGGAGCACTGTAGCATGCCTCGTATCGCGTGAACATGGTTAGGTAAAGAACAAAACGAAATAAACAAAACAAAATCAAAAAACAAAATTAAATTAAACAAAAAATAATAATTAAATAAATAATTTTACGACATGATCCTTATTCACAAGTGGATTAAACGAGTTTTGCAACTGGACGACTCATATGAGCCATTTTACTTGAGTTGTGCATTTACACTTCAGACAATGGACGTCTTCCTACCAGCTACTTCTAATGAACACTCGACTAGTTAATTATTTTAGTTATTGTTGTTTTAAGGGGTGGAACTACGAGGTCATCTGCCCCAAACACTCGACTGTCACACACTTTTGACAGAACACGCGTTGGTCAAAAATCCATCAACACCCCCAACCAGGAGCTGTGATGATTTCAGCCAGTCTGTCCGCGGGTACCATCTGCACGTTACAAGAGATGCTCCGTATGATTACCACGATTTCTTACTCATGCCTTGGCTCTTCTTCACAAGGAAACCCGAACTCGTCCAAAAACGCATGGCTGGTCGCGGATGTGCGCACACTCATTGGTCACACGCTCTTGTAAAACCTGCACATTGACGATGGGTGAGGCACACCTATGTCTCTAAATGTCGCCATAGCCAGAAATCCAATGGATTAGGGTCCGGCGAACGGAGAGGCCAAGCTATTACCGGTTGCTAATCCATAGCAAAAAGCCACGTCTGCCATTTCCCTCGAGGAATACTCCATCGCACTCTTTACGTCGTCCACATAGCACGGGACCACCTGTGTGGTGCAGATACCACACTGCACTGTCAGCAAAACCGCGTACTATGACTGAACATCCGACTCATGCAAAGACCTTCAATGGAAGGGCGCCTACACCACTGACCACAACGTCTCCTCCATGCGGGTAAAATGGCTCATATCTCAACAGATATTTGTTTACTGACATATGTTTATGTTTATAGGAACATTTCTTCTCGTTTTGACCAATCCCAACCCCTATTGCAATATCGGACACTTTTTTCGAAACACCCTGTATAAGTAATTTATGATTACTAAGTACGTTAAAACGTGTAAATGTGTTTAACTAGTTGGGCGCTATGCTGCTGCTAGCCCCAGTGCCTTGCTCGATACGCGGCCTCCACGAGTCTCTGTTCCATAGAGAAGGTCCTCACTGTACAGTATTATATTTCCGTCTGGTGCGTAAATAGACGAGGTTTAGTGACACGTGACCAGGTCGCATGTGAGAAGCATGAATTTTCCTAATTTAGTCCGCACACTTATAGCAATTGTCCCTATATTATCATCGTATCAGAAACATATAAGGTACGTTCAAAACGTAACGTGCCGGAGGCATAATTACAGAAACCAGTACCTGTATGTTACAAGATTTGGCGCTGGCTGTTGAGGCACTTGTGCCACTGTGACACGAGGCGGTGAATGGCTGTCTCGTAAAATTCCCTGGGCTGCGATGTGAACCAGTTCCGCACGTACAGCTGGACGTCGGCGTCCGAGGTGAATCGTTGGCCCCGCAGAGCCCTTTTCAGGGGACCAAACATGGCGTAATCACAGGGAGAGATGACTGGACTGTATGGAGGGTGGCCGAGAACCTCCCATTTGAATTTCTGCGGGAGTGCCGCGACTGTGTTGGCCGTATGAGGTCGTGCATTGTCGTGGAGCGACCACGGCGCCTATGGCGTTCACTGTCACTCGGCGGTCCTGGGTAATGAGTGCATCATCCTGCTGGACGTTGTCATCGGTAATGCAGAGGGGAGCCCCAGACCGGGCATCATCGGCTAACGACACCCGTCCTTCCCTGAAGCGCTTGTGCCACGTCTTGACCCTTGCAAGGGACATGCAGTGTTCGCCGTACACTTGTGACATTCGGCGATGAATGTCCGTTCCCCCTACTCCTTCCGTTGTCAGAAACCGAACAAGAACTCTTTGTTCTTCGGTTGACGCCTCCATGTCACTATTTTCAATGCGACTGGCAGCGTTGGACGATTGATGCATGCTGCTGCTCGCTTTGTATCGTCACGTGACGAGGACGCGTGCCCTCTAGCGACGGGCTGTGACCTTCCACGCTCTGGTCGGATCCACACCTCGTTACACACGCCACGATTAGCCGATGTAGTCACCGGTTTGCGCATTCCAGCCTCCGGCTCGTTACTTTTTGAACGCACCTTATACACATTTTACACAGTATTATAATTTTATCCCAAAACATGGCCACTTCCAATGCTTTTTCTGTTTCTTCATGAGGGTTGTCTTCTGTAAAGGAGGCTGGACATAGTCGACATTGAAGCTTAAATGTTGAACAGTCTGGTCTAATATTATCTTGATCAGTGTAGCCCCATCTTGCGAAATTAACCTTTGCTATCAAATGCTACCGTCCACGACACATAGCTGCGGACTTGGCTACTAGATGTCATCGCAACCAACACCTGGCGGCGAACGTTGGAACAAATATAGCGTTATCAATCTAACTTCTAAATTTTGACTTCACACAAGTGCAGTTAGTGGGAGGTTCTTTTAAATTCCATAATTCTATGACATGGGACCGCCGGAAGGAAGCATACTGAGGGATTTTAACGCTCTTAAAAATACCGACGTCACGCTACCAACTACGCCACCGAAGCCGCCCAGTGGACGACTTGGAAGACACTGAACTGAGAGATCTCGAGTTGGTAGCATGACGAGCTTCTATGCCCAAGGTCGTGGGTTCAAACCCGGCAAAAGTAGAAAATGCTTGAAAATTCATCGTCTGCAGCCATTAAAGGCATTAATAATAATAATATCGTATGGCCTCGGGTGCCTGGTGCAAGCTTTGTTAATTGACACCCAGAGGGTAGCTTGCATGTCGAATTTCGTCGTTCCTTTGAACGGTATGAAAGTCAAGGAGGTTAGATATCTAAACTCCTTGACACTACAGCGCTTTCAAGTAGAGAATGGAGGAACTTTGTGTTGGCGGAAAATCCCGAGATTAATTTTGCCATTGAACACGGCCTACTGAATTCAAATGGGTTCTTTAACATGCCAACAACGTATGACATGAGTATCGTGATGTTTGTCGCCTTCAAAAATCACTTACCATGGCCAGGGGCGAACCTGCAATCTTGGGGTTGGTAGTCCGACACTATAACCACTCACCCACCGTGGCAAGCCATTTAAGGCATTAAACCAGGGGTGCAAGTGGGGGTCAAGTTTATTTTTACATAATAAGTGTCGGGCCGCAAGTTACCTTTCCACATAGGCACTTGCCAAACCCTACCGCTAAAGCTGATTTTACTATTATCTGAATAACCTATTTTACCAGCAGACAAAAAATGTGTTTCAATATCTTTTTGTGTCCTCTAAATGGTTTTAATCAATTTTTGAAGTTAATTTTTTGGGGGGAAATTGCGTTATTAAGTTATCAATTTACTGAGTTACAATCAACTTACAGTTGAACTCACTAAGATTCACGGCCCACGAGTTGAGAACTCTAGGTAACCAGTGATCTCTGTCCGTCGATAATGTCAGCTGCTAAAATATTCCTCCAAGGAATAACCTGGCAAGCACAGTGCAATGGTCAGCAAGATTGCAATTGTCGATCAAAGTTTAACAGTTGATTAACAATTAACGAGTATTTTAACAGTCGTTTAAAATAAATTAGATTTCATGATTTAATCTGTGATTATTAGTTTATAATCGTAGGTTTAAGAGTGCATTAATTATGACGATTGACCAAATTGCAAGGCTTCCTAAATAAGTGGACTACCACTTGTGTACAGCAAAGTACACTCGAACTTCACTACTCAAAAAATCATACTATCAGTAACCTGCCTGGCTCAATGGCTCTAGCAATAACATCCTCGGCTAGACTTGTGACATGACAGAGTTCTACTGGCCTTCACAAAACATGGGTACTACCCCTAACATCGTGTAAAAACACGGCAACAAAACATTCACATCATGCGAGAAAAATATAGCCTAAAAAAACAGTCAATAACGTCTAAATGCAACTGAGATTGTTTCAACAAATTATCATTAGAACATTCCTGGCTTACAACATTTGCGAGTATCATAAATATAACTGGTGACTAGGCTGTCTCATTTTATCCTCGTATTTCGAAGAATTGCTGTTACTATAAAGCTGGCTCGTCTAGAAAAATCCCTCCTACAGATCTGTTAGCAATCAACTTGTCAAGTGTCAATGGTCTCATTTGGATTGGCATCACTGTGACGTGACCTTGGGTACACATGTACCGCTAGTATATTGCCTTCACGCACTAGCCTCACTGAATGAGTTTCTTTGGCAAGCAGTACAATCTAAAATGTTCGTTTCTTGACGTATTTGGGTTCACAAAATATTGTCCTATACGTGACCCTTCATTTGCAGTTCATAATAAATACACTTTATAAGGCTAGTAACGTTGCAATAGAATATAAGATATCAGCCTAGATGGGCTTGCCTTAGCAAAGCAAAGAAGATTAAACGAGGAAATATTCCTCCCTTAATAATGTCTTTGACAGATATGTCACTCACTGCGGGTTGTGAAAATTATAATTTCGTGCACTCAAAGCACGTTAAAGAAGTCAATAAACATTCTCACCATCTAAACCTATGGTGTTAATTTGAAATGATACGTGTTGCGTGTGAATCGGGATTATGAGTAGTATTTCAAAGATATTCCACTCCTTCACACTGATATTAGATTCAGCTCGAATCACGTGGACTTCTTGCCGCAACAAAAATGTATTTACAATAACTATAAAGTGAATGGGTAAGCTCTCCCATCAAATGATACGCCCATCAGTGGCGTTCTAACATTATACAAAAATTGGGAGCTCCAAAAGTGAAAAATATCAGCAACAGCTGATTCAAAGTTAAATTACTGCTCCTTCAAAAAATGACACAATTTGTTTTCCATGATGTGGACATCATTATTACAATGGTGTACCGTGTGTAAACACACTGTTCTGGTGACTAACTCTATGCTTTGGAAACTAAACATGTCGTCGTTCGTGAAAAGTGAAAATGCCATAGACGGTACTAAAAAGAATAACAATCAAGTACCCTACCTAGATGACTGAAAATCAGAGTTACGGTCGCTAAACTAATCTACCAAGAACCATCACCCTACAAATGGACATTAGATCATGACTCACGGCGTCTGTTGATCACCTCATCCACAAAGGAATAAATCTGAGGGGTAATTTTCTTCCATAAGTGTTCGGGCGAAAACTTCCATCGCTCGTCCTCAGACACTTTTATCCTCTCCTCGGCTTCCATTTTATCGTGCTGCTCGGATGTTCGGTATCTCTCCCATCAAGTAGCTTACGCCATCATCGACTGCATGGTGAACGGTGATGAAGTTCTCATCACGTGGCGATACTCGGACATATTGTAGGCTATGTAGTTTCGACGATGAAACACTGCTTCTATAGTAGTATTAATAAGCAACACTGCTGTTACACTTATAATATTGCAGACTATGTTTCAATAAATGGCCTTGTCTGCGGCACAGAATTTAATAGACACAGCACGTGTCTGCTCACTTCGACAATCACTGTTAGTGAAAATCGCAATAACATTTCATCAGCGACATCTTGTGCTTATTAATCACGGCTTTGCACAGCTCGGATATTTCTCATGTTATTCACACTGTTATTAAATGGAGCACTTTGCAACATTGATGATTCACAGAATTTACACTTAGTAAATGGCACAATAGTCGGCCATGCTTGGTCTGGAAAAAATGTGACCAGGTGCAAGATCACAATCGTGGATATTTTAATATTTCCTTCGTGAAATAGTTCACTCACTTTAGTAAAATACCACACGGTAATCACCAGCACACATCGTGCTTAAAATATACTTGATGTCTTACGATTTTCACAAGGATGTAATCCATAATTGCTTCTATCATCGGTCAACTAGACCGGACTTGTAATGGCCTCGGCGTACTACACTCACATGCTACAGGTAGAGGAGTGAATTCTTCACGGAAGCGGGTGTACCGGCTTCGTGACAAGTGAAGTCGTTGAGCGACTTTGGACATTCCTTCTGCATACCCGCAGGGTAATACCGTTGTCTCAAACGTAAAATATATATATGATTATGCCATTTCCAACTGGCAAATTAAGCAGAAATACTGTAGATTATATATCCAAATATGCACATTAATGAATACATTCTTTAATCATGAGAAATAAATATTAGCAGCTACTTGACGAAGTCAAAAGTGCGTCTGCATCTTCCTAGATGCGTTCAAAAATTCTTCCACATAGAATGTCAACTTTAGCATATAAATATCACCAGCATGAGCGATTACGGGCTCAATAGATAGATGAAGAAATCAAAGAAAGAAAGAAAGAAAGAAAGAAAGAAAGAAAATATTGGTGTTGAACAGGGAGGTTGAACTAAATTTACATATCTAACTATAGTAATTGTTACAAGAAGAAGGAACAATTTCATTTTATCGATCGAAACATAACAAGCAATTAGTTCAGACTATCTGCCAACATTTTGTATATCCGCCTTAGTCAATACATAAACGAAAATAAATTATAATTACACTTGCTCCTAGTACATGTTTCGGGGATTAATTGCTTTTATCCCCTTCATCAGCCAAGACAAATATCCGAAGAAAGATATAAGATATAAGATATCTTCGGATATTTGTCTTGGCTGATGAAGGGGATAAAAGCAATTAATCCCCGAAACATGTACCAGTAGCAAGTGTAATTATAATTTATTTTCGTTTATGTATTGACTAAGGCGGATATACAATTTTTTGTTAAAACTGTTTAGTACGTCTATATCTGCCAACATATTTTTTAGGGTTAGCTGCTTCCAATTACTGAGAGCAAGCAAACATTAGATCCGACCCAATTTGTGTTCATCCCCTCAGCTTGGCCTCGCTGACAGCTTCCATTTTTCCTGGGTCAATCTAAGGCTCTCTCATCTACCTCAAATCTTGAAGGACTTTAAGTAACTTAATGTTCAACCATGGAGAAATGTAAATATTAGGTCTATATGCCAGAAAAAATTATTTATTTAGCGTATGGCAATAGCAAAACTGAATTACAACATAATAAATACACAAAATTAATTTAACTGAGTCATTAAATTTATAATTTAATATCTAAATTCTCTATCCATTGAAGGCTGTCTCTGTCACTTCATAGAAATCGTTAAGATTTCCTGGGTACGCTCGACGGCTGCAACTTGATATTATGTGTTGGATGGTCTGATGTTCACTGCCACAATCACATTGGGGAGATGGGACCTTTCCCCAGCGGTGAAGACCCTCTGCGCAGATGCTATGGCCTGTTCGAATCCTGTTAATTGTCTTCGATGCATGTCGCAGGAGTTCCATACCTGGTGGCTTTGTGGTGGTTCTTATTAGAGTCTGATGTTCGACGTTATTAGTTCTACTCCACATTTCCGACCTCTTCTTTTTCATGTTAAAGCCCATTTCTTGTAACGATTCTGCCAAAATTATGGATGGCCGCCTAGATTTTAATCTACTCCTTTTAAGCATAGGAACGTCAGAGTGAATTGGGAGCTGTGGATTTTAATCAATTTTTCATATTCCTTGAGAAGCGCATTCTGTCTTCGCAAATCTGGTGGAGCAATATGACTTAAAGGTGGTAGCCATTGTAGAGGAGTAGATCCTGTTATTGTCCTCATTGCTGTATGGAGTTGAACATCAATTTTCCTCACATGAGGGATATTAAGCCATACTGGGGCGCAATATTCAGCAGCTGAGTAGACAAGACCTAAGGAAGAACATCTTAATGTTGTAGCTGTTGCACCCCATGAACTTCCAGAAAAATGCATCTTAGGGTGTAACGTAAGAGAGGAGATGAAACAAGAAAGCTGAGAGCTACAGTACAAAGAGCTTACTGTATTTCCACTATGTTTGAGAACTTTAAACTCATGGGTTGAAAATAGTACATTATGCAACGAGCCTATAATGGCTATAATTAAGACACGAGTATTTTTTATAAAACGAGCGTATGCGAGTTTTATAATTTCCATACGAGTGTCTTAATTACCATTATAGGCGAGTTGCATACGACTGTTTATGTTCGACGATAATTACAACTTTATTATATGTTTTAACATAAATATTCATAAATATCTGTTGAGATTGTCACTAGAATTTTGTGATCGGGTGCTGCGCAGGGTAGGATATCTCTGATGTGCAAGCTCACTGACCGACCGACGCATGCGCTCTGTGAGCTTCAATGCCGTAGGCTATGTGCAGATTGAGCATCAGTATTCAGTAAAAATGTCACCGAAATCGTTTGAAAACAACCCGCTGTGTAGAAATTGGATTTAAGGATATTAAGGTACAGTGTCTCATATTCACCAGTTTATTTACGAGAACATTATGGACGGTGCACTTTCGGTAATTTGTATAGACATGTTGGATTTTGAGCGCACGCGTGAAGGTATCGTTACCTAATTGGTCAATGAACGAGCTCTGATTGGCTGGAGAAACTGTATCATAATGAAAAAGAGTGTTATAATGACCATCATTATGATACAGTTTCCTGACACATAATAGTGGGGGTCGAACATAAATGTCCCTTAAAGTACACCTGTTACATGCTCACTTGGACCAATTTAAAGATAACTTGGGGGCATATTCAGAAGGGGAGCAAGGGGACCGTTTTCACCAAGAGGTGAAGGATTTTGAGCAACGTTATCTTCTTCTTCTTCTCCTTCAATTTCCTTATGCCTTCAAGCGTCGGGGTAGCCTCCTTTGAGCCATTTCTGCCATTCCGCTCTATTTCTGCACATTCTCTTCATTTCCACAACAGTTTTGCCCCTTTTCTGTCCCAATCTCTCAATCCTATTCCCCCATGTAATGCGGGGTCTACCTCCTCCAGCTTCTCCCTCAACTCGCATTTCATGTATTTCTTTTACTTGTCTTTCTTCTTCCATTCTCGGTTACATGTCCGTACCATTTCAACTGACGTTCCTCAACCACTCCACCCATTGCTTTTTGACCTAATTCCTCTCTAATTCTCTCATTTCATGTGGCGTAGTCGGTAGCATGCTGAGCTTCTATGCCCAAGATAGCGGGTTCAAACCCGGCCGAAGCCGCCGGATTTTTTAAGAGCGTTAAAAGTCCCTCAGTATGCCTTCCTTCGTAGGGGAAGTAAAGCCGTCGGTCCCTTGTCATAGATTTTGGCATGTTAAAGAACCTTCCACTAATTACACCTGTGTGAAGGAAGCTAAATTGTATAGGTTAGGAATGTAAACAACGCTCTTAGGTTTCTACGTTCGTTGCCAAGAGCCGACTGGTGTGGCGTCTAGTAGTCTAGTTCTGAACTAGGCCTAGTAGTCGTTGACGGTGGCGTTTGGCGGCAAAAGTAGGAAATATTTGAAAAATTCAAAGTTGCAGTCCTTACTTGAATTAAAAAAGAGATACACACACTAATACAGCCATCACATTTAACACCGGTTATCAGACAGATTCTACACACACCCAAAGCACACGGGGCTACATGACCGCGTTGTCGCAGCCCCTAAACTAAGGAAGCCAACCAACCATCTCTCATTTCGTACTCGAAAATATTCCATGTTCCGAATCTCGTGTTCCGTTTCCACTCCGGTCGTCGTCGTTTATATCCGTCCAATCCGAGGCTACTTGTTGTTCTCTGAATCACTTTGCCTCCACACGGGTGATTAACCCAATGTAGAGTGGTTTGTACCTTCCCATCCTCCATATTTAACCCCTGGAGACAGGGTGCCCCAGATGGTCAGGGTTTGGGCAGGCATTTCCTCCTTACCCACTTAGGTATGGTTTTCCCGTCAATACTCGTGTGGCTGATTGCAGTGCTTTCCCACTGGGCGATTGGGCCGCCACATCCCTACGCCGAAAGGAACACTATCAAGGACAATATAATGAGAACATGATGGGTGATTGATTACATTTGGGGGCTAATACGAGAAAGTTCGTACACACACAGAAAAAGTACCAAAAATTTTCATTTTTTAATGTTTGGTTATGTTGTTTTCTTGATTTGTAGATTAGTGTTGACTATGTTTAGTAAATAAATGTAACGTAAATATACAAATAAACGTTTGTTGTCGGTTGAACTTATAAAAATACAGAATTTCCCACAAATTCGAACTTTCGTTGCGGTAGTTACAAAAGCAAACTTTGAAAATCCACAGCCTGCTTCCAGGCGTCTGACCGGGTCAGGGAATGGAATGAATGAAGCCCCCACCTAGCGGCGCGGATATGAACTGTGCCGGCTGCCGAAGCCTGTCGCACTCCCCTGGGGAAATGATGAGATGAAATGTTAGTGAAGAGTGTTGCTGGAATGAAATTTGTGACAGGGAAAACCGGAGTACCCGGAGAAAAACCAGTCTGCCTCCGCTTTGTCCAGGACAAATCTCACATGGAGTGAACGGGTTTTGGACCACGGACCCAGCAGTGAGAAGCCGGCTTGCTGCCGCCTAAGCCACGGAGGTTTCCACAAAAGCAAACTTTATTAGGTAAAACTATTTTTTCTTTCATTAGTTAGGGATGACAAATCAATATCAGGCATACAGAATCCACACTCAAAATTCTTGTTGACTTGTGTTATAATAGAGGGTTGGGACATCTTGGTCATCAGCCCCGTGTAGTTGGGTGTGTGCTGAACTTGTCTCAAAAGCTGTATTTTTATGTGACGACTGTAGAATTGTGCGTAACTGTATTGGGGACAGGGATGGGTTTAGGTGCACCAGTATTTGTCTAGAAGGAATATAGAAAAACCCGGGGGAAACCACACTCAAAATAGCTGCTGTTAGCACCAAACCTACGATCTTCGGACTTCCTGCAGCTGCCCTCACGGCCGTGGTGCATGATTTAGCGATGATGATGATGATGATGATGATAATAATATCGTATGGCGTCGGATGCCGGGTGCAAGCTTTGCAATTTGACACCCAAAGGGCAGCGTGCATGTCGAATTTTGTTGATCCTTGGAGCGCTATGAAAGTCAAGTAGGTTAGATATCTAAGCTCCTTGATACTATAGCGCTTTCTAGTAGAGAAAGGAGAAAGGAGAAGCCAAGAAATTCAAATCACTCAGGCTTAAACTCATGAATTTAGACAAGTCAATTTGGTTCAACAAAAAATGTATAGAACTAAACCTCACCCCTAAATACGTACCAATTAAAACCGTACCGAACACACCAGCCTCGATCATTTCAACTAAACAAGCCAAAGCGCTTTGGATAAAAAACGAATTAAGATTTGCATACATAAGAAAGCAAAAAATTAACCAACAATTATACGACATTCAATTGCAACTAAGTAATTTCTGGCACGCAGCCCAATGGGACAGCTTCACCGAACACCTACATGACACCATCAAAATCAGAGCAACGAGGAAGCATGAAACGCTAGAAAATAAATTAAGAAAACTAGGAGAAACACAGAACCATCAATCTAATGAACAACACACGAATAACAATGAATTCAATTTCCACAGCAGAGTAAACAACAGAACGAACGTAACCTTTTCTCAAGGTGAAATGAATATGTTAGACAAAGGTTTGAAATACAACTGCACAGACGCACACACGAACCACAATATAAAACAGTTAATCACAGATATTGAGATAGCCAGTCACAAGCTCCCAGCAGAAGACAGGGAATTAACCAAAAATCTCGCCACCAACGAAGCCAAAAAAATCCTCAAACGAGAGGGCGATAGCAATAACATTCAAAACAACAAACAAATCAAAGAAATAAAGTCGTTGAAACAAAAAATAAAAGAACATGACTTAATCATCACAAAAGCAGATAAGGGAAACACTACAGTAATTTTGAACAAAACAGAATACATTGAAAAAACAGTCGAATTCCTAAACAACAACGAAATCAAGGAATTAACAAAAGACCCCACCAACAAATTCCAAAAACAAATAAAAAGTGCGCTAAAAGAAACAGAATACATACTGACCAAAGCCGAAAAATCAAAACTAATAAACATGAACCCGAAAATACCGTCATTGAGGGGACAACCAAAAATACACAAAAAGGAATGCCCAATGAGACCAATAGTCAATTGTAGGAATGCCCCTAATTACAAAATCAGCAAAGAGTTACTAAAAATCTTAAAATGCCGTCTTTCCAACGACAAAAACAACTCTGTAAAGAACACAACAGAACTAGTAACAGCATTGAACACCCTACAAATGAAACCTAGCTTCAGGCTAGTATCCTTCGACGTAACTAACATGTACACCAATATTCCGATTATTGAAGCAATCAACACTATCGAAAACAACTTAAAATCCAACAATTCGGTAAAAGAAATTGAAGAGATTGTGAGATTACTGAGGGTCGTTCTCACCCAAAACGTGTTTCAATTCGACAATAAAATATTCACACAGAGAGAAGGCCTAGCAATGGGATCGCCACTAAGTGGGTTAATCGCTGACATCTTCATCAATGCACTAGAAAATGCGTTCTTAGAAAAGACTTCAACAAAGGGAATAGTAATATGGAAAAGATACGTAGATGATGTAATTTGCATCTACGATACTGAACTAACAAGCGAAGAAACAATTCTCCAATCCATTAATAGCCTTCACCATTCTATCAAATTCACTAAGGAATCCGAAATAGACCGGAAAATAAATTATCTCGATATAACTATTGAACGTAAAGACAACGACCTTTCATATTCCATATTCCGGAAAGCAACACAAACCTCGCATGCAATCGACAATCAGTCTAATCACCCCAGTACGCACAAACTAGCGGGTTTCAATTCAATGGTGCACAGGGCTTTAAACATACCCATGTCAAAAGACAACTATAATAAGGAAATAAGAACTATTATGCAAATAGCAAAGGAAAACAACTTCTCGCCAAGCAAAATAAATCAAATTATAGCCAAACATAAAAATAAAGATAAAACGATTCCCAAACCGGACAGTAATGAGAAAAAATTTGCGCGTTTCAACTATGTGAATGCGAATACATATAAAATCACTAACCTATTCAAAAAGCAAGGCATAAAGATAGCTTTCACGACGAAAAACACAACCGCTAGGCACCTCCTAAATAGTAATCTAAATAAACGTGACCCGAATTCAAGGTCAGGGGTATATTCTATAACGTGCCAAGACACCGATTGTCAAGCTAATTACATCGGGCAGAGTGGAAGGCGAGTAGACACACGTTATAATGAACATAGAAATGCGATAAGATACGGAACACATTCAGCCGTGTGCGAACATATGTGTGACGCAGGGCATAGCTTTACCAACATAGAGTCGGACCTTAAAATAATCCATCACGAATCGAAAGGCAGAGCTCTTGACATAAAGGAAGCAATCGAGATACACCTAGCCAAACGAAACAATCCCAACAATCTAAATGAACACACGTTCATGGAGAGCTCACCCCTCTTCACGCTACTAAAAAACACACCCTGTCGGAAACAAAACACAATTTAGCGACACAGCCAAGCTAGATAACAAAAAGGGGGGAAACTAGGGGACTGCATTTAGCATACACTGACAGTCGCAGTACCAATACTGCAACTAAATAATTGTACATATTGTAAATATTTTCACCTGTATTTCAAACATAGATTTTATAGCCTAAGTGTATTGGATCTGATGATGATCGCTTGACGATCGAAACTGGTCATCCTAGTGTTTTATTAATCTCATGTAATTTATTTCAGGATTAGGGCATAACCCATCTCTTTTGGGTACATTCGTGTTGACCGACTGAAAAGCACTAAACTCTTGTTTAGAAACTTTTGTATTGGCGGAAAATCCAGAGATTCATTTTGCCACTAAGAACACGGCCTACCAAATTCAAATGGGTTCCTTAATATGCCAACAACATAAGACATGCATGTCGTGATTTTTGTCGCCTTTCAAAACTCACTTACCATGGCCAGGAGTGAACCTGCAAGCTTGGGGCTGATAGTCCGACACGATAACCACTCACCCACCGTGGCATGCGATGTATTCAGCAAGGCTATGTCACGAGGGATCAGGCAGGACGCTTACTCTATATACAGACGAAATTATGGCAAACCAATGCTACAAAGGAGCAACTGAAGATGCCCTGTATCAAAACCAGGCCACCAGGAGTTGATAAACACAGGAAGATTTGGACCACTCTGAATAGAATATGAACTAATTGTGGTAGATGCACCGATTCCCTACATAAATGGGGATGACATCTTCCTCGCGCTGGGATTTTGGTGCTGAAAGTCAAACGGTTCAAACACATTGTCCAAGCGTGCCCCTTACGAGCATTCCGTGGTGACCCGCAGGAGTTCCTCTTCGCAACAAATAAGGCTATAGAATACAATCACCACAAATCTGGATGTCTGTTTGTGACTCAGTATATAGATTATTATGTAAATATCTATATAGACTGTAATTATCTTTTGCAATGTTTTTCCAAAAGCTAAATAATAAATGTGAGCTCTTCATACAACTGCCACAATGTTAATAAAATTAACTTTGTAATATTTAGTTGATCTGACAGATTCAAATGATACATTTCAACCGAGCGTACACAGATTGTTTTCAATCTCATTCCCCTATGAATTTTGTATCAATGTTTCATTTTATATTAAAGCAGAAATCCTCTCCCAGCTCAATTTCACTGTGCAAGCTTTTGCTCACTTGATCTGTTTGTTCATTACAGCTCCACATGTCGAAACTGGGTGTTAAATGGGAGGAAGTGGATGATTAAATGTGGCTTTCGAGTGGTAAACTACCCCACGAGAAATACAATTGCATTAAATCCCCGAACCTTCTGATGGTCCGACTCATATTAGGCTAAGGTAAAAATAAACTGATGGTTTGTTTAGTCATTACTAGCTGAAGTACCGATTCTTCGAACGGCTTTTAGTACTTGCTGGCCTAAATCATTAATATATATAATCACACATTTCTAATGTAGTTATGTTATTTCCATGTTACCAACTACATGTGCAGACTACATACATTTTCACTCACCAAATTATTAATCAGAGGTAGGGAAGTGAAAATCCTTAGCCTGCTATCAGTCGACCGACCGGGTCAGGGAATGGAATGAATGAAATCCCCATCTAACAGCGAGGATATGAACTGTGCCGGCTGTCGAAGCCTGTCGCACTCCTCTGGGGCAATGATTAAATGAATGACGCATGAAATGAAATGAAATGATAGTGGAGATGGTTGATGGAATGAAATTGTGACAGGGTAAACCGGAGTACCCGGAGAAAAGCCTGTTGCCTCCGCTTTGTAGGTGAGAAAGTGCGTTTAAATATTGGAAATAAATATCAGCTTCTATGTAGTAAAAGTTAAATAACCTGTCTTAAATATTGAACACCTATCTTTTAACGTCTTCATACTATATTTAAACATATAAACATTATGCTAAAAAAAACATCAAACTTGATAGCAATTTTCATATCCGCAATAAGTAATATTGCGGAAAGTACGTACCATGTCATGATAAAGAGTAACAGTAACGGAACTAACTTCAATCATCCAAAGTAATAATAACAAAAACAAATTAATCACAGGAAAAATTTCTAAGTTTATGCCGTGTCTTGTGCGAGATTACGCCTAGTAACTCCGAGATGGTTCATCAGCGGGCTCATGTGGTCTATTTGCGGACTACCAAAGGAGTGGCAAACTGTGCGATACCTCAATTCTTATTTAGAACACCTCAGCTACTTTACTGCGAGTGCTAAAGGTTAAAACAGTCTTCCACCTCCCTATAAAGGCTTCCAAAATGATTGTATATTCAATTTCAGGGCCAAGCAATTAAAACTCAGAAACTTTTCTAGGTTTACGCCGTCTTTCGTGCGTTTTTTTTAATTGGCCGCGAAAGTCAAAATACCTACTTTACTGAAATAAATTTCCCCAGTTCTGCAGTAAGATTAATATGAACACTAAATAAACTAATTTGACAGTCGATAGTCTTCGACACATTCGTCTGTGAATTTGGGTTTCTGATCATGGTAAAAAACGACAAAAAACAGATAAATATTGGCCAACTGAAATATTCATTTAACGAAAAACAAATCGATAAAAAGGATGAAAGCATACCGTGCAAAGTACAAAGCCCTTTAACATTGTGAAACAGCGTAAAGATCCAAATACTCACATACAATAACCGGCACAAAGAGTATAAAATTAGACTCAAAATCAGACTCAAATTCACGTCTAGTTTCGGACCCCACAAACTACCTCTATAAATAAAACAGTTCATGTAGAGACTAACATAGACTGACATCGCTCGGCGTTGAACGTGTTTTATAAGTCATATTTAGGTTTTACTCGCTAACCGTTGGAGATACACGAAAATTGATAAGGACCTTTCGGATAGAAAATTAATTTTTAAAGCTCGTAGTGCCATCAAAAGTTTGCTATTTCTTAGCGTTCTCTTTTTATTTGATATGGAAATATGATAATAGTCGCCTTTTTTAAATAGTGCAAAATATCGAAGTCAAAAGTAGCCTATAAGTAAGCCTGGAAAATCAGCTACGTCCATGCAAAATTTCATTTAAATCGAACCAGTGGTTCTTGTGCTATTCAGTAACACACAGACAGACAGACAGACACACACCATCTCATTTTTATATATTAGTATGATGATTAGGGACGGGATACAAAAATACTTTATTAGTTTTCCCAACCACACCCAAAAGAGTCATATTCATGGATTCTGAAATAACTAAAAAGTCTACATGATATGCGAGTACCTAAAAAGACCTAAATGCAGTTTTGTTCCTCTTCATCGTCATTTTCATTTTCCCTTTTCCAGCTGACACTGGTTGGGGGCAAATATGGTTCCTCTACACTTCGTTCTGTCGTTCCACCATTCTTCTTCCGACACGGTGTTCCAATCCAGATTCCGTTTTCTAATGCTATTCTCCACCAAGTTCATCCAACGCATTCTTGGTCTTCCTCGTCCTCTCTTCCCTGTCATCCGTCCTCGTCCTCTCTTCCCTTTCATCCGTCGTTCCAGTGCTCGCCTTGGTACTGAGACAGTATTTTGCTATTTATTGGAACCCTGATATGACAGCGAGACGTATTTGGAAGTTATTGCTTGACATTATTCTGACTGTAGACTTTGAGCCACAGTTTGCTGCTTATGCACTAAGGAGATGCATAGACTACCCCGCCACACTCCTGATCACGTGCACAGGACATGCTCACGGACTTGTCATTGCAACTAGTTGAAGGATATATGAAATGATAATCGATTGTGTTCGATTGTACACCTCGATTCAGGTGTGATGCATCTTGGGTAGACTCCCAGCTGGGTTCTTGGATCAGCAGCTTTGAAACGACAGACACTTGAGTAGAGCAACCTATGCAGTGAACATGTTATCGTTCGTATAAGGAAGTTCCGTGTATCACGCGGTTATACGAGTGCTTTCTACTCGCAGCGCGGTTCGAACGAGTGAGCTTAGCCAACACATGGACTTTGTTAATACAGAATTCGATGAGGAAATCTGCTACGTATTGGTTTGAAATGCAAGAAAGCATTATTATCGACAACATTATGACTGGATTTTCTTGTGAGAAACAAACTATTGGAGTAATGATGTGCTAAACATATCGTTCAGAAATGTAATGCAGTAGCAGAGTTGATCATTTGGAATGACATCCTTTTGAACTCTACAATGAAGAGAAAGAAAACGTTGGGAACATTAGTTCTAATCCAGTGATTTTAAAGTAGCCAAGAATGAAGAAACAACTCCATAGAAAGGAAGCTACTTTACTGATAACGTCGAGGGAGCCTTGTGCAAGCAATATGCAGGAACTCCGTTTCGTGGACAGTAGTTTTCGGGTTAGGAGGAAGTTGGTTCGGCGACTTGCAGATCCTGACATGAACTTCTCAGGGACGATGGTTCGATTCCTGACAGGAATGTATATTCCTATACATTTTCTTCAATTTCAACTAGAACTTCGCCCAAGGTAGCTGGAAAACTTTTCTTCTCTTGTAGACAGTAGAACTTGTCACCTATAGTTCGATTCTTTTCACCAATATTTTTTTAAATTAGTATGAATTTCATTCAAAGGCTAGATCTGATTCTTTTTTATCATTTCTGTCGGAGAATGTTAATTTTTGTGTAGTTAACAGTAAACGTGATGCTATTTAGAGCATTACTTTGTTGCTATTATTTTTATAATTTTGGAAATAAAACCAAGCATTCAATTTTGTTGGGAAGATTTTTGCAGCATAATTAGGAACAAGACGACGATATCTTTGTATAAGAATAGTAATTAGGAAGAAGATGGCCACACACTCGTGCACTTGAACTATTCCGAAAATTATTAGAGTGATACTATTCGTTTGGACTTATGACATTCTAGTAGAAATTCTTTCTTTTAAAAATGATAGTGCATTTTTCATCGTTATTTTCCATGGTTATGGATTTATGGAAATCGTCCGGCGAAAACAATTGTGAATTGATTGCCAAGGCATTTGCAGCCTACTTTCATATATTTCTTGATTAAAGATTTTTCTTTAAATTGTAATATTTTTGTTCATTCAGTTTTTGCTTGTATTATTTCAATTCGTTTTTGGGAGGACTCTTGGATAGATCATCGTTTGATTTAATGGTTTGCGTGTATCTATTGATATGATAATAGACTCCTTTCCATGATGTAAGTCTCACGTGTTTTCTTCTGAGTAGTTGAGCCATTTTTCGAATTTGGATAGGCGAAACTGAAACGACTATTTTGATAGTGTCTATTTACAATTTTTCTATCACATATAAGTCATTATGGAAATATATATCTATATAAATATATTGGAATTGTGAATCAAATTTAACTGTTCACAATATTATAACAGAATTTTTCGTAGACTTTAAAGACGATTATTGTGGAAATGAATAATACAATTTATCTAACAAATTGTTGCTTCTTGTTTAATGAAGTTAGAAAGGAATTAATATGTGGCATTTCTATATTCGTTTATGATGGGGCATGATATTTTCAGAGCAATTTCTGAAAGGTTTCAAGTTTAATAACGTTTGGGTTTAATTCTTGACAGCTTTGGAAAGCTGAATTGAGGTATTGCAATTTTGTGCATACGATTTATTGTGTTAGTGCAGCGTATATTTGACATCATTGGATGGTCAATATTAATGCTGGATATTGTTCTTGTAGTCTTTTGAGAAGACGTTAACGTAGTTATTGCGTTTTAGTAAGAGTGAAATTAGCTTTTGAGCTATCACCTTTTTTGGATTAGATGTTGTAGTTATCGTGATTTGGAATCACGAATGTTTTTCTTATATGCTTGTTTTATGCAAGTTGCCCTACGTTTTATTCTCACCTAGTAGGATTTGCCGGAGATAAATTGTCTATATCATAACACCCATATTCAAGTAACACAGATACTTCTTAAACAACTTTAACTAATTCATGCAACATAATACATGTGATATTTCAGTAATTTTAGTAAAAATATACTGCATTCTATGAAGCTTATAAATAGTTAATGAACTATTTTCACAACTTGTGACACTATTTGATTATCTTAATTGATTGTTGAATACATCGAATTAAGGAAATGATAACCATGAAACATACTTGTAAAATTAAATGAAGATAGGCAGCGTTTTGAACAAAATCCTAATTGAGGATGTAACTTGTATATAAAGTGTAAAATATGTATAAATCTTTAAGGGTATAACATCAGTATATAATGTAATATTGTATTTTTATTGTTATTTGTTCAGCGGATGATATGAACAGTAAGATGGGACCTTATTGTAGGCATTTATTTAAAACTACATATTTTTCATGATTTGATTTAAAGAAGCTTTTCTTTAACTTTGTGTCGAATTGACAGACATTCATCATTAATCAGTCAATAAATTGAATTTAATTTTAAAGAATCTTAGAACGACTAATGTTTTATATCAGAAAAGGGGAGTGCGTTAGGAGGACCAGTGGGTGGTTTTCTTTGAGTTTGCTTAAACTTAACGCCCGAGATATTTTTATTTTATTTTAGAGTCTCTTGTTCGAGTTCTTTTGAGCTTTGTTTCATCGTAATTTTATACACCACTGGCATCTTCGTACCGCATTCTTTTATATCGACGTATCCTGATCCCTGGTTGATCCTAGTTGGTAGGTTTTTCAGAGGTCATTTGAGCCGGGAACTTCTAGAATCTACGATCCAGCCTTCCATCGGATTGCAACAGGTAAGACCACGTGGATTACGGGTACATCTCTATATGGCGACCCAATCTAAGGGGCTATCGAATTGGCATTCTCGATTTCTCCAATGCTAAACCCATGTGTGAGAATCCATTTTTATGAGATTATTGAGTTTAGCAGTTTTCGAACGATGTAGTCGTTAGCAAAATTTTCTTTGGCATTGCTACGATTATACACGTCGAATTCGTTGGGAATTCACGTTTCTTCAAATCGTGAAGATGAGTTTACTCAATCTACCTGGCATACAGATAGAATTATCGCCATTGCTTAAATTTATTTGTTTTGTGCGTGCCAAGTAAAAAGTAATTTGATCGATTACGACATGACCATAAAAGAGATTTCTAGGAAATTTTTATGGATCAGCGTGGTCAGATGGGACATGACATGGGGCCATTTTTTCACTCCATGCTTGTCGGCCATTTTGTGTTCGTTACCGGCGATGATTATTTCTAGATCATCTGTAATAATAGAATCACTTTCTTTAATAATAATATAAATAATTCATCATTTCAATTTTAATTTAAACCATTTCTAATATAAATCACCGTCGTTGCATACCTCCTATTTTCTTAGAGACTTAATTTATATAATAAGTTTAGAAGCAAAACAAAATTCAATGCTTGTATTGGTGAAAAGGGTCATTCTAAATGTGTCAATTCTGCTATTTATGTATTGCATTCCTGTATTATCTGTAATTGTATTTACCATGACAGCTGTGTCAAACGAGGACATTGCCAATATCTTGATGGCAATGCAGGAGAAGATGGGCAGTCACGCCAATGAATTAGCTGAGATAAGGAGTAATTGCCAAACTAGCTTTGACAATATTAACTCCATTGTCAACAAGAATACTGATTTAGTTCAGGGATCTGTAGGGGATATTAATCAAATGCACTTGTCCCTCAAATATCCTCAAGACAGTAATCGTAAGATTGCAGCTAACGCTAAAGATATAAAGGAAAAGATAATTGATGTAGAAACAGGCATCGACAGTGTGACAGCCGATGTCAAGCTTGTTCAACTTGACATTAGCAGTGTTAATGTAGAAGTTGGTCATGTTAGGTCTAATGTTGCATCATTAGAAGTTAAAATAAATTCAACAGAAAGTAAAATTGATTCAGCTCAAGTTGATATTACTGCAATGCAGGGTAAAATTAATTCAACAGAAAGTAAAATAGATTCAACTGAAAGCAAATTAGATGCAATGCAGAGTAAGATAAATTCAACAGAAAGCAAAATAGATTCAACTGAAGGCATTGTAACTAGTATACGAGCTAGTATTTCTACCATAAAGGAGGATGTTAGAAATATTAAATCGGAACTAGATAGTAATCAGAAATAAAATAAAATTAGTTTAGATGCATTGCAACTGCAGTTTTCAAACGAAGCAAGTGCAACGCAAGAAACTCTAACCAAATTAGAGGGTGATATGGCCCAACTTAAAGAAAAGGTTGAAGATCACAACAAGGTCTTGAGAAAAGATATTGAGATCGATCTCAAGGCTATTGTTAACGATCAAGTGACCATCTTAAGGGGGAAATCACGATAATAAATGCTGATGTCATTAAAAGCATTAAGTCAGATCTTGAATTAAAGATTAACAGAACAGAATTAAGACTTAACCAAGATATTTCCCAGGCTAGAATAGACACTGATAAGCGGATCGATTCAGTTCAGACTATGCAGGTCGAAAGCGTCACTGTTCTTAGGGAGGATTTAGAAACGCAGATTAAAGGCGTAATTCTGAAAGTAGACCAAGTTAAGATAGATCTAAACTCAGAGCGTGA
This sequence comes from Meconema thalassinum, assembly GCA_946902985.2. Taxonomy (NCBI): domain Eukaryota; kingdom Metazoa; phylum Arthropoda; class Insecta; order Orthoptera; family Tettigoniidae; genus Meconema; species Meconema thalassinum. Next base: position 249,964,558 of record OX336396.1, read on the forward strand.
AATGAAAACATCAGAATTAAACGAGATTAGACAAGAGTTTTAAACGTTCAGGTTAATGGATCATATTGACATAAATAAATTAAGAACGGAAATCAAGTCACAATTGGAAACGTTGGGGAAACCTATAAATTCCGATGGGGAAGGAAAGGTACACCATTTAAAGGACAGGATGGATACCACAACGCCAGCTAGAAACTATTTAGCGAGGTTGAATAAGGCACATGAGACAGAACAGGGTCATGTTAGATCAGAGATCCCGAATGAGGCTACGTCAGAAATTAATCCCAGAGATTTTAGGATGTCAACGCCTAATGACAGATCTCATGTCACGATAGTGAGAAATTACGAGGAGAAAATTAAGAAGTTTTCAAATACGGAGGGTTTGACTCCTATAGAATTTATTAGAAATCTACAAGATCACTTTGCGGAACATCATGTTGCAAGGGATAGAGAACTGCGGATTGTTGAGAAGCATCTGGCAGATGCACCCTTAAATTGGTTCCGAGCTTTCCGATATACTTTCGATAACTTCGAACAGTTTTCGGAAGCATTCATTAAAAGATTCTGGTCGATAGAGATACAACACGCAGTGAGGGCAGAAGTCTACTCAAGGAAATATAGTAGTACTGGACCCACCAGTTATTCTGAATTCTTCACATCTCAGTTAGCCCGCCTTAGATATCTTCAACCCCCATTGAGACAGGAGGAAATTCTTGAGACAATTTCACGCCAGTTACCGGTGGAAGTTAGAAGGAATTTAATCTCATCAGGCGTAGAGGATTTAGCGGCAATGGACGACTTGCTGCGTAGGCTAGACCATACTTCTATGTCACCTACCATAGTTAAAAGCGGAAGGACGGAAACTAAGGCCGTGAACGCTGTAGTCGTTGATCAAACTCAACAAACAGAAAGGTCAAATAGGACAGGATCTAGATGGGAAGGTCCGATGAGGAACAGTAGGACGTATAGTCGAAGATTTGAAGATAGAAACAACCAACGACCATATGGAAACTACCAACAGAGGTACGATCGAGATCGGAATAGACCTAACCAAACCGATCGTATTCAAGAAAGGTATAAACCTTACGAAAGTAGGAATAGGAATGACAGGTACATGAATGGTAATCAGGAAAGAGAACAATACCAACCTAGGAATAACAGGTATCGAGATTATCAGAATAATAACCGATACTATGATAATAGAGATAGACAAGGCCAGTATCAGCAACAGAATAGAGGTCAACAAGGGTTTGCCAGATATAAAAACTATCGAGACAAAAACTATTATAACCAGGAAGATAGAGAACAGTCTAGAAAGGACAGGGATAGGCGTGAAGAAAGGAAGGATCGAAGGGACACAGAAAGTGAACCAGAACCTAACACTAGCCATCACACTAGTGATAATGAAAGGGGTTCACAGGAAAAAAAACGCCAATTTTGAAATCCCGGTAGGATTAAACAGCCAGCCGTCTCCATTTGATGTAATTATACAAGATGTTTATGAGGTCACGGACGAAGATTTGTTATTCGAAGAAATGGAAGGAATTGTGAGTGAACGTGCTGAATTGCCTATAATTGAAATCTCTGTGGGCAATCAACATTGCAGGTCTCTTATAGACACGGGAGCGGTCATTTCAATCATGTCCGAAGATTGCTTTTTGAAATTAGAAAAGGAACAACAATTTACCACATTGCCAGCTTCATCGATCAAAGTGAGAGGACTATTTCAAGATAAATCGATGAAATGCAAATTACAAGTCCAGCTGAAGTTCAGTATAAATGAAAGATGTTTTGAACATATTTTTGTGGTGCTCAAAAATATTAATTTTGAAATAATCCTAGGGATTGATTTTATTACTCGTGCCAGAATTACCATTGACATGGACAGGAGAATTATCAGGTTCCCAGAGAAAACTATTAGGAAGATAGTACATGAAAATATTGATTCCAATGAGGATGTGGAAAATTTGATCAGGGAAGAAGTTTTAGAAAATATTATAAATCAGGCCGAGCAAGAAAGAGAGCATTATGCACTTTACGTCGAGGGATTTACAGAAAGTACTTCAAGAAAGTGGAATAAAACGCAAAATTCTGTTCATTGACGAATACCTAGAATGGTGTAATAAAAGTATTCGCACACTTTTATTAGCTAGGTTGGGAGGAGGATGAGACAGTATTTTGCTATTTATTGGAACCCTGATATGACAGCGAGACGTATTTGGAAGTTATTGCTTGACATTATTCTGACTGTAGACTTGAGCCACAGTTTGCTGCTTATGCACTAAGGAGATGCATAGACTACCCCGCCACACTCCTGATCACGTGCACAGGACATGCTCACGGACTTGTCATTGCAACTAGTTGAAGGATATATGAAATGATAATCGATTGTGTTCGATTGTACACCTCGATTCAGGTGTGATGCATCTTGGGAAGACTCCCAGCTGGGTTCTTGGATCAGCAGCTTTGAAACGACAGACACTTGAGTAGAGCAACCTATGCAGTGAACATGTTATCGTTCGTATAAGGAAGTTCCGTGTATCACGCGGTTATACGAGTGCTTTCTACTCGCAGCGCGGTTCGAACGAGTGAGCTTAGCCAACACATGGACTTTGTTAATACAGAATTCGATGAGGAAATCTGCTACGTATTGGTTTGAAATGCAAGAAAACATTATTATCGACAACATTATGACTGGATTTTCTTGTGAGAAACAAACTATTGGAGTAATGATGTGCTAAACATAGCGTTCAGAAATGTAATGCAGTAGCAGAGTTGATCATTTGGAATGACATCCTTTTGAACTCTACAATGAAGAGAAAGAAAACGTTGGGAACATTAGTTCTAATCCAGTGATTTTAAAGTAGCCAAGAATGAAGAAACAACTCCATAGAAAGGAAGCTACTTTACTGATAACGTCGAGGGAGCCTTGTGCAAGCAATATGCAGGAACTCCGTTTCGTGGACAGTAGTTTTCGGGTTAGGAGGAAGTTGGTTCGGTGACTTGCAGATCCTGACATGAACTTCTCAGGGACGATGGTTCGATTCTTGACAGGAATGTATATTCCTATACATTTTCTTCAATTTCAACTAGAACTTCGCCCAAGGTAGCTGGAAAACTTTTCTTCTCTTGTAGACAGTAGAACTTGTCACCTTTAGTTCGATTCTTTTCACCAATATTTTATTAAATTAGTATGAATTTCATTCAAAGGCTAGATCTGATTCTTTTTTATCATTTCTGTCGGAGAATGTTAATTTTTGTGTAGTTAACAGTAAACGTGATTTTATTTAGAGCATTACTTTGTTGCTTTTATTTTTATAATTTTGGAAATAAAACCAAGCATTCAATTTTGTTGGGAAGATTTTTGCAGCATAATTAGGAACAAGACGACGATATCTTTGTATAAGAATAGTAATTAGGAAGAAGATGGCCACACACTCGTGCACTTGAACTATTCCGAAAATTATTAGAGTGATACTATTCGTTTGGACTTATGACATTCTAGTAGAAATTCTTTCTTTTAAAAATGATAGTGCATTTTTCATCGTTATTTTCCATGGTTATGGATTTATGGAAATCGTCCGGCGAAAACAATTGTGAATTGATTGCCAAGGCATTTGCAGCCTACTTTCATATATTTCTTGATTAAAGATTTTTCTTTAAATTGTAATATTTTTGTTCATTCAGTTTTTGCTTGTATTATTTCAATTCGTTTTTGGGAGGACTCTTGGATAGATCATCGTTTGATTTAATGGTTTGCGTGTATCTATTGATATGATAATAGACTCCTTTCCATGATGTAAGTCTCACGTGTTTTCTTCTGAGTAGTTGAGCCATTTTTCGAATTTGGATAGGCGAAACTGAAACGACTATTTTGATAGTGTCTATTTACAATTTTTCTATCACATATAAGTCATTATGGAAATATATATCTATATAAATATATTGGAATTGTGAATCAAATTTAACTGTTCACAATATTATAACAGAATTTTTCGTAGACTTTAAAGACGATTATTGTGGAAATGAATAATACAATTTATCTAACAAATTGTTGCTTCTTGTTTAATGAAGTTAGAAAGGAATTAATATGTGGCATTTCTATATTCGTTTATGATGGGGCATGATATTTTCAGAGCAATTTCTGAAAGGTTTCAAGTTTAATAACGTTTGGGTTTAATTCTTGACAGCTTTGGAAAGCTGAATTGAGGTATTGCAATTTTGTGCATACGATTTATTGTGTTAGTGCAGCGTATATTTGACATCATTGGATGGTCAATATTAATGCTGGATATTGTTCTTGTAGTCTTTTGAGAAGACGTTAACGTAGTTATTGCGTTTTAGTAAGAGTGAAATTAGCTTTTGAGCTATCACCTTTTTTGGATTAGATGTTGTAGTTATCGTGATTTGGAATCACGAATGTTTTTCTTATATGCTTGTTTTATGCAAGTTGCCCTACGTTTTATTCTCACCTAGTAGGATTTGCCGGAGATAAATTGTCTATATCATAACACCCATATTCAAGTAACACAGATACTTCTTAAACAACTTTAACTAATTCATGCAACATAATACATGTGATATTTCAGTAATTTTAGTAAAAATATACTGCATTCTATGAAGCTTATAAATATGACCTCGTAGTTCCGCCCCTTAAAACAACAATAACTAACTAACTAACTATAAATAGTTAATGAACTATTTTCACAACTTGTAACACTATTTGATTATCTTAATTGATTGTTGAATACATCGAATTAAGGAAATGATAACCATGAAACATACTTGTAAAATTAAATGAAGATAGGCAGCGTTTTGAACAAAATCCTAATTGAGGATGTAACTTGTATATAAAGTGTAAAATATGTATAAATCTTTAAGGGTATAACATCAGTATATAATGTAATATTGTATTTTTATTGTTATTTGTTCAGCGGATGATATGAACAGTAAGATGGGACCTTATTGTAGGCATTTATTTAAAACTACATATTTTTCATGATTTGATTTAAAGAAGCTTTTCTTTAACTTTGTGTCGAATTGACAGACATTCATCATTAATCAGTCAATAAATTGAATTTAATTTTAAAGAATCTTAGAACGACTAATGTTTTATATCAGAAAAGGGGAGTGCGTTAGGAGGACCAGTGGGTGGTTTTCTTTGAGTTTGCTTAAACTTAACGCCCGAGATATTTTTATTTTATTTTAGAGTCTCTTGTTCGAGTTCTTTTGAGCTTTGTTTCATCGTAATTTTATACACCACTGGCATCTTCGTACCGCATTCTTTTATATCGACGTATCCTGATCCCTGGTTGATCCTAGTTGGTAGGTTTTTCAGAGGTCATTTGAGCCGGGAACTTCTAGAATCTACGATCCAGCCTTCCATCGGATTGCAACAGGTAAGACCACGTGGATTACGGGTACAGTACCCTACTTCATTCATCCGTTTGACATGTCCAAACCATCTCAATCTGTTTTGCTCCAGTTTGTGATTTAGTTTCTGTACTCCTAGTTCTTTCCGTGTATCTTCATTTCTCACTTTATCTCTCCTCGATTTCTGGACCATACTTCTCAGGAATCTCATCTTAGCTGCCTGTACTGTGTTCTCATCCCTCTGAGTCATTGTCCAAGTTTCTGCTGCATATGTCATTATAGGAACATAATATGCTTTGTACATAACTTCTTTAGCCTTAATTGGTATATCCTTGTTCCATACTAGTCCCTCTTATTATAGTTTATTTGAATTGTTAGTCTATAATTTCTAAAAGTAAACCTGAAGACAGTGTTTATTCCTAGCTCTAGTTGATTGAGAGAAATCCTGCCAGAAAATGCAAATACTTTCAGCACTTTCCAGCTTATATCTTATTGTTTGGTTATTTACTACTGTCAGGAAAGTGAGGTTAAATCTCTTATTATTTCCAAGTTCCCTATATTTTAAATTTTAAAAAGGTTAGTTAAACAGGCTGGAATGGGAAAATCACCTCTGGCATCCTTGATTTTATTCAAATTGAATAATGAATATATTCAAGGAGAGCAAATATTGTATATTGGCTTTCACGGCCGGTGAATTACAACTCGGCAATTTTTCTAGGTTTGTGCCATCTCTTGTGTGGGGTTTCACCCAGGACACCAAGCTGGCTCATCAGCGGGCTCTTAATTACCGTGCCTTGACCTCCACAGGAGGTGCGAACTGCGCACTACCTCCCTATTTATGAAGCACACCTGCGCCTCTTCACTGTGAGAGCTAAAAAAAACTCAAGCACCCTTAACCTCCCTATGAAGGCTTCCAAAAGGATGGTATATTGGGAAGGAAAATTTATTTTTATATACATACATTTGAATGAAACAGAATCATGTTCCTACATGTCATTGTGTGAGGTAAGGAATGAAATGGAACGCAATACATCACAAGAAATAATTATGTTCGTCGAAGAACGATATCTCAAATCAAGCCTCGGTAAATCTCTGATCAACGTACGAACCCCTACACGGTTACGGATGGAATATTCAATACGGAGAAGGATATTGGATCATCCTCCCGTCTAAGGCTACGTTAAGCGAATGATTAACTTGACTCTGCCTCCGTGCGCTACTGGATTTAATTTTGACGTTCCCAGCTTCTTCAAGCGTCAGAGCAGACTGAGAAAGCACTGAGTACAAAATATGAGTTGATTTGTGGAATTGCTTGGAGGTAAGTAAATACGATAAATTGGTGTATGGTTGTCAATGCCGCCATCTCTCTCATCACTCCCTCCAGGGACTCACATCTAGTGGGACGTGGGTTGGCGACCACGGGGCCCCAGCTGAGTCCGGCATTGCTGCCACTTACTTGTGCCAGGCGCCTCTCCGTCTTCTTTCCTGCCGACCTCACTTGGTCAACTCTTGTCAGATACCCCGATGGTATTACGGTATCCGAGGCCTAGGGAGTCTCTTCCTTTCCCGCCTTAATTGGCCCTTGTCTCATTTTTCAGATACCCTCCTTCTGCGAGGGGTCTGCCTTCTTTTTCTTTTCATGATATCTCCTGCCTTCTGTACAAGGCCCACAAGGAGGCAGGGTGTATGTAGCCCCACCACTTCGGTGCTTCCTGGATATTGCTACAACCTCAGAGGCTCACGGCTGGTGAGTTCGGGAGTTGGCGACGCCGAGGGATTCCTGAGCTGGGTCCGGTGCCCCCCCCCCCTTTATCCATTACCTCTGGGGCGGACCCTGTCCTCTTTCACTCTCCTATCTGCCTTTCATGGCTCTCCTTCCTTCCAAGTCCCTCAATCCACATTCTTCGAGGGTTGAAGGCATTTCTCTTCCTCCTGTCCTTTATTTGCCTTATTCTCCTTTTGTTTTACATTTCTTCTTCTAATACAGTCGAACGTGGTTAATTCGAACTTCTATAATTCGAAATCTTCATTAAATCGAATTTTTCTCTTGGTCCCTAGCATTTTATATACAATCAATGCTAAAAATTCGTGGTTAATTCGAATTATATTTTGGATAATTCGAAGTTTTTACGTGTAAAGAGCCGATTCTGCCATCTCGTACGAGGACTTTGTCGACGTGGACGAAAATGTCGCAGTTTGTGGTGAGCTGACCGACGCAGAAATCATCGCCGATGGACTGAATTCCGAAAAACAAGATGGTGACGACGCATCTGGCGATGAACTCATGGAGGAAGTCCCCGAAAAAACTGTTCCTTGTGCAGCCCAAGCAACAAACCACATCACAGAAAGTAGAAATGACGTAAGTGATTCTGTTTTCCGTTCCTTAAATTTGTTACATTCTTTTGTGATGGCCGAGAGACTTAATTGTAGGAAACAGGTAAAAATCTCAAACCTTTTGGAAAACAGTAGACTAAAATAGATTGCTCGATTACTACTGCCTTATAGGTGAATAGTACATTTTGGTTTTATTTTATAACTAGCAGAAGTACCCATTCTTCGAACGGTCGTCGGTATTAGTAACCAAACGTAATCAATTGAGCTACTGTTGCAATGGTTAGGGGCTTGGAACCTATTTGTCGACAAAGATAAATGATTAGTTGAAATATGCTCTGAAACTAATTTACCTAACGTGTACTTCCTGACGTGGAAATAAAATTGAAGACCTCGTAGACGAAATGCAATTCACGTCACATAAAAACTGACCCACACTGTTGTGCCAAGTGCACATCCAGAGGAAGACCTCTTTAATAAATTATAAAGGCTTTTGGTGCATGAAAATTCAGGTTTTTTAGCCTCCAATGGCCCAAATTCCTAAAAGCAAAAAAATAAAATAAAAAATAACTATTTCAATTCAGGAATTTTTGAAAATAATGTTGCTGTTTGAAAATATAATAGACCTTCTGTACGACACATCGCACGTTTAAGTCTTGTGAAAAAATCCAGGGTACCTCTTGACCCCCTTAAGCGCATTGATGAATTTTACAGTTTTTGTTGGTTCCGTGATAATCTTATAGCCATTTGCAAACTTTCACAGAAATTTAATAAATGGAGTGGCATTACTTCTTGCAGAAATAGATGGAAAGTTGGATGTACCTTTTTGAGACACTGTTGTCATGGTTACTGGCTTGCATTCCTACATTAATTTATTAAATGAAATTAGTTTTCTGGGAATATCTCAGAAACTCTTGGTTTTAGAGCATAAAAATGTAGTTTCCGGGGACCCTTTACGACTGTTAAGGGGCCCCGAGGTTTTTTTCTGACACCAAGGGGCTGAATATGAGCTTTGTCTCGTCGTTGTAGGCCGTAGTATCATCATCATCATCCTCTTGCACAGTTTCCAGCCGTTGGCCGGGTCTGTTTGGAACACAGGCCACTCCAACGTCTTCTGTCATCCCACCATCACTCAGCTTCCACCACTGTCCAGTCTTCTCTCTTCTTCACGCTTTCTTCCATCCCTTTCAGCCACCTGTCTCTCGGTCTTCCTCTCGGTCTTCCTCTTGGTCTCTTTCCTTCCCACTTCGTCTCGTGTATCCTCCTGGGTATCCTCTTATCCTCCATTCGTTTTACATGTCCATGCCATCCAAGTCTAGATTTCTCTATACTATCCCGTAATGGTTCCTCCTTTATTAATTCTCTGGTCCTCTAATTTCTTATTCTGTCCATCATTGTAACTCCAATACTGCTTCTCAAGAAGCTCATCTCACTGGCCTGTATTTTGCTCTTCTCCCTTCCTTTCATAGCCCAGGTCTCCGAGGCATACGTCAGGATAGGGGGATAGTACGTCCGACATATGATCTTTTTTCTGTTCTGAGGGACATCCTTGCTCCATAACATGCTTCTCACACTCCTCCGGAATGCTTCTGCCTGTCTCCCCCGCTCATTTTTTCTCTATAGTTTCTTCCATTATCTTGTATCAGGCTTCCCAGATACTTGAAACTCTCCACTTTCTTCAGCTGTTCCCCACCAATTGTTATTCCCGTTGTGGTTCTTTCCTTCTTCCTTGTTGTGATCACCATCTCACTCTTATTTATGCTAAATGTCATCCCATATCCTTGTATTATTCCTTCCTACACGTCCAACTGTTCCTGTACCTCCTCCTCCTTGTTTCCCCAAATCATCAAATCATCCGCTAACACCATTGCTTTCATCTTTCCTTCCCCAATTACTTGTGCCACTCGGGTCATTATGTCATCCATCACCACAATGAAAAGTAACGGTGCCAGTGCACTTCCTTGTTTCAGGCCGTTTCTCTGTTCCACCCAGTCCGATCTCTCTCCTCCCACTTTCACTCAGCTCACGCTTCCCTTTTACATCTCCTTTATCCTCCTTATAGTCCATTTTTCTCCTCCTCTATCCTCCAGGGACTTCCATACTTTGTTTCTGCATACACTGTCATATGCTTTCTCAATGTCCAGGAAGGCCATCAGTAGATCTGTTCCATACTCACAGTGCTGTTCTTGTAACTGCCTTACAGCAAAAATCAAATCCACTATGGATCTTCCTGCTCTGAAGCCATGTTGTTCTTCCCTCATCCCTCCTTCTATCCTTGTCCTAATTCTCCTTTCCAAAACTTTCTCAAATATCTTTGCACAATGTCTCATCAGTTTTATTCCCCGATAGTTTCTGCATTCTGTTCTACTACCTTTGTTGAAGATCGGGACAATTATTCCCTTTTTCCAGTCCTCTGGGGTCTTCCTTTCTGTAGTGTAATAATAATATTAATTATAATAATAATATAACAATATAGGGATAGGGATATAATAGACCTTCCGTAGCACACCAGCACGTGTAAATCGCGTGAAAAAATTCTAGAGTACCCCTTGACCCCCTTAAGCGCATTATATGTATTCATGAATTTTACAGCTTAGTTTGGTTCCGTTATAACCTTCTAGCCGTTTGCAAACTATCTCAGTAAGGTAATAAATGGAATTGTATTGCGTCTTATATTACAGCAATAGATGGACCTATGAATTTCTGTTGCCATGGTTACCGGCTAGCTTCCTTTCATTATTGTATTAAATGAAATTAATTTTCTGGGAATATCTCAAAAACTATTGGTTTTAGGGCCTTAAAATGTGGGTTTCGGGGGCCCTTTAGAGCCCCCGAGTTTCGTTTCTCACATTGAGTGGCTGAAAATGAGCTTTGTCTCGCCCTTCTACGCCTATTTGAGCATGTATTTTAAGGGGGTAGGCCCCCTTTTATGAGAGGTACAGAGAAGAGTTACATCAATGATTGGTGTCTTGCCTCTGAAGGATATCTGTACCAAATTTTACGTTGATCCACTCAGCCGTTCTCGAGTTATAAGGACACAAAAAATTGTCCACAGACAAACAAACAAACAAACAGACAGACAGACAGACAAAAATTTCATTTTCAGGCGCATCCGTCATATAACAGTCTAAAACGCGTAAATAACGCAAATTTCCGTAGAAATTCAGAAAAAACAGACAAACTTTCATTCTTATATATATAGAGATTTGAAACTTGTAAGGTTATTCACGATTCAGTCATTATACAGTTCCGTTGTCTGTTAATCTGCTTTGTTGAACGTAAATCATTATGTAATCGTAATAGATTGTATATAAGCACTTTACTTGTTAAATACCTATGTAATATTATTTTTAATAAAGGTTCTTGGATGAAAACTTAAGATTTAAATATGTTCTCTACCCTTATCAAAGAACTTTCTTAATTCGAATTTTTGGATAATTCGAATATTTTTACTGGTCCCTTGAGGTTCGAATTATCCAAGTTCCACTGTATATAGGTTAGTAGTTAGTTTTAGTTATAGTTTACATTTCATTTTCATCTTCACGATCACCCAAACTATTTGGGGCCGATAACCTAGATGTTAGGCCCCTTAAAACAACAATTATCATCATCATCATCATCATCTCTCATCACCGCAAACATTACTAATCAATAGTAGAGACTATATCAGACCAAGGCAAGCTAACCAAACAGTGACTCTCATATCTCGGCGCTCTTGCTAAGAAAACACAATGTGACAACGGGTACGCAGCCAATAAACTAGCTGACGCAAGTGGTACGTAAATAAGCCGAGATAAGGCAGCCACTTCAGGACGCAGGAGTTTACAAAGTGCTTTGTTCCTGTAAACAGGTATACATAGGGCAAACAAAAAGACGCGTTTCCATTAGGATGTCAGAGCACATTCGAGACACAAAACAAAATAAACTACAGATCTGCAATAGCTTAACTTGCTGACGTCACGAGACACGCCATAGAATTTGATAAGGTTGAAACTGTAGGTAAAGTTCCTAGACCTCAAAATAGGTTAATTTGAGATAGAATAGAGATCGCGAAACATTTCAATAATTTCAATCGTGAAGACGGATTTAGGCTTGGCAACACGTGGAAAGTTCTCTTAGCGCGTGATTGATCGAGGCGTGGGCCAATAAGGCAGCAGCTTAACATCAATGGCGAACAAGCTGGCATGTCCGACTAACAACCAACGATCAGTTTGAGCACAGACAAGAACACGTACCCACGACTAAGGCTGCTGTAATGACTGTCAAAACGTCGGTACACAATCACCGACACTCGATGCGGCTCTATCCTGAAAGTCTGGATAATAGCAATCTGTATTAGGAGTTGGATCGCTGGAGTCATCAGTTATGTTGGGAACATATAGCGGAGAACGAAAACCAGAACGCCCAAAAATCCGCTGGATTGGCATCGTCAAAGCTGGTTGGTTAATTCCTTAACAACGCGGTCATGTAGCCCCGTGTACTTAAGGTGTGTGTAGAATCTGTCTGATAAACAGTGTTAATTGTGATGACAGTATTAGTGAGTGTTATCTGTTTTTAATTCAGGTAAGGACTGCAGACAATAATGTCAGTAGCTCCTACTTTCGCTACCAAATGCTACCGTCCACGACACCTAGCGGTGAACTTGGCTACTACTAAATGCTATCGCAACCAGCGCCTCGTAACGAACGTTGGAACGTAATCAAACCTAACCTACAAATTTTGCTTCACACAAGTTTTTCTTTTCGTGAGACCTCCTGAGAGGCCGAGTGCAGGTCTTTCTAGTCGACGCCCGTGGGCGACCTGCGCGTCGGGATGAGAGATGGAATGGATGAAGATGAATGAAACTGGGCAAGGATGTGGAAGGAAGCGGCCGTGGCCTGTCAGAAGGTACCGTCCCAGCATTTGCCAGGTGTTGAAAATGGGAAACCACGGAAAACCATTTCAAGGACAGCCGACGGTGGGGCTCGAACCCACGCATCTACCGAGTCAGCAGAGAGCTTGGCCCCATGACCTAACGCTGCGCTTTAGCCGGCGTAGCCACTGCTGTCGGTACACAAGTTTAGTTAGGGGCAGGTACATTTACATGCCATAAATCTATGACATGGCCCCGCCGGCTTTACTTCACCTCCAAAGGAAGGCATACTGAGGGATTTTTAACACTCTTAAAAAATCCGACGACTTTGGTCGGGTTTGAACCCGCGACCTTGGCATAGAAGCTCAGCATGCTACCAACTACGCCACCGAAGTCGACAAAATAGTCAAAGCTGACTCCAAGATGTTGATTGATTGTTTAAATAAAAAATAAGAAACGTTTTGTGCTTTTCAGTCAGTCAACAAGAGTTGGGTAATCCCTAATCCTGAAAATTTTCAAGAGATTAACAAATACACTAGGATGACCAGTTTCGATCGTCAAGCGATCATCATCAGATCTATTACATTTCGGCTATAAAATCTATGTTTGAAAATATAGGTGAAAATATTTACAATATGTACAATTATTTAGTTGCAGTATTGGTAATGCAACTTGTCGGTGTATGCTAGTTGTAGTATCTATGATGTACGGTGAAATGCTAAAACGGTGATAGAAAACCGGAATTTTTCTGTTTAGAGTGACTATATGGTTGTAAAAACTCAACTATGGTCGTACTGTATAGTACAGCTACTACTTATTTGGTTGGGTGTCTTCCACGCTGTAGCTGCGAGCAGTGTCAACTTCACTCTTGCACCAGTGACTGTCGACTGAATTGGAATGTTATTTCACTGAACTGGTTTTCCCTCCCCACCCCGCATTCTTATGTGCTGTCTGAAGTCAGTGCATGTGTACTTGTGGCGTATTGCCATGTCTAGATAAGATGTATGTTATTGAATTAAGGAAGGTCTTCAACTATTAAAGACCGTGGTACAGTCGTCGCCACACCTAAGCTAGAAGCCCTATACAAGCGCTTCTGGTCCTTGAGGGCGTCCCGGAACCATTAATACTGCCGCATAATGATTGTTTAAATGTTGAAAACTTTTTCGAGCAGACGAAAGCACATAAGATCTCAGAAAGCACATAAAATTAATCAATTTCCTCGATTGTGCCAAACGATGAAGGGCTAAAGGGCCCGGAAAGGTTTCAAATTGTGAGTCTTGGAGAGATCTATCAAACTAAACAAACAAATTTTGAATATTACTTCTATCAGTTCCGAAACAAACAGCCTAAAATCGCTTGTTTTTTTCCTCATCTTTTTTTGAATCAAATCCTAGCTAAATTAACTTATTTACATAATTCTTTAAAATTATTCATGCTTTTGGAAAATCGCCGTGTGAAAATAACATTTAAAAAAGACACAGTCAGTCTGAGAGACTAGACTTTATATCATTTCAAATGACGCGTGCTACACATGTTAGATAGGCTCAGGAGAGTTTCTCGCTTCGCTCGAAGTCCCAGGGCTCTTTCAACACACTCCATTACCCATTAACTTAGGCCTACCGCACGGGGAACGGAGAGCGGGAGGTGCACTCTGCTGCATGACGTCACGCACTCGCCGTCTCCGTATCGCATAACGCCAGACCCCAGGAGTAAACTCAGACTCAACAGACTCCGTTACCCTTTAACTTAGGCTTCCCGTGCGGGGAACGGAGAGCGGGAGGTGTACTCTGCTGCATGACGTCACGCACTCGCCGTCTCCGTATCGCATAACGCCAGAACCCAGGAGTAAACTCAGACTCGGTGAATATGCACTGAACAACATGATGACGTATACACGCCGTAACCGTAACGCATAACGGTAGGCCAAAGCATATCAGGGGCAGATGACCTCGTAGTTCCGTCCCTTAAAACATCAATAACTAACTAACTCATAGTATCAAACATTATTAGGTAACTGACCGGCAACAACTGGGGAGCACATCCAGATGTCCTCCGCACATCCGCCCTCTCTCTGTGCTTCTCCGCTGCTGAATATGCAGCACCTGTATGGCACAACTCCAGCCATGCCAAACAGGTAAATATTGCCCTAAATGAAACAGGACGGATTGTAACAGGCTGCCTGCGGGCAACCCCTGTTAACAAAATATACCACCTAATGGGCGTAGCACCTCCAGATATCCGAAGAAGAACGGCAGCTGAAATAGAAAGAAAGAAGCAGGAGACGGACCCAAGACTCCCACTATTTGGAAGTGAACATCAACTACCAAGACTGAAATCGAGAAAAAGTTTCCTCCAGACGACACAACCAATTCAGACACCACCTGCGAACCGTCGGCTACAACTCTGGCGTAGCTCATCATCAGAGAAATATTGGGACAACCCCAAAGAAGAACTTGCTGCAGGTCATCACCTCCCATGCGAGATATGGAAGGTCCTTAATACACTGAGGACTGGAGTATCTCGGTGTAAGGTGAACATGAAGAAATGGGGATTCATCTCAGAGGACGAACTATGTGAGTGTGGTGAACATCAAGACCACCAGAACCTACTCAACTGCAGGAAACTATCAGAACCTGTCTCCATGGACGATCTGGTAGCCGCCAGTGATAAGGCAGTTCGTGCAGCGGAATTCTGCGCATAATTTGGAATATAAAGATGCACATATACTTTGTAATCTTTGTATATATATATATTTACAATATGTTATGTTCTGGACACGTATAAATAAATAACTATCAAAAATAGTTCAGAACGCCTCCCTGCTCTAGGCAAACCAACTTACTGGGCTGAGGGTATCTGTTATACCATGTGCAAGTAGGAGGTTGTGTGACAGAATTATTGTCAAATTTAAAAAGATCCCATCATCATTTCGAAGCTCTCTGAATACTAGGTGAGGTGTAATCCGCTATAGCATGTAACACGAATGAAAGCATTCGTGAATATTTTATGGGTTACATGTGCATGATATCCATTTGTTACGTGCCTATAGTTGCCAGCAAAGTCTTCCGCCTTTAATTATGACCGTGCAATGGTACCAATATTCAGGTGTGTTGAGAACATGTAAACCACAGAGACTGTTCATAAGATGTCTACCTGTAAGCAGGCAGGCTAGCGAACGATTGGTTATCGACATTTTGCGCTCAGAATTAATAGGAAGCTACACCCTATAATGCCGCAACCCCCCATATATCAGTGCTCCGCGGGCGTGTTGTTGACATAATGCAGGGGTCGCAGAGCAGCTGCTACCAACGACATGGTAAAAGGAAACGTATTAGCGATATTAATTTCAGTGAACTAAAGATAAATAGAGAAATAACGTCATTCGTTTCAATTTTTTCTCAGGATTACCAACCAGTTTTGAATATTCCCATAATTCGGATCAACTACTGTACAAGAGGCCTATATAATTACAATTGCAAAACCATGTGCCACATTAGGCTAGTACAAAAGCTGCCAATAAATGGGCAACCAATTTCTAAAATAGTTGTATATTGTAAGAAGTTGGTTGGTTGATTCCTCAGTTTAGGGGCTGCAACAATGCGTTCATGTAGCCCCGTGTACTATGGGTGAGTGTAGAATCTGTCTGATAACCGGTGTTAATTGTGATGACTGTATTAGTGTGTGTTATCTGTGATTCGGGTAACGACGGCAGACGATCAATTTTAAGTAGTTCCAACTTTTGCTACCAAATGCTACCAACAACAACACCTAGCGTTGAACTTGAGTACTGGATGCCACCGCAACCGTCATCTGGCGGCAAAAGTTTGAACTAATAGAGCGTTAATCAAATCAAACCTACAAATTTCTACAAGGTTCTTTTTCATGCCATACATCTATGACAGGGGCCCGCTGGCTTTATTTCCCCTCCGAAGGAAGGCATACTGAGGGATAGTTAACGCTCTTAACAAATGCAACGACTTCGGCCGGGTTTGAGCCCGCGATCTTGGGCATAGAAGCTCAGCATGCTACCGACTACACCACCGAAGCCGCCATATTGGGAGAAGAATAATTGTTACGTGATGAATTTCTTAACATTTATGTTGCTTTTGTTGTTGCTTAAATTTAGGATTGCGGCATCGTCGTCATAAAGCCCCGTGTAAGCTATTTAGCCATGAGTAGTAGTAGTAGCAGCAGCAGCAGCTGTGTGGTAACCTGTGTTATTGTGGTGGCTGTACTTGAAGTAAGAGCCCTCAAAGTATCCATTAGTACAAGGGGGGTTCTAAAAGTAATGAGCCGGAGGCTGGAATGCGCAAACCGACGACGACATCGGCTAATCGTGGCGTGTGTAACGAGGTGTGGTACCGACCAGAGCGTGGAAGGTCACAGCCCGTCGCTAGAGGTCACGCGTCCACGTCACGTGACGATACAAAGCGAGCAGCAGCATGCATCAATCGTCCAACGCAGCCAGTTGCATTGCAAACAGTGACATGGAGGCGTCAAATGAAGAGCAAAGAGGCGTTGTTCGGTTTCTGACAGCGGAAGGAGTAGGGGGAACGGACATTCATCGCCGAATGTCACAAGTGTACGGCGAACACTGCATGTCCCTTGCAAGGGTCAAGGCGTGGCACAAGCGCTTCAGGGAAGGACAGGTGTCGTTAGCCGATGATGCCCAGTCTGGGGCACCCCCCTGCATTACTGATGACAACGTCCACCTGGTTGATGCACTCATTACCCAGGACTGCCGAGTGACAGTGAACGCCATAGTCGCCATGGTCGCTCCACGACAATGCACGACCTCATACGGCCAACACAGTCGCAGCACTCCCGCAGAAATTCAAGTGGGAGGTTCTCGGCTACCCTCCATACAGTCCGGACCTCTCTCCCTGTGATTACGCCATTTTTGGTCCCCTGAAAAGGGCTCTGTGGGGCCAACGATTCACCTGGGAGCCGACGTCCAGATGTACGTGCGGAACTGGTTCACATCGCAGCCCAGGGAATTTTATGAGACAGCCATTCACCGCCTCGTGTCAAAATGAGACAAGTGCCTCAACAGCCAGGACCAATACTTCTAACATCCAGGTACTGGTTTCTGTAATTATGCCTCCGGCTCGTTACTTTTTGAACACACCTTATATTTTGAGAAATCACTTATATTGGTTAATTGAGTGCATTTTAAGGCTGAACAGCTACATACCGTGTCTTTTCCGGAACATTCCGCGCTAATACATTTGCTTTGCGTGTCGTTAATGATATATTCCTCAGCCTATCATAAGTTTACATTTAATTACGGTAGGTGGCAGGAAGGTAACCTTTACAAACGCAACTGAAACCGGAAATGATTACGTGAATCTGTTCATTTGAATTTTTCAGAATTGGTTAAAAAGATACTTGAGTTTGACATTATCATTACATTATTTAAATGACTCATGGTGGTTCCGTATTGATATGCTAGAATAGTTGAATCGCTAAATGCAGAAAGGGAACATGTCCACTTTGACAAATTTTAGGGAAATGACAAAAAACTATTTTGCGTCCGTAGGGTACTTGCTATTATCTTTGTGGATATGAGATATTAAAAAGCATATTATCTGAATGATTTTCCATGGATATTCAGTCATCTAACTTAACAAACATACACAGAATCATCAATAGAAGTTTTAGGACATGATCCCTTTCTGCTCTTAATAATTTAATTTTTCATTATAAATTGCTGGGGGAGTACAAAAGGCACAGATAAAGGTTTTGTGATTTTTTTATTTATGGATAAAATACACTTGATTTCTGATTATGTTATTTTTATGAAACATTATATGCTATGGAACGTACTGGAGGTTAAGGAAGTGTTCTCTTCTGACATATAATGATGTATGATGTTACACTAGTCTGTTGGCCAATCAAACTACTCGCGCCAGAAGACGTGGTATATATCTGGAATGTACTGTTCACATTTTCTTAGATCTTCTCTCTTCTGCTTCAGGAGGGGATGTTTCCCAGAGTAGGCTTTATCTATCGGCAGTTCAAGTTCTCGGCAAGCAGTATTCCTAAGTTTGAAATTATGGCTTATCAAGCCACCAATGAAATCGCTAGTCATAACGTAACCGGGTTTGGTGGAACAATATTCAAAATAAAAGTACTTAGAAACACCAAACGATTCCTTGTTTAGCCTTGGAACATTAGTTCCATTGAAAAATCTGAGTAACACGTTTTCTTAAACAAACATGGCCACCATGCTTTCCAGTTAATAATACTGTCTTGATTAACTTTGAAAATATTGAACTTGTTCTTGTTGATAGATGCTCTTTGTATGAGCTCACAGTATTGCTGAATTGTGTAGATTCTATCTGCCTTACGAAGAACTCTCTTAATAAGACCGAAGTCCCTATCACAGGGCAGAAATTAATGACCCCTCTGAGGAAAGTACTGTTTTATTACCCTGAATCGGCCTGTTTCAGCCAAAGCCATCAAGAATCTCACTAAAGAGTTGTTTTTATTCTGTCCAGGACAGTAATCACTGAACAAGTGAAGTTCAGATATACTTGGGCATACTTCATTGTCAATGTAGTCTTTCAGGAAATTACACAATTCATCTGGCGATTTCTTCGCTATCCCTTCATGATACACATAACATTTCTTATTGTACGTTCTCAAATTATGTATGCCAAACGTATTCACACTTAACTGCCTGTAATAGTATATGTCTTGCACAGGAATATTTGGCAACGAAACGGTTGCCATGTAATCGAAACATAGACCAAGCACACTTTCCTCGTGTTCACATCTTGCAGTTATTTCTTTTAATGCACGATAGAATTTCTGGCTTCTGCGCTTGTGTATCAACAGCTCTGCGGCGGCAGCTCTTTTAGTACTCGGACACAGAAAAGTACTCTTGAGTTTACAAGTGAGTTCTTCACAAGTACTGCAGGTATCCTTTTCAGGTCTGCCAAACCGCAGAGGAAAGTTTTGTTTAAAATAATGCCAGTAAAACTGGTACTTTACCTTAGAATCTGGATACTTCACCATGAACATTCCATACATTTCTTTCACAGATAATCTTGCATCTAAATATTTGATTTCTATTCCTGTGTAATGTGAAGACTCTGTGGGGAAGAACGATATATGATCATGAATTTGATGGCAAACATCTCCAGAAATAGCATTTGCGCTTGATGATTTACCACGTAAATCCCTAGGTGTTTCCCCCTGTTTTAGAAGTGTCAACAATCTATAAACCCTCTTAGGTGTTATACCATGAGCTTGCTGAAATGCAGTTTTACAAACTCGAACACGGCGTGATCCACAAAGCACGTGATACTTCGCAGAGAAAGATCTTGGTTGTTTAATGTTAGTGTCTTCCCTAGAACGTTTCCTGCCCACATCTTCCTGTTCTGTGAGTCGTTGTAGGTGTATATCCTGCTCGTCTTTTGTGTTCATTCCATTGAATGTTCCCATGATTTGCAGCATTTCTTCGTCCGTAACGTCCACCAAACAACCGTGTCGACATCATTTGCAGCATTTCTTCGTCCGTAACGTCCACCAAACAACCGTGTCGACATCTGTTAAGAGTTCAATAACGTATGAGTCAGCTATTATCTACAACAACAATATTACCGACAACAGGACTTGGAATAATATTATGAAGAATTATTTTTAGGTTATACATATCCACATCCAATGTATTTCGTTCTTCCAGGAACATTTTTGCCTGCCCAGTCACGTGGGGATCACCCTTCACTTTAGCAACTCGAATTACATTTCTTTTATACGTATCGGGATTCCTTACACCTTTCCTTCTCTTTTTGTCTGGAGAACTACACTTCCATCATCACTTGAAGAATCCATATTGCATGAATCAATAAACCTTCTTTTGTTTTATAACAATGAGCTGCCTAGAATTGACAGGTCTACCAATCGTCCAAAACTGTTCCCTGCAGAAAGGAAACATGTCCTGGACATGTTGCCTTTCTGCATCAAACGCATATCCCTCATGCTTATTTCAAACACGTCCACTTATGGAAGATATTCCCTTTCTGCCGAGAACGATGCGACTTGGTCCAAAGATGCCATTTCCGGTATAAAACGAGTTTCGTAAAAAGTGGACATGTTCCCTTTCTGCAATTAGCGATTCAGTTATTAACAAGAAATATACTGTACATCCGCCTGAGTCAATACTGTTTTTCCCATTGCTTTCTTTTCAGACACCATATGCTTTAAACTAACCTGTATTTTGGAAATATCTGTTCCCGTAGGATTAGCTAGGTAAGCTAACATTATTTTTGAAAGGAAGTATTGACTTCCATAGTACATTGGCGCTGCTCGTGGCAACATTTGTGCCTTGCAGCGGTCTTCACAGTATGTACTGCCCCCGTAAATTGAATTATATTGAGACCACGGTGGCTGTATTGGCATATATGAATAAAGTTATGGCTGTCATAGTTGTGACGTGTATATTCATGACGTAGGCACGGATGACGCAGATTTCACGCAAGTAGGCTGGTTGAGCTGAGATTCTTGGTAACGTCATGAGTTTGTTCGAGAAAGATCTGAGATTTACGACGCAGTCGCAGGGAAACAAAGAATTGTGCTAAGGAAGAAGTTACGCTATTGGAGGAAAGGCTCGAACCAATGAATGATAGTTTGGAGGGAGACGGAGATTACTGAAACTATCATATTTAATTACTTTTGGCATGCAGAATTGTGGAAATCTATTTTCAGTTATGGCATTGATTTGGAATTTTGAAGAAATTAATTTTGAGTTTTTGAAATTTGAAAATCCGTCAAGTATAGCCAAAGTTAGAACTTCTAGCCATAACGGAGGAACAAGCTATGGAAGGGATGGATACGCCCTTAAGAAGTTGATAAAAGGTCTTGCACAGCAGAGAGAAGCTCTCATTTTCTCATTTCCGATGTCTCATAGTGGTTTTTCTGATTCTCACATTGTCAGAATTCGAGTTATTTAGTGAAGCAAGTCGTCATTATCACGTGTGGTAGAGCCCACCGCATCGAACAAGCACGGAGTGTGCAGCAGTTCAATTTTACGGTTAGTGAAACTAGGCGAAGTTGAAACGCACACATAAACGAGTCTACAAAATTTTCTATCAAGAGTTAGCTACTGCCTTTATGCTAATTCAATTGTGCAGTACAATATTGAGGTGTGTAGGAAAGTTGAACATTTTCACGATTATACTTTGGAAGATATTCGCATTTTAAGACTGCAGACAAAAGTGATTTTCTCGCCACCTGAGAAGCACTTTTATAAGGCCACATTCTACACTACGGCTGACACGTGTATTGCAACCGTGATACAGAAGATTACGTTTGGTGATACAACGCTACATTCTACAATGGAACAATATAATCTGGCAGTACTTTCAACTATTATTATAACGGAAGTGGAGATGGAAGACTAAAAACTTTAATGCAATTGGGACATATATCAATGGAGTGAAATAGCAGCATGGAACTTCGTTAATCGTCATTCTACAAAAGCGAGCATGTAGTGAACATCCAACTACACTCATGCATCGTAGTCCAACGCTGAATTATATCAAATGGCAGTGGAAATATTTTCATACTCTACAATTATGAACATTTCTGCGGAAATAATTGCAATAAACTTCATGGCGAATTTCTACCAGAACTTCAGGGAATTATCAAGAGAGGCCAGGGTGGACCCGGCTCACAAAGAAGAGTTTTGCCAGAAGGATGTCTATCGTCTACACGGAGCAGTGCAATTTCCGGAGGAGGAAGCAGTTCTATTCTCCGAGGGCGCAGGTTCCAGGTTCGAGGTCGGAGCACATCTTTACGTTGGTGAAATGGAACCAACAGCAGTCTTCTTTGGAAATTTTCCTCTAGAACTTCAATCAACAGATAAGGTAGTCGTGAACGTTTCTTGTTTTATTTGAGCCATTTAGCGAGATCTGAGCAACCATTTTTCCCATATTTTCTGTCCCATATATTTTGCCCCATATTCTTGCTTGATATTTCTGTACTCAGTACACTTTGATGATTTATGCCTTTTTCTACGATTTATTGAGACATTATTATGTCATTGGCATATTTAAATAATTTTGGATCAGTTGAGACTGATATAATATATTCTTTCAGTAATTTGCATATTTTCGTAGTCACGATTTGACTGTAAAGTTAACGATTTTTCATGGCAAATTTGAATTCAGACAGCGTGTCATTTTATTAAAGTAATTCTATTCAGTAAATTACTTTGACCAATTTTCTGTCATCCTCAAGAAAGAAGAATGATTAAAAGATTTTAGAGCGTTAACATCTATTTCTGTATCGACGATCTTGGAAATACTAGTCGTTTTATGAACATGATTGCAACATAGACATTTATCGTCAGTTCTGAAATACAATTGCATTATATACAATTTTATGAAATATGAACTTTGATTACGATTTATTGAGTACACTATAGTAATGAACATTTGATAGGAGTTTTTCTCAATTCTAGATTGGAACAATAATGTTTGCATTCCACAGTCTAATTGTATTCTATTCGATTATTTATGCAGTTTAGATGAACTTTGATTGAAGATAGTATTTTTATACTGCGATACTTTGAAGATATTAATCTCAATTTTGATAGACCAGTGAGGCGTGTCTAATCGTATTTGCTATTAAATTTATTTGTGATTGGCAAATTTTTACTTCATATCGATTCATGAATGAAACCCACGAAGGTTAAATATTAACAGTTTTTGATACAATTAATGAATATAAGAATTTTTAAAGAGGAACTATGGATGTATAATCGTTAGTTCAGTGGACGTGTAAAAGTCGCTGATGAATAAGTGAAGGAGGTTCCCACAGTAATTAATGAAGTTAATGAATTTATAAGTGGAGGTTTTTTGTATGTGGAAGATTTTGATGCCATATATATTGAGATATATGAAGAATTCTGGGCCAATTTTTGTGCAATTTTGTGCGTTTGGAGCGAGGTATTTTTCCGCTGAGTGTATTGTCCAGATCCTTTGAAAATTAATCATGTGAAGTTACTGTTAAAATTAACAAGAGTGTTTAAATAATTCGAGATAACGATTTTGAATGGAGGTTACCGTCACAAATAATAATAATAATAATTATTATTATTAAACCTTATTAAACCTGAATCTAAAATTTAAATATAACTAACCTTCATTGGTCGATTATATCACCACGATTTGAGTAATTATCAACCGGATAAACGTGTGGTTTAATGTATTTCTAAAATAAATAATATAAATATTGTAAATAATTATGTAAATATCTTTAATAATAATTTGAAACGAACGGGATTAATAGAGGCGTGTATAAATTTTTCAATTGTCGTTTGACAATGTTATAAACAATTTAAAATGTTATAAATAATTTATGAACTTTTTGTTATAAACATTAAACGTTTTTGTTATTATACTCTAAACAACGCTAGTTAAACAATTGGATTATACAATTAAACAAGTTTTGGGATTATTAGAGTAATCCAGTGATATTTGAATGGAGCATTTAAAAGATTTGCGTGATAATATTTGAGTTGAGTTGTGGACATATAAAGTGTTTTGAAAAGGAGCTAGGCTCTGAGGTAACTAGCATATGCTAACGTTGGCTGGACAGGTGAGTCCATTTGACGATGCAGGCATGCGACATGGTGTAGGGTGTATCGCAGCTGGCCAGACAATTGAATGATAGAGGCCAAGGTCAGTTACATAGCAGCCTTGCAGTTATAAATAAAATGTGATGTTAATGAAAAAGGAAAACAATTGCTATATGTCTCGTCCCAACTCCCTAATCCATTCCAAGTGTATTATTATTATTACGTTCTTTTGAGCTAGGGAAAGCTGAAATTTTGTATGTAAAGTCTACAAGTCCTACAGGAGGACATGGTTATATTGACAATGGCTTCTGATTGCCATGCATTTTTGTTGTTATATTTTTGTTAAATTAATTCCTTTATGTGAAATAAATTATTGTGCAGTTTAAAGTTTCTTGTTTCCGTCTTGGTTCATTTTAAATATCGTGGTGGAGGTTATTGTGTGGGCATACATTTAAGTGATCCAGTTGGCAACCCAGACCCGAGATTAATTTGAATAGGTAAGTAAAAGGTAAGTATGAACCCCCGTATATTTTGGTGTGTTCCACAATAATTTCTTGTTAACTACTGTGCTCTAATCTCGGTAGTATCTGTCAGTGCCATTTTCATTGATGTAGCTGTGCCGGTGCGTTTGATTATTGGCAATCCGATTGAGGGGGCGGATATCTGACAGCCTACTATCCGGATTATCGGGGACAGTAGGATTGGCGCCGCAATTCGGTGGGGCTCGATTGGCTCGATTGGCACAATCGAAGTTCGGAGTGCTTGAATAAAATTGGATTACCAAGTTATTGGAGTAGAATTGGCACCGCAATTTCGTGTGGAACGCTCGAATAACATTGGATTACCAAGTTATCGATTTCAATGGGATTGTGAAGACTCAAATAAAGAGGGTGATTCTTTGTTAGATGTCTTGGCCAATTGTAGAATTTGAGAGTGTGATTATATAGGGATTAAATGTTGTGTTGTATTAGGAAAATTACACTCAGAAAAGATCGGATCTTATACAACTTGAGAGAGGTTAAATAGGCTGGAAACTTAGAAAAATCGCCTATGATCTGGAGTCTTATTTTATTTGACCGGCTTATGACATGTTTAGTCATATTAAAGATAAAATTAAATTATTTGGATTGTAAATGTAAATTATTTGTGTTAGGATATTTTAAAATGAACCAAAGAAATTTGAACATGTGCTTGAGTTTATTTCAACATGAAGTGTCTACGAAAGTTAATTATAAGGTAATTATAAGTTAGATTTAAGACAGAAAATTGCTCAAACTTTATATATGGTGAAAGATGTTGCTCAGATGTTGTTATCTTGCTCTGTTTGATGTATGTCCCTAAAGCAGTCTATTATTGAAATATTATTGAGATGGCAGATGAGAGTATTAGGAAGATGTTGGAGGAGATGTCCAACAGTTTGTCTGTTAGGATGGATAACAGTATGAAGCAGATGATGGAGGAGAATTCTAGTAATATGTCTGTTAGGCTGGATGAAAGCATGAAGGAGATGGAAGCTAGGAATACTAGTAGAATGGAGGAGAATATGAAAGTTCTTCAGACCAGTTCTGCAAACTTAGAAAATAATGTGTCGCGTTTACAGACCAGTACCCAGGGAATCGAGAATGCTGTAAGTAACATGCGCACAGACGTATCCAATGTCCATAAAGATGTCTCGGATGTTAAAGTAGATTTGTCCAATGTGCATAAAGATGTCTCAGATGTTAAAGTAGATGTTTCTAAGGTACAGAAAGACCTTACTATGTTGAATCTTGTTGTTGCTAATGTCTGGGGTGATATTTCATGTGCTCGAGCAGAAGTAATCGTTGTTAGGAATGATGTTGCTACTGTACAAGACAAGGTAAAAGAGGTTCAAAGAGAGATTAAAAATGTTCGAACCGATGTGTCAAACGTTCAAGTAGACATAAATGATATTCATTCTGATGTAAATGAGATGCAAAGCGATATCAATAAGATACAAGTAGAAGTTAATACTGTTTTTGTAGACATTGCCAAAGTTCAAACTGATGTTAATAAAGTTAGAGAAGAAATTGAAACTTAAAAAACGCTTTGTACTCGTAACATTAGTGCTTTAACAACTAGGTTGGTTGACGAGTGTGTTAGGACAACAGCTTCTCTAGCTGGATTAAAATATGATGTAGAGGTCATGAGAACCCAAGTCTTAGATCATAACCGTTTACTTAAGGAATACATTGAAGTAGATATTGCGGAAATGTTAACTGCAAATGTAACGGTTTGGAAAGATGAATGGAACAGGTCAAGTGGGGAACATGTCACTCAGATTCAGGAGCGAATTGAACGAAAACTTGCCAGTACACAAGTAGATATAAATAATGAGGTAGTTCAAATTAGAAAGGATTTGAGTATAAGGATGGATTCGCTATCCGAAAAGCAGGTAGAGGATAGAACTCAAATAGGTCAGGACGTGCAAGCATTAAAAACCGCGTTAGAGGAACAAATTCATAAGGTTGTCTCTGATGTCAATGAAACTACGAGCAAACTTCAGAATTTGAAACTAGGAGAAGCTAGCATGATGGAAACGTATAAAGATGAGTTGATTAGGAAAGTCATCACGGAAATCACAGATAAGGATCCAGATGGGTTGACTTGTGAAGGTGATAGGAATTACGTCAGAAGATGTAACCTCGCTACAGAAGAGAGAGATATTAGTCCTGAGGTACGTATATTCAGATTTCTGGAAGAAGAAGAGGATAGGAATATTGAACCTGAATGGAAATATCGTGATAGTGGGAAGAATTATATGGATTCATATCCAAGAAATGTGACAGTCATCCGAAACTTTGAGGACAAACCTCAAAAATTTAGTAATACTGATAGTCTAACACCGATAGAGTATATCAGGAACCTTAAAGACTATTTTATTGAAGCTCATATTCCTAGAGAAAGAGAGATGAGAATCGTAGAAAGATTTCTAGCTGGAGGACCCCTTGAATGGTTCAGAGCATTTCGGTACACTTTTAGTAATTTTGATGAATTTTCAGAGGCACTGATAAAACGATTCTGGTCAATAGAAGCACAAAATTCATTAAGAGCTGAGGTATACTCGAGGAAGTATTCAGGTACTCTTCCAACACGGTACGCTGATTTCTTCACGAGCCAGTTATCGCGCTTGAGATTCTTGCAACCCCCATTGTCGACAGAGCAGTTGATCGATGCTATTTCTCGTATGCTGCCTGTGGCGGTAAGAAGACTTATCATATCGTCAAATATCAGGGATTTGACCAGTATGGACGAACTATTGAGAAGGCTTGACTACACCAGTCCGATGCCAAACTTGGTTCAAAAAGGTCAGAGGCACGAATTCAAAGACATTAATACAGTCTACATGGATCAAGTTCAGCAAACTGATAAGCCCGCTGAAGAAAAAACTGAAAATGTAGGTCCTCACAGGAACAATTATTTTCGCAACAACAGATCAAAAGGTTACCGTCCATATCAGCAAAGACGAGGCTGGAATAACAACAGAGGGAATTATAATAACGGAAGAGGTAGATACTATAATAATAATGGGTACAATAGAAACTACAACAGAAATAACCAGTACCAGAATCGGAATCAGAATTCTCAAGGTCAGGTTATGACACCGGACAAGTATCAAGAGAGAGAGAAAGAAAGTCAGCAGTATTTGAAGGAATTACGAGAGAAGGAAGCTGAAAACCAGAAGAAAAGACAGGATGTAGTGATCGATCCTGGTCCTTCTACAAGGCAGCAGGGGAACTTTGAGATTGGTAACACAAAAAAAAACGCCGATTTCTCAACGACAGTGAGAAACTATGAATACATTGCCACACCACACCTAATTACCATTAATGAAATTTACGAAGTAACTGATGAGGATTTATTAGAAGAGAGGGGAATCGTCAAAGAGGAAAGACCATGTGCCTTACCTATTATTTCTGTACTGATAGATGGCCAACAGTACAAAGCTCTTATGGATACCGGCGCAATTATTTCTATCATTTCTGATGAATGCTATCAAAATCTATTAAAAGGAGAAAACATGACAGTTTTACCTGTTTCTACCGTCAAAGTGAGAGGAATTTTCCAAGACAAGGCAGTGAAATGCAAGATCCAAGTGTTGTTGAACTTTGAAATTAATGGAAGGAATTATGAACAGATCTTTATTGTGGTGAACAAGATTCATTTCGATATTGTGCTAGGAATCGATTTTATATCGAAAGTTGGAGCCATTATTGATATGAAGAATAGGATTATTAGCTTTAATGATGGGTACATGATCACAGAAGAGATCGAAGAACAGGACGGGAAAAACAGTCTGGAGATAGACCTTAGGGAAGAGATTTTAAATACCATTATCAATGAAGTGGAGAATCTAACAGAAATACCCAGTAGAAAAACTGAAGGATTTGAAGAAATTCAGGGGGAATTTGAGGATTTGATAAAGGAATTCCAAGATATTTTTGATGAAAAGCCTAGATTGATTAAAGACTATAAGTATAAGATAAGGCTGACCGATGAAACCCCTTACCAAAAGAGAATATACCCCATACCTGAGAAATACTACCAAGAAGTACGAGGGTTGATCAGAAAAATGGAGGTAGACGGGATTATAAAAAAACAGGCGTCGTCTTACATAAACCCCATCACTGTAGTCAGGAAAAGTAATGGTCAGATACGTCTCTGTCTCGATGCTCGGACCATCAACTTAAAGATTCTTCCAAAAAATGACCGACCACCTAAGATTAGAGATCTGCTTAGAAAGTTCAAAGGGAGAGCATGTTTCAGTGTTCTTGACTAGACATCTTCGTTTTACCAAGTTCAACTGGAAGAAGAAAGTATGCAGTACACTGGATTCTTATTTGACCAGACGTCATGGGTCTTCGTGAGAATGCCTTTTGGAATGGTCAACAGTGGACCAGCACTTATTCGAGCACTTGATAGCAAGCTCGCTGACGAAGTAAAGGAAAATGTAATCTGCTACATTGACGATTTAATTGTATCTTCACCCAACGCCGCAGAACATTTAGTGCATTTGAGAAAGTTGTTTGAAAATTTAAGGGAGGCCAATATTAAGGTCAATTTTGGAAAATGTCAATTCTTGAAGAAGGAGATCAACTACTTGGGGCATACTATTGATAAGGATGGATATCATCCAAACAGGCAGAAAGTAGATGCGATCACAAGGTTCCCAAAGCCAACTAAGGTGAAACAAGTCAGAGAATTTGTAGGCGCATGCCAATTCATCAGCAGCCACTGTTCGAGATACTCTGAAATTATGGCTCCTCTGTATGACTTACTCAAGAAGAATAATAGATGGAAATGGAGTACCGCAGCAGACGAGGCTTTTGAGAAAGCAAAGGAGATGCTCAGAAACAACGTTAAACTGGAGTACCCAGACTTTGAGAAGGTGTTCTATATTGAGTCTGATGCATCAAGAATAGGCATTAGTGCAGTCTTATACCAAAAAGACGAGGCAGGCAACAAGCACTACATTGCGTTCACTAGTCGGAAATTAAAGAAACACGAGGAAAACTACTTTACGACAGAACTAGAAGCGTTAGCTTTTGTAACAGCTTTGCAAGCGTGGAAAAAAATGCTGCTGGGACACAAGGTTATCATTATTACAGATCACAAAGCACTTCAGTTTATGCTGCAAACTGACATGTCTAGTGATAGATTGACACGTTGGGCTTTGTTCACCCAACAGTTTAACGCCACTATCGTCCATCAGCCTGGGAAAGACAACTTACTGGCTGATGCTTTATCACGTAACCCTATCAAAAATGTGCAGATACACCATGTACAATTGGAGCAGCAAGATCAAGAGACCGTTAGGAGGTTAGCCCGAATCGGTGTGTCACAGAAGAGACACGCTCCAATCAGGAAAATGTACAGGTTCCTTAAGGGTTACATGGACAATACTGATGTTGACTATGCAGCTACACAGAGAGATTCACGACACTTTGTCTTGAGTGGAGACATCGTATGTAAGTATGCTGACTCTGCGCATACAAAGCTCCGAATAGTCGTGCCACCTAAACTTGTTGTCAATTTAGTGTGGGTAGCTCATCACGCAACTGGACATGCCGGTCTAGATAAAACTCTTGATACTCTTAAAGAGAGGTTTATTTGGACTAACATGCGTTCCAGCATTGCTAATGTCATTCGTTCATGTGATAAATGTCAAAGAGCAAAGTATGCTTCCGCTCTATTAAAAGGAAAACCTAAGGCTATGATTCCCTCTAAACCAAATGAACTCATGGCGACGGACATATTTGGCCCCTGTCCGAAGGGATACCAGGGTAATCAGTTCCTGTTGGTTACCGTGGATG
Source organism: Meconema thalassinum (assembly GCA_946902985.2). Classification (NCBI taxonomy): domain Eukaryota; kingdom Metazoa; phylum Arthropoda; class Insecta; order Orthoptera; family Tettigoniidae; genus Meconema; species Meconema thalassinum. The sequence goes on from OX336396.1 coordinate 249,995,033, forward strand.
TCTTCTCGAAATTTGTAACAATGAGTCCCATGCAAAAAGCTAACACGAGGAACGTTGTAAGCAGACTGGAACATGCTGTATTTCCAAAAGCTGGTAAACCAGAGTATCTACTATCGGATCATGGAGCTCAGTTTACATCCTTAGAATTTACTGCAGATATGGAAAGGCTTGGTATTAAGCACATATTTTCAAGCGTGCGCTATCCGGAATCGAATTCTTCAGAAAGATATATGGCTGAATTTTCGAAATTTTGTCGAATTTTCTGTCCGAATGATCATTCTGGTTGGGTGAGATTTGTACCCCTTATTGAGGAGTGTCTAAATTCTACAGTGCAGGAGAGCACAGGAGAGGTGCCAATGAGACTTCATCTAGGAAGAAACCCAGAAAGGCCGTGGGACAATCTTTTCAACCACGTTCCTAGAGATCCCGACCTAGGAAGGCAGCAGAGAATTGACAGAGCGAAAGAACAACTCCAGAAAGCAGCTCAAAAACGACTGAAAAGAGTAGCTGGAAAACGTTTTGGTGCTCCCTTAGAAATTGGAAATCTGGTATTACTGCGCAGACCTGTCAAGGCTGATGTGAGTAAGAAAATCTATCCCAAGTTTGGAATAGTGTTTATGGGTCCGTTCAGAATTACGAATGCTTATGGAAACAACTGTTATGAACTCTACGATGATGAGAATAATGTCGTATATGGCAAGTTCAATGCTGGAAACTTGAAGAAATATTATCCAAGAGTAAGCCAATAATAATTCAATTTCGTGTTCAAGTGAATTCAGATATTTATAACACAGAGTTTAAAAACAATTTGCAACTGTTTTTAAAACGTGGTGAAGGGAGAATGCCCCCGTAAATTGAATTATATTGAGACCACGGTGGCTGTATTGGCATATATGAATCAAGTTATGGCTGTCATAGTTGTGACGTGTATATTCATGACGTAGGCACGGATGACGCAGATTTCACGCAAGTAGGCTGGTTGAGCTGAGATTCTTGGTAACGTCATGAGTTTGTTCGAGAAAGATCTGACATTTACGACGCAGTCGCAGGGAAACAAAGAATTGTGCTAAGGAAGAAGTTACGCTATTGGAGGAAAGGCTCGAACCAATGAATGATAGTTTGGAGGGAGACGGAGATTACTGAAACTATCATATTTAATTACTTTTGGCATGCAGAATTGTGGAAATCTATTTTCAGTTATGGCATTGATTTGGAATTTTGAAGAAATTAATTTTGAGTTTTTGAAATTTGAAAATCCGTCAGGTATAGCCAAAGTTAGAACTCCTAGCCATAACGGAGGAACAAGCTATGGAAGGGATGGATACGCCCCTTAAGAAGTTGATAAAAGGTCTTGCACAGCAGAGAGAAGCTCTCATTTTCTCATTTCCGATGTCTCATAGTGGTTTTTCTGATTCTCACATTGTCAGAATTCGAGTTATTTAGTGAAGCAAGTCGTCATTATCACGTGTGGTAGAGCCCACCGCATCGAACAAGCACGGAGCGTGCAGCAGTTCAATTTTACGGTTAGTGAAACTAGGCGAAGTTGAAACGCACACATAAACGAGTCTACAAAATTTTCTATCAAGAGTTAGCTACTGCCTTTATGCTAATTCAATTGTGCAGTACAATATTGAGGTGTGTAGGAAAGTTGAACATTTTCACGATTATACTTTGGAAGATATTCGCATTTTAAGACTGCAGACAAAAGTGATTTTCTCGCCACCTGAGAAGCACTTTTATAAGGCCACATTCTACACTACGGCTGACACGTGTATTGCAACCGTGATACAGAAGATTACGTTTGGTGATACAACGCTACATTCTACAATTGAACAATATAATCTGGCAGTACTTTCAACTATTATTATAACGGAAGTGGACATGGAAGACTAAAAACTTTAATGCAATTGGGACATATATCAATGGAGTGAAATAGCAGCATGGAACTTCGTTAATCGTCATTCTACAAAAGCGAGCATGTAGTGAACATCCAACTACACTCATGCATCGTAGTCCAACGCTGAATTATATCAAATGGCAGTGGAAATATTTTCATACTCTACAATTATGAACATTTCTGCGGAAATAATTGCAATAAACTTCATGGCGAATTTCTACCAGAACTTCAGGGAATTATCAAGAGAGGCCAGGGTGGACCCGGCTCACAAAGAAGAGTTTTGCCAGAAGGATGTCTATCGTCTACATGGAGCAGTGCAATTTCCGGAGGAGGAAGCAGTTCTATTCTCCGAGGGCGCAGGTTCCAGGTTCGAGGTCGGAGCACATCTTTACGTTGGTGAAATGGAACCAACAGCAGTCTTCTTTGGAAATTTTCCTCTAGAACTTCAATCAACAGATAAGGTAGTCGTGAACGTTTCTTGTTTTATTTGAGCCATTTAGCGAGATCTGAGCAACCATTTTTCCCATATTTTCTGTCCCATATATTTTGCCCCATATTCTTGCTTGATATTTCTGTACTCAGTACACTTTGATGATTTATGCCTTTTTCTACGATTTATTGAGACATTATTATGTCATTGGCATATTTAAATAACTTTGGATCAGTTGAGACTGATATAATATATTCTTTCAGTAATTTGCATATTTTTGTAGTCACGATTTGACTGTAAAGTTAACGATTTTTCATGGCAAATTTGAATTCAGACAGCGTGTCATTTTATTAAAGTAATTCTATTCAGTAAATTACTTTGACCAATTTTCTGTCATCCTCAAGAAAGAAGAATGATTAAAAGATTTTAGAGCGTTAAAATCTATTACTGTATCGACGATCTTGGAAATACTAGTCGTTTTATGAACATGATTGCAACATAGACATTTATCGTCAGTTCTGAAATACCATTGCATTATATACAATTTTATGAAATATGAACTTTGATTACGATTTATTGAGTACACTATAGTAATGAACATTTGATAGGAGTTTTTCTCAATTCTAGATTGGAACAATAATGTTTGCATTCCACAGTCTAATTGTATTCTATTCGATTATTTATGCAGTTTAGATGAACTTTGATTGAAGATAGTATTTTTATACTGCGATACTTTGAAGATATTAATCTCAATTTTGATAGACCAGGGAGGCGTGTCTAATCGTATTTGCTATTAAATTTATTTGTGATTGGCAAATTTTTACTTCATATCGATTCATGAATGAAACCCACGAAGGTTAAATATTAACAGTTTTTGATACAATTAATGAATATAAGAATTTTTAAAGAGGAACTATGGATGTATAATCGTTAGTTCAGTGGACGTGTAAAAGTCGCTGATGAATAATGCCCTTGAATAAGTGAAGGAGGTTCCCACAGTAATTAATGAAGTTAATGAATTTATAAGTGGAGGTTTTTTGTATGTGGAAGATTTTGATGCCATATATATTGAGATATATGATGAATTCTGGGCCAATTTTTGTGCAATTTTGTGCGTTTGGAGCGAGGTATTTTTCCGCTGAGTGTTTTGTCCAGATCCTTTGAAAATTAATCATGTGAAGTTACTGTTAAAATTAACAAGAGTGTTTAAATAATTCGAGATAACGATTTTGAATGGCGGTTACCGTCACAAATGAAAATGAAAATCCACAGCCTGCTTCCAGTCTCCGACCGGGTCAGGAATGGAATGAATGAAGACCCTAGCTAGCGGCGAGGATAGGAACTGTGCCGGCTGCCGAAGCCTGTTGCACTCCCCTGGGGCAATGATTAAATGAATGACATATGAAATGAAATGATAGTGGAGAGTGTTGCTGGAATGAAATTTTGACAGGGAAAACCGGAGTACCCGGAGAAAAACCTGTCTGCCTCCGTTTTGTCCAGCACAGATCTCACATGGAGTGACCGGGATTTGAACCACGGAGCCAGCGGTGAGAGGCCGGCGTGCTGCCGCCTAAGCCACGGAGGCTCACACCGTCACAAATAATAATAATAATTATTAAACCTTATTAAACCTGAATCTAAAATTTAAATATAACTAACCTTCATTGGTCGATTATATCACCACGATTTGAGTAATTATCAACCGGATAAACGTGTGGTTTAATGTATTTCTAAAATAAATAATATAAATATTGTAAATAATTATGTAAATATCTTTAATAATAATTTGAAACGAACGGGATTAATAGAGGCGTGTATAAATTTTTCAATTGTCGTTTGACAATGTTATAAACAATTTAAAATGTTATAAATAATTTATGAACTTTTTGTTATAAACATTAAACGTTTTTGTTATTATACTCTAAACAACGCTAGTTAAACAATTGGATTATACAATTAAACAAGTTTTGGGATTATTAGAGTAATCCAGTGATATTTGAATGGAGCATTTAAAAGATTTGCGTGATAATATTTGAGTTGAGTTGTGGACATATAAAGTGTTTTGAAAAGGAGCTAGGCTCTGAGGTAACTAGCATATGCTAACGTTGGCTGGACAGGTGAGTCCATTTGACGATGCAGGCATGCGACATGGTGTAGGGTGTATCGCAGCTGGCCAGACAATTGAATGATAGAGGCCAAGGTCACTTACATAGCAGCCTTGCAGTTATAAATAAAATGTGATGTTTATGAAAAAGGAAAACAATTGCTATATGTCTCGTCCCAACTCCCTAATCCATTCCAAGTGTATTATTATTATTACGTTCTTTTGAGCTAGGGAAAGCTGAAATTTTGTATGTTAAGTCTACAAGTCCTACAGGAGGACATGGTTATATTGACAATGGCTTCTGATTGCCAAGCATTTTTTGTTGTTATATTTTTGTTAAATTAATTCCTTTATGTGAAATAAATTATTGTGCAGTTTAAAGTTTCTTGTTTCCGTCTTGGTTCATTTTAAATATCGTGGTGGAGGTTATTGTGTGGGCATTCATTTAAGTGATCCAGTTGGCAATCCAGACCCGAGATTAATTTGAATAGGTAAGTAAAAGGTAAGTATGAACCCCCGTATATTTTGGTGTGTTCCACAATAATTTCTTGTTAACTACTGTGCTCTAATCTCGGTAGTATCTGTCAGTGCCATTTTCATTGATGTAGCTGTGCCGGTGCGTTTGATTATTGGCAATCCGATTGAGGGGGCGGATATCTGACAGCCTACTATCCGGATTATCGGGGACAGTACTAGCCACGCGTCTTGGTGAGGTGTACCATAACTAACTGAAGAGCCCATTGGTACACTGGGGCGAAACGCTGGCAACTGTTTTGAGCTAACCGGACCATTGTATCAAATTTCTTTGTGAATTTGTTAATGTAACCTGTATTTACCAAGAGATCACTTTCCATCACGTCGGATTTCTTAAAGCCGTTTTGTTTTGAAAAGGTTAAATTTGGATCTTTAAGCATACAGGCTCTTCATTAGTTATAGACCTACAAGGATTGGTGAAGTATTGGTGTTACATATGTACCATTTCAAGCTTCAATACGGAACAACTATTTGTCATGAGCAGCTGATCATCGTCACCTTCTATTTCATTTCATTTTATGGTGCACCATATTAGGTTTAAATACGTATCTTATTACTGTGCTACGCTTTTTTTTTCAATAGCTGATGAAGGGGATAAAATGCAATTAATCCTCGAAAAATGTACTGAAACTGAAAACAAGTAAAATAATTTTTTTTTCTTTATAGTATTGATTCAGGCGGATGTACATTTCTTGTTAATAACTATTTTGACATTATCAGCTGATGTCAGATATAAGCTGCGAAATGGCGGGCTCGTACGATAACAATATGGCCACGATTACAAGGTATTATAGGACGAATCGGACAGCGATTACAGTAGTTTTGAAGACTTTTCTTTTTGAAGAGATTGAAGATTGATAAATTATCAAGCGACAATGAAACCGAAGGAGATAATCAGTAATGATGGATTAGTAAAGCTATGCCTGCTTTCAGTGATGGAAATTCCATGGCTTCCCTGAACAGATTCATATTCTGTAGAGTTTATTATTTTCAAACGTTTTTCTAAGCGATATGTTGCTCGTTTTACTTTCTTATGTCTTAAAAAGTGTGTTTAAAAAAATCACTCAAAGATGTGTACAACATATTTCAGTGACACTGGAAGGGCTAATTATTGATTTTTAGATACGGCTTGCCCACTCCTCAGGTCTTTTTGTTTCTAATTTATATGAATGAGATACAGTTCATAGTTTATTAATTTGTTAACCTTCTAATAGTTCTTCGTTCAACGTATTATGATTGTTAAGCTTTATATATTAGCAGTCTCTAAGTCTAGGAAGCGGATAAAATGGGGAAGGAGGCGGCCGTGACCTTAAGTTAGAAACCATCCCAGCATTTTCCTGGAGTAGAAGTAGCGGGGGGTGTTGACTACGGAAGACCGCTTCAAGGATGGCTCATGTGAGAATCTCAGTTTTGCCTCACGAGGCTGAGTGTACCCCGTTCGAGCCCTCAGATCAGAATTAAAACTCCTTGGCAGACCCGGGAATCGAACCCAGACCTTCGGGATGACAGCTAATAACGCTAGTCACTAAACCATCAGGTTGTCAACAAATATTTAATGAACCACTTCGTGGTGCAGTTGCTAACAGTCTTGTTTGAACGAAGCCATAAGAGTATCGTCTGTCTTCGTCTTCTGTTGGCGAGGTTCGCAATTCTTTGAAGTAATTTCATTTGTAATTGTTGATCGTTCAAGGATTACAACATCTTCATCTTGTTGCCGACTCGTTCCAGGTTCGTCGCTGAATCTTACTACTTTCGTCGGCTTCGGTAGCGTAGTTGGTAGCATGCTAAACTGCTGTGCCCAAGGTCGCGGTTTCAAACCCGGCCTAAGTCGTTGGATTTATTAAGAGCGTTTAAAAATCTTTCAGTATAACTTCCTTCGGAGGGGAAGTAAAGCCGGCGGTCCCATGTCACAGATTTATGGCATGTAAACGATCCTTCCTAAGACTAAACTTGTGTGAAGCTAAATTTCTAGGTTAGATTTCGTTGGAACGCTTTATCAAAGTTCCAACGTTCACCACTAGGCATCATTGACATAATATGTTAGCAAAGGTTGGAACTACTTGAAATTGAACGGAACTTGTAGCTCACCCTATGGGTGTCAGTTTGAAATAGCTACAAACTCTGGCGAGCAGAACATGTCCTCGGACACTCCCGGCACTAAAAGCCATACGATAAATAAATAAATAAATAAATTAATTAATTAATTAATTAATAACTACTGTCAGCTTTTTAATTTTATTATTCCAGTTTTGAATATTTTGTGTTTTAACCAAACGCCACTTACATGTTGGCGGCATAGAGATACACACTAAACTGACAAGTCATGGACACAAAGCATTAGACCACAACCATTGTCTTATATAGTTCACTAAATCTATAACTACGAGCGCTAGCGTCGGACCATACATGGCCAAAAGAAAATCGAAACATCTACTTCCGTTTTGAGAAATTCAAAAATCTACCTCAAATAAATTGAAGATAAAGAATCAAAAATTAAAATAATCAAACTTTAATTTAATTTAATTCTGTAGAATAAATTCCATTTTAAAAACAAGATGTTCAGTAAAGAACATATAGCCTACTTTCTCCTAAATGCATGGGTATTGTTATAACTGTCCGTTTCAAGGAGCATAATTGAATGTTGGTTGTACTGTAGTAGCTTGTTGAAATACAACGTGCTATAGGGATATTAAACATGAATATTAAGTGCCCTTTGCTAGTGCTACCTCTGGAAAAAAAATCATTCGATTCGGTTTCACCATGTTTGAATTGATATGGGGAATCGATTTGCACACATACATGGCCGCTATCTGCAAACAATTGGTCTGATGACCTTAAAGTTCAGTCAAAAGATGCTTCCCACAAAAAGGTATGTTGTTGATAAATTTGGTAGAGATCAAATGATTAGGTTGGTCGTAATTTGATTCAAGCTTTTAGAATTTGGGTGGCCGCCATTCCGTTTCCGTCAAGATGGCGGTGATATAAAACATGACACTGAGGTGTCCTTTGCTAGTACTACCTCTGTACCAAATTTCGTTCAATTCGGTTTTACCGTGTTTGGAAAGATAGGGGGAATCAATTTGCACACATACACACATACATGGCCACCATCCGCAAAGTATTGGGCTGATGACCTTGTTTGATCAAAAGATTCTTCATACATAAATGCATGGGTATTGCTATAACACTTCGTCCTTTTCAAAGTGTATAATTGAATGTTGGTTGTAGTAGCTTGTTGAAATACAACGTGCTATACGGATATTAAACATGAATATGAGGTGCCCTTTGCTATTGCTACCTCTGTTAAAAATTCATTCAATTCGGTTTCACCGTGTTTGAATTGATAGGTGGAATCGATTTGCACACATACATGGCCGCCATCTGGAAACTATTGAGCTAATGATCTTGTAGTTTGGTCAACATATGCATCCCACATGGAGGTATGTTGTTGCACAATTTGTTAGAGATCAGATTATTTGGTTGGTCGTAATTGGATTTAAGCTTTTAACATTTGGGTGGCCGTCATTACGTTTTCGTCAAGATGGCGGCTATATAAAACATGACACTGAGGTGCCCTTTGCTAGTGGTACCTCTGTACAAAATTTTGTTCAATTCGGTTTAACCGTGTTTGAATAAATAGGGGGAATCAATTTGCACACATACATGGCCACCAACTGCAAAGTATTGGACTGATGACCTTGTAGTTTGGTCAAACGATTCTTCATACATAAAGGTATAATATTGCAGAATTTGGTAGAGATCTGATGATTACGTTGGTCGTAATTTGATTTAAGCTTTTAACATTTGGGTGGCCGCCATTACGTTTACGTCAAGATGGCTGCGATATAAAACATGACACTGAGGTGTCCATTGCTAGTGCTATCTCTGTACAAAATTTAGTTCAATTTAGTTTCACCGTGTTTGAAATGATAGGGGAATCTCTTTGCACGCATACAAGGCCGCCATCTGCAAACTATTGGGCTCATGACCTTGTAGTTTAGTTATAAGACGCTCGTTATATGAGTATATGTTGTTGCAAAATTTGGTAGAGATCGGATGATTAGGTTAGTCGTAATTTGATTTAAGCTTTGAACATTTGTGTGGCCGCCATTACGTTTCCGTCAAGATGGCGGCGATATAAAACCTGACTCTGAGGTGCTCTTTGCTAGTTCTACCTCTGTACCAAATTTCGTTCAACTGGGTTTCACCGTGTTCGAATTGATAGGGGGGCGACAGACATTTCGAGTACACACAGACACTCACACACACACAGATAGACACACAATTTTTGGCCCTGTATAAATCTCATAAGTCTACTTTCATTTTTTGCAAAAATCGAAAGTAGGCTAACAAGCAATTCTATCATGTTTTTTCATAATATAATTTAAACCGGAAGTAATTTACAAAATTTTAATTTTGAAATTTAATAGAACTTTTCCTTACAAGCATTTTGTAGCTTTACAACGTTTGGCACAATTGTAAAAAGAGCCTAACTTCACGTTTTTGCTAAACTGGAATCCTACAATCTGAGAGCTCTTAGTGTCATTTAAAATGTAATCAACATTTAATAGCCAGAACCCCACGTAGGATTTAAAGTTTTCTCGAATCCCTGTTAATGTATCACGACTTGTCTCGGTAAAAGACTCCAGGCGATGGATTGAGACGTACGAGCAACACGGTAGAGTGACTCGAACGATTGCTCTCTTCACGATGTCTGTCACGTAGGCAACCCACATTACTTACAAAGGAACTCCCGGCCATTGCAGCGGTCGTTTTTGATTTCTTATAGCTCTGCAGTGAACTTCTTAAGATTCCATGTGCGCTGGGAAAAGAAAGACTCGAGGAAGTGAATTGCGAATCAAATGCACTCTGCCTGTTAAAAAAAAAGTTACAGTCAGTCTGAAAGACTAGACTTAATATTATTTCAAATGACGCATGCTACAAATGCTACACATGTTAGAAAGGCACTCTTTCAACAGACTCCATTACCCATTAACTTAGGCTTCCCGCGCAGGGAACGGAGAGCGGGAGGGGCTCTCTGCTGCATGACGTCACGCGCTCTCCGTCTCCGCATCGCATAACGCCATAGCCCAGGAGTAAACTCAGACTCGGTGCATATGCACTGAACAACATGATGACGTGACGCACTCTGCGTCTCCGTATCGCATAACGCCATAGCACAGGAGTAAACTCAGTCTCGGTGCATATGCTCTGACCAACATGATGACGTCCGCATAACGCCATAGCACAGCAGTAAACTCAGGCTCGGTGCATATGCTCTGACCAACATGATGACGTCACGCACTCTCCGTAACCGTAACGCATAACGGTAGACCAAAGCATAACGATGAAAACGACAAGATACTTTGAAATGATAAGAGAATTACGGCGTTCTGCTTCACAATTAAGCATTGGCTTTAAGAATCGTTGTTTGTTGTTGTTGTTAGCCTACTTTCGATTTTTGCAAAAAATGAAAGTAGACTTATGAGATCAACACAGGGCGAAAAAAAGTATTCTGTCTGTGTGTGTATGTGTGTGTATGTGTGTGTGTGAGTGTGTGTACTCTGAATGTCGGTCCCCCCCCCCTATCGATTCGAACACGGTGAACGCGAATTGAACGAAATTTGGTACAAAGGTACCACTAGCAAAGGACACCTCAGTGTCATGTTTTATATCGCCGCCATCTTGACGGAAACGTAATGGCGGCCACACAAATGTTCAAAGCTTAAATCAAATTACGACTAACCTAATCATCCGATCTCTACCAAATTTTGCAACAACATACCCTTATGGGGGGGGGGCGGAAGCATCCATTGACCAAACTAATAGGTCATCAGCTAAATAGTTTGCGGATGGCGGCAATCTTTGTGTGAAAATCGAATCCCCCTATTAATTCGAACACGGTGCAACCGAAAGGATCGAAATTTGGTACAGAGGTAGTACTAACAAAGGGCACCTCAGAGTCATGTTTTATATCGCCGCCATCTTGACGAAAACGTAACGGCGGCCACACAAATGTTCAAAGCTTAAATCAAATTACGACTAACCTAATCATCCGATCTCTACCAAATTTTGCAACAACATACCCTTGTGGGGGGGGGGGGAAGCATCCATTGACCAAACTAATAGGTCATCAGCCAAATAGTTTGCGGATGGCGGCCATCTTTGTGTGAAAATCGAATCCCCCTATTAATTCGAACACGGTGCAACCGAAAGGATCGAAATTTGGTACAGAGGTAGTACTAACAAAGGGCACCTCAGAGTCATGTTTTATATCGCCGCCATCTTGACGAAAACGTAATGGCGGCCACACAAATGTTCAAAGCTTAAATCAAATTACGACTAACCTAATCATCCGATCTCTACCAAATTTTGCAACAACATACCTTTATGGGGGGAGCATCCTTTGACCAAATTAATAGGTCATTCATTAGCTTATAGTTTGCGGATGGCGGCCATCTTTGTGTGAAAATCGATTCCCCTATTAATTCAAACACGGTGAAACCGAATGGAACGAAATTTGGTACAGAGGTAGCACTAGCAAAGGGCACCTCAGTGTCATGTTTTATATCGCCGCCATCTTGACAGAAACGTAATGGCGGCCACACATATGTTCAAAGCTTAAATCAAATTACGACTAACATAATCATCTGATCTCTACCAAATTTTGCAACAACATACCTTTGTGGAGGAAGGATTATTTGTCCAATCTAATAGGTCATTAGCCTAATAGTTTGTGGATGGCGGCCATCTTTGTGTCAAAATCGATTCCCCCTATTAATTTGAACACGGTGAAACCGAATGGAACGAAATTTGGTACAGAGGTAGCACTTGCAAAGGGCACCTCAGTGTCATGTTTTATATCGCCGCCATCTTGACGGAAACGTAATGGCGACCACACAAATGTTCAAAGCTTAAATCAAATTACGACCTTCCTAATAATTTGATCTCTACCAGATTTTGCAACAACATGCCTTTTTGTGGAAAGCATCTTATGACTGACTACAAGGTCATCACACAATAGTTTGCAAATAGCGGCCATGTATATGTGCAAATCCATTCCCCATATCAATTCAAACACGGTTAAACTCAATTGAATGAAATTTTTTACAGAGGTAGCACTAGCAAAGGGCACCTCATATTCATGTTTAATATTCCTATAGCACGTTATATTTCAACAAGCTACTACAGTACAACCAGCATTCAATTATACTCCTTGAAAAGGACAAAGAGTTACAACAATACCCATGCATTTAGGAGAAAGTAGGCTATATGTTTTTTACAGAACATCTTGTTGTAGTTGTTGTTTCATTCAAGGACTTTGGATATCGTGGTCATTTAGCTCCGTGTAGAGGTTGTGTGATAATTATGGTGTTTGAAGTCATTTTCAGTGTTGCTCAGTAAACAAAAGTTTGCTGCTTTTCAGTCGGTCTACACGATTGTGATTGGTTATTCCCTAACCCTGAAAAAGATTTACATGAGATTAATACTCATAAATAATAATTTTATAAGTATTTATTATAATATTTATAAGTATTATTTATCTCATGTACATGAGATTTAGAACGTTTGGCACAAAATATTAATAATACACATAGGCCTAATAGTGGCACATCATATTAATATTAATAATCACAGTAAGACGGTCCACATGGTATTTCGGAAAAGAGGAATACTAGCAACAAATGACGAGGTAAAACTCGGAGATAACGACATCAAAAAAGTTTATACCTTTAAATACTTAGAGATTACACTCCAGACCACATGCAACTCATTCAGGGTCCATATACAAGAAAGAGCTGCTGCCGCCATCAGAGGAATGTTTGAAATCAAAAACATCACCAAACTGTCACTACGCTATTTCATGCCAAAATATCTCCAGTTATAACATACGGCATTGAACTAACATGGGAAAGCCTAACTCTAATGGACCTTACCAACCTTGAGAAAATCAAATCGAGATATTTGAAGAGAGCACTTGGAGTAGCGAGAACGACTGGTATATGAACTGGCAAGGGAACCGTTCTACATAGAGGACCTGAAACTCAAGCTGCTCCTACTTCACACCAAGCAAGTATCTCCATTAATAGAGCTAAGGAAACAAAAAACAAAAGAAATACCTGAAGACTTTTACGCTACAGACGCCATGATTGACAGGAGATGGGCCAAAGAACTGCGATCGGTGCTAACCAGACTTTCAGTGCACGGCTATCGCCACAAGATATGTAAAAATGACAAATTCAACGAACCAAACAATGCATGTGTATGCGTACTATACAACGAACATTGTGAAAAATTCCACCTAACTAAATGTCATAAGAGGATTAAGTCAATCATTGAATATAGCAAAATGTATCAAACATTGTACAAAGGATATAAATCTTTATGTATGCACATTTGTAATAATAAGATTAATATTTATAAGTATTTATTAATCTCATGTAATATTTTTCGTTTGTCTGATAACTTGTGTCATTGTTATGTTTGCACTAGTGTAGCTTTATGAATCAAATTTGAATAATACCAGGTGAATCTGCTGTCCCTAATAATATTGTTGTATGCAGCCCAACTAGCGTAGTTGTCAGGAAGGTCGATATTTCTCTGCCTGCAACCCGTATTGTACTAATGCACTGCAAGCGTATCCTGCAAACGATACTGAACACTATTGTTTTTCCCTCAATGTGACTACATATGTAATAAGACGAGTGGGATAGGAGAAATGTTTCTGGCAACTGCTAATGAACTGCTAATGAAGACGCCCAGAATTAGCAAACTTTGTTATAGAAGGAAAGGTTGAGGACAAGAACTGTAGGGGTAGACCAAGGTTAGAATATGTTAATCGAATTGCCTCGGATGTAAAGTGTGGAAGGCATGTTGATATGAAACGATTAGCTCAGAACAGGGAGGAATGGAGAGCTGCATCAAACCAGTCAAAAGACTGAAGACTCAAACAACAACAACAACAACAATCACTAAAATGAGCATGATATAAAAAAGAAAGATAAAATATTGACAAAATATGCATGTATTCGTAAAATTGCTTTAACGAGGTCAATGACCCTTCATTCACATTCATTTGTCAAATTTTGGTCAAAAGAAAGAAAAATGTTTTTTCCTTAATTCTCGAACCTTAGTAATCAGTGACTCTATCCACCTGTCTCCCAACACATCACCGAGGACAATGCTTAACGGTTTTTTTCTCTTGGTAATTCTTTGTACTAGGTCTCTCTAAATTGACTTTTAACCAATATACCATAATCTCTTTAAGCGTGGTCTAATGTGCGAAAATATCGAACCACTTTGATGCCGTAATTCATTTTTCTGAAAGCACGGCTTTGCTACCTTCACTTCATTATAACCACATCGTACTCGATTCCGCTTCTCAGTTTTAAAGTCCAGAAGAATGCCTCGGGGGGAATTCTGACAGAGAATAAAGCTTCATGCTTCAGCGATCACAAACAATTTCCTACCACTCTCCATTTGCTTGTCCTACCTTGGCAAACATTATCGCCATTTGGTATTAGTATTTACTGTGCCTTAATACTACCTGCATTCAATTAATAATAATAGTAATAATAACAATAATTGCATTGCATTACTTACTGACTCACTGGATACTGCCCAAGAACAAATTAGAGAGTTGCAAAAACAGGCAGCCAAAGACGGACTACAAATATCATTTGAAAAAACTAACTTCATGACAAACATCTCCGATGCCCGCAAAAGTATCACAATTCATGACAGTTCGGTATGTAAAACAAATTCCTTTCAATACCTAGGAGAGTGGATAATGAATGACTCACAGGAAAAGACAGCAATAGAAACGCGTATACATAAATTACAAAAGTGTTTTCATATGAAAAAAGATATATATAATAAAAAAAATTATCCTGGAACACTATATTAAGGCATTATCAAACAGTGGTCAGACCTGAAACTCTGTATGCAGCAGAAACACTTAAATTAACAAGATTTGGTGATTTAGACAAATTAGAGAAGACTGAAAGACGAATTCTGAGAAAAATACTGGGAGCTAAACTAAATAATAACGCAGAATATAGCCTAGGTTACGACCAAATAAAGAGTTATATTTGAAATGTGAAAAATTAACTGATGTAAAGAGAAGATTACAGTTTTTTGGGCACATCTATAGAATGGAAAATAGTAGACTAACTTAACAGATCTTCAACTTACTGACTAGTTACAAATCCAAACCCACATGGTTCATTGTAATTGACAAAGATTTGACGAACGCCGAAATTCAGACATAAAAATTAGCAAACAGATCACTCTTCAGAGAAGCTATTCAAAAGGCAAAATTTCAAGAATGGAAGAAACAACTCGCAGAAAGTGGACTCAAGAGGAGAAAGAGCGACACTCTAGAAGGATGAAAGAAATTTGGAAACAAAGGAAATTGAACCCAATGGACAATAGCCAATGTTGATTCATCGTACCCTCTAAATGGGTTATTCGAAACAAGAAGAAGAAGAAGAACAATAATAATTTTGAATTTGAATATATTTAATAATTACTATTGATAATACATTTGTGATATGTCTCACATATCTGACGGCAAAACCAGTACAGATTGACTGTGAGTCATATTAATTATTTTCTTTTACAACAAATATACAGATTGTATTTCAGTACAAGAGTGCAAGCAATAATAAGTTTATGTCATAAATTAATGTTCTTTTAGGCACCGGTAATAATTTTTAATGCGATGTATAGCTAGTTGTTTGCTGTTCAGGTTGGACAATCCAAGTGGTAGCTCATTAAGTAGTGATGATACAATATAATTTAGTCTCTTGAAACCATAGATATTTACACATAAAGGTTCTTGATATACAGTATATTATTTGTTATGGCTCTTGTATGTTGTGAGAGATCTTATACCTGAATCTTGCATCATGCTAGT
This sequence comes from Meconema thalassinum, assembly GCA_946902985.2. Classification (NCBI taxonomy): domain Eukaryota; kingdom Metazoa; phylum Arthropoda; class Insecta; order Orthoptera; family Tettigoniidae; genus Meconema; species Meconema thalassinum. The sequence goes on from OX336396.1 coordinate 250,010,916, forward strand.
AGAGATTCTGTACAGTAATTTGAAACAACTCTTTTCTACTTTACGGTGAACCAATATCAACCGCCTCCCTCGGGACTAGGGACTTCTATCCTCTTGTCCCGGCCACTGTGCGCATATTAGTTCCTGTTCAAGGTTTACTTGCGTGCAATTCCCTATTTACTGTATTTTATTGCTCTTCGGGGCAAATAAGGTTACAGGATCGAATCACGGCACTGCCAAATAATTTTGATAGGGCTTAAATTTTGAGACAGCTGAGTCGATAGAACTACTGGAACGCTAAAAATCCCCTTCAGGGCCAAATTACGGTACCTCGGCGTCACTAAAGCCACACTAGTTAAAAGGAATTTAAAATCCATAACATTTACTTATTTATTTATTCATCTATTTGTGTACCTATTAGCTTGCCACGGTGGGTGAGTGGATAACGTGTCTGTCTTCTAACCCCAGGATTGCAGGTTCGCTCCTGGCCGTGGTAAGTGTTTTTTTTTGAAAGGCGGCAAAAATACGACACGCATGTCATACGATGTTGGCATGTCAAAGAACCCATTTGAATTCAGTAGGCCGTGTTCATAATGGCAAAATTAATCTCGGGAGTTTCCGCCAACACAAAGTTCCTCATTTCTCTACTAGAAAGCGCTATAGTGTCCACGAGCTTAGATATCTAACCTCATTGACTTTCATAGTGATTCAAGGAACAACGAAATTTGACATGCAAGCTACCCTATGGGTGTCAAAGCTTGCACCTGGCACCCGAGGCCATACGATATTATTATTATTATTATTATTATTATTCTTGCATCGTTATGCCCGACTCAGGAGCACGGTTGAACCTGTTTAGCTGATGTGTTGACCTTCTTTTCCTTCCAAAATCTATTCATCCTCTCGCTGAGCGCCTTTCTTCGGTCTTCTGTCCAAGTTATGGTGGCCCTGGTGTTGGGTTTGTCTTCAAATTGGTGATTGTCGATTAGGGTTCTGAATTTGCATCTGTCCTGTATAATATTGTCTGAAATGTTGATTTCCTGGAGATCTGTTTCAATTTCACGTAGCCAGCTGTTCTTGGTTTTTAGTGAGTGGGCCAAGTTGAGAATTCTTTTAGTCAATCTGCCATTGTTCATTCTGATAATGTGCCCGTAAAATTTCAATCGTCTTTTCCGAAAAGTATGAGACATTTTTTTCACATTGGCGATATATTTCCTGGGATGACTTTTTCCTCTTGATTCCCTCTATAAAAACTGGGCTAAAAATTTTTCGTAAAAATTTCCTTTCTTGCTTTTCAATCTCTTTGCTTAAAGATTTGCCACCAATGATTAAGGTTTCTGATGCTTATAACGCCTCCGGTTTGATTACTGTATTATAATGTCTAAGTTTTGCTTTCCGAGATATTGATTTTTTGTTATACCTATTCCAAGTGATTCTGTAAGCTTTCTGTAATTTGGAAATTCTCTCTTTATTTGCTTCACGGTTTAAACCAGAGGGCTGAATAATTTCTCCCAGATATTTGAATTCGTTCACTTGAAAGATTTTGCCGAATTTAGTTCTCATAGGTTGTCCGTCTAAGTATCGTGAGGCTCCTTCCATGTACTGAGTTTTCTCATAAGAAATTTGAAGTCCCGTTTTGATGGCAATTTCATGTAATTTCTCAATGGAATGAATTGCTTCTTGCCTGTTATTAGAAAGGATTGCTATGTCATCAGCAAAGGCCAAACAATGTACATGAATTCTATCTTTGAGTAGTCTGCCAAGGGTTATTCCCTTAGTTTCCTTTTCCCAGGTCCTGATTATCTTCTCAAGTACGAGGTTGAACAGTAACGGAGATAATCCGTCTCCTTGGCGGACCCCAGTGTTAATTGCAAAAGGCTCAGATATTTCGCCGAGGAATTTAACTTTTGAAGTAGTGCCAGTTAATGTTTGTCTGATTAATTCTCTTGTTTTTCTATCCACTTGAAATTCTTCTAGAGTATTGAAAAGTGTTTGACGATCTAGCGAGTCATATGCTTTTCTGAAATCTACAAAGGTAATGACTGTCTGTCTGGTTTTGCGCATTTGTAGGATAGTTTTGAGATTAAGAATTTGTTCCGTACATGAACTTCCTTTTCGGAAACCTGCCTGGTATTCTCCAATCAGACGGTCTGTTTGTTTCTCAAGTCTAGTGAGCAGAGCTTTGGAGAAAATTTTATAAATAACTGGTATCAAGGAAATTCCTCTATAATTATTGATGTTGGTTTTATCCCCTTTCTTGTGCAGTGGATGGATTAGCGCACATTTCCAATCCTCAGGTATTTCTTCGGTGATCCAGATGTTCTCAAGAATTGAGTGGATTTTCCGGGCTACGTTCTCACCACCTATCTTCAGCATTTCGGCAATTATACCATCTTCCCCTGAGGCTTTATTATTTTTGAGTCCATGGATTATTTCTTTAATTTCTTCCAATGTTGGGGGTTCTGAATCTTGGCTGGATTTTTTTTTTTTTTTCAAAGATGAGTTGTTCTTTAGGGGATTCACAGTTTAAAAGATCCTTGAAATAATCTGCTAGAAGTTTGCAATTTTCTTGATTATTTGTTTCCAATGTCCCATCCGGGCGTTTGAAGCGAAGACTGGGTGCCTGATAATTTGATAATTCTTCTCTGAATGTTTTGTAGAAGTTTCGTGTATTGTTTTTAGTAAAATCTTGTTCAATTTCAGCCAATCTGTAGTGATCGTACTTGCGTTTTTCAGATCTGATGATTTTAGAGGTTCGTTTCTGTACTTTGGTGAATTCGTGCCAATTTTGTTCCGTTTAGTGAGAATTCCAATTCTGCCAGGCTTTAATTCTGAAGTTTATAGCCTTGTCACAGATTTCGTTCCACGACCTATGCTTGCGTTTCCTGGGCAGTGTGCCAATATTTTGAGAAGCTTTCGAAAGTATATCTTTGAGTTCTAACCAGCCAGAAGAATCGTGAGTAGGGATACTTTCTTGGAAAATACTGGCGTTCTGTTTAAGAAATTCTGGATCGACGCGCAGATTTTTTGTTATTTTTGGTTTGGACCTGTTTGGTTCAAATTTTACCTTGATTAATGATAGATGGTGGTCAGAGTCAATGACTCCTTTCTTGACTTTGACATTCATAATTTCTTTTTGATTCTTTTTGGAAATAGCCACATGATCTACTTGAAATTCTCCTAAGTGAAAATTTGGGGATCTCCAGGTCTTTTTCTTGTGTGGAAGTGCCAGGAAATGTGTTGACATTAGTTTGAGATCAAACGTTTTGCAAAAATCAAGTAATCTTTCTCCATTTTTATTAGTTCTATTGTGTGCTGGATATAGTCCTACAATGGTCCTGAATTTCCTTTCTCTACCAATTTGGGCATTAAAATCTCCCAAGAGGATTTTTATGTGATGATTTGGAATGATGGCTGTAGTTTCTTCCTGCAGTTCCCAGAAGTCTTCCATCTTTTGTGGATCTTTACGATTGTAGTTGTTGGTGGGTCCATGCGCATTAATAAGCGTATAAGCTTTGTTTCCTGATTTAACGGATAGTGTTGAAATTCTTTCAGAAGGCGAGGAAAAGTTAAGCACTGAGTTTATAATGTTTTTTTCTGACAGCGAATCCAGTGCCAAATTGTAGTGGCTTCATGTGGAGGGAGATTGCTGGCTTGCCTTTATAAATTCTATAATTTCCTGATTCAAAATGATTTTCATCCGTGTATCTGGTTTCCTGTAGTGCTAAAAATTGGATGTTGAAGTTATCCAAAATGTCTGTTAATTGTTTTAACTTGCCAGTTTTCCGAAGTGTGTTGATGTTTAAGCTACCAATGAAAGTTTTGCATTTTGGGCGAAGAGATTTGGGAAGCTCCGATACATTCCCGCATGATGTTCTCGGTCCCCCAGAATCCGATGACCGAGAAAAATAACTAGTATGTCTACTAGGGCCTGGGGTAGTTATATTGTAGGTTGTTTCCATCATGCTAACAAGTTGAAAGTAGTGGGGACATCGATCTATGTCGGTGTCATGGTTACAACTGAAGTAGTGAGCTTCAGAGGTTGCTGAAGATGTTGTTGTTATTATTATTATTAAACTATTTAATTATTTATATTACTTAATTGTATTGTAATCTATTGTGTTTATTTACATTTATTTTGATATTTTATTTTCTTATTTTATTTTATTGTATTTTATTTTATTTATTTTTACGTGTTTTTTTTTGTCGTTTACCCTCCAGGTTGGTGGAACCCACGGACTCAGCGAGGGAACTCACCACTACCGCCTCTATGGCCAGTGTCCTAGAGCTGGGAACATCGAATCGGAAGGGATACAACTGGTGAGGTGTGATTGGCACCTCGCCCAGGCGGCCTCACCTGCAAAGCGAACAGGGGCCTCAGGCGGGAAGGTAAGGGATGGGTAGGATGGATAGGCAAGGAAGAGGGAAGGAGGCGGCCGTGGCCTTGAAGAAGGTACCATCCCGGCATTTGCCCGAAGACGAAGTGGGAAACCACGAAAAACCACTTCGAGGATGGCTGAGGGGGAATCGAACCCCCTCTACTCATTTGGGCCACCCGAGGCTGAGTAGACCCCGTTCCAGTCCTCGTACCACTTTTCAAATTTCGTGGCAGAGCCGGGAATCGAACCCAGGACCTCCGGGGCGGCAGCTAACCATGCTGACCGCTACGCTACGGAGGCGACTTATTTTTAATTAAGTATTTTTATTTTTATTTGAATTTATTTATTTGTTAATTATTTTTAGTTCGTGTTTTGTGGTTTTTAATTTTTATTTTAATTGTTTATTATTTTACTGTATTTTTCTAATTTTATCCTTTAATTAACTTTATGTTCGACCCTGGCGAAATGTAAATATCATATGTCAGAAAACTGTACTATAATGAGGCTCATTATAGAACAAGTTTTCATTATGGTACAGTTTCTCCCACCAATCAGAGCTCAAGAAACAGTTGTGTGACCAATTAGGTGAGGATAGCATCGCACCTGCGCTCACTTCCATGGCCCCCTATTTTAAATTTCACTGCGTGGCGAGTGTCATAATGAGGTATTGCAGGGAGGCCATGGTCAAATACAAGGCATTCTCTGCGCCTCAAGCGCTCTGTTCAGTACATACAACTGGTGAAATCTCGACAGATATTTATGAATATTTATGTTCGAACATAAAATAGTTATAAATATCGTCGAACATAAACAGTCCTATGCAACTCGCCTATAATGGTAATTAAGACACTCACATGGGAATTTTAAAACTCGCTACGCTCGTTTTATAAACATACTCGTGTCTTAATTATTGTCATTATATGCTCGTTGCATAATGTACTATTAATTTAATATTAATTAATGTTTATTTATTTATTTATTTATTTATTTATTTATTTATTTATTTATTTATTTATTTATTTATTTATTTACGGGGTGAATATGCATTCACTGTGTGTTGAAGCAGAGTATTGAGTACAAGATACCCATTTAACAAGTATGAATACTTGTGATTGTTGTTGTAACAATGGTAGTATGACGTTCTAAAATAGCCTTTCCCTACATGTATCCACAATTACACTGTGAAAATGCCGGGTTTCCACATTATGTCAAACTCTATATGACCTACACGAATCCTAGATCATAATAGTTATAGTTACACACATTAGCCTACTACAGCCACAACTGAATCACAGGTTATCGTACAGTTTCAACGCACACTCAAGTACTGTACAGGGGCATGAAGAGTAAAAGATCGCTAGCTGCTAAAATGAATTAATAATAACATGAACGATAGAAATTCCCTTTGACGGCAAAATTCTGACAGCCTATTATCTCTAAAACCACAAAAGTTCAAAGGGAGTGTTAAACTCGTTACGAGTCCATCTCGTGGCGTAGTGTCTAGCATTCTTGGCCCACACCACGGCGGTCTGTGCTTGATTCTCGACTATGGCGAGAAATTTGATTCAGGTATGAGGCCTGGAATGGAGTACGCTTTGCCTCTTGAGGCAGGACTGAGAACAGGTGGGTTGGAGGTGTTATTCCGCATATTTTCGCTTCTATTCCAAGAAAATGCTAGCAAGGTAGGCTACCTATATTAAGGCCACAGCAAAAATGAAGAGAAATAATCTCAACACTGAGATTTGATAATGACATCGTCATCTTAGCAGACTCACCAGAGGATTTGAATTAATATTAAAATGGTATAGACTACGTCTTGAGGAATGAATTCATGATGAAAATGAAAATCCACAGCCTGCTTCCAGTCTCCGACCGGGTCAGGAATGGAATGAATGAAGCCCCTATCTAGCGGCGAGGATATGAACTGTGCTGGCTGCCGAGGCCCGACGCACTCCTCTGGGGCAATGATTAAATGAATGACAGATGAAATGAAATGATAGTGGAGAGTGTTGATGGAATGAAATTATGACAGGGAAAACCGGAGTACCCGGAGAAAAACCTGTCTGCCTCCGTTTTGTCCAGCACAGATCTCACATGGAGTGACCGGGATTTGAACCACGGACCCAGCGGTGAGAGGCTGGCGTGCTGCCGCCTAAGCCACGGAGGCTTACGAATTCATGATGAAACTCAATAAATGTAAAACAAAAATAACGGAATGCAGCCGAAAGGAATCAGAGACCCTTAACAACGTCAAATTGGCAGGTGAAAAGCCAAAGGAAGTAGGAGACTTCTATTACTAAGGAAGCAAAATAACCAGTGATGGGCGAAGCAAATACGATATAAAAAGTAGGTTGGCTCAGGCAAGCAAAGAAGTTCTACAGAAAAGAAATCTGTTGACATCGAATATACATTTAGGTATTAGAAAGTCATGTTTGAAAACCTTTCTGGAGCGTGGTTCTCTATGGAAGTGAATCTTTGACTGTTGGTGCAGCAGAAAAGAGGAGAATAGAAGTATTTGAAATGTGGTGTTACAGGAGAATGATGGAAATCACATGTGTAGATAGAGTAACAAACGAAGAGGCATTAAGACGAGCGGGAGAGAAGAGATAGCTTGGCAGGACACATACTAAGACACCCAGAAATAGCAAACCTAGTTAATGAAGGAAGGGTCTATTTCAAGAACTGTAGGGGTAGACCAAGGTTAGAATATGTTAAACAGATTGCCTCGGATGTACGGTGTGGTAGCTATGTAGAGATGAAACGATTAGTTCAGGACAGGGGAGCATGGACCGCTGCATCAAACCAGTCAAAAGTCAGAAGACTCAAACAACAACAACAGCTAACTTGTCTCCAAATCCTGGCCCCAATAACAATAAATTATACAAACCCAAGTTCACGGGTCTACATGCCTACGATTGAATCCCGTTCTTCGCGCATTTAAACTAATGCAATTTCATCCGCATTTAGGCATGGGATAAGTAAACTCGATCATCAAATGACACTACATTATGTTTTTCTTGTGGTGTCAGTAATACGTGTGCCTATTTCCATCAAGATCAGGGAGTACGTTTCCTCCTAAGTTCACAAACAGTATGAAGACTTGGCACACTCTGCTGATATCATTTTAACAGCAGTGTAACTTCATTATCTCCACAGTGCTGCTATCTGTGTGCACAGATCGATACTGTGAGCGGGACCTGTTGAACACACTCTGCTGACGTCATAAAACTTCTTTTTTTTATCCGTTAGCGCCGGACGTTGCACCCACACATCACTGGTTGCCCTCCTGGTGGCAGATAACTCCCACTCAATTTAACAATACTTAATTGTTGCTCTGGGATTATTACTGTCATTAGATATGACAAAATGATGTTAATTCGTTTCAAAGACTTGCAACATCCAGGCCATGAACCACTTGTACTTGGATGTGATGTGTGTTCAAATTTTCTGATAACCTATGATTGTATGGTGTCTGTCATTATTATTATTATGATTATTATTGCTGTATTATTATTATTATTATTATACTTATTATTATGCCCCGGTACTTGAAATAGGCTTTCCCGGCATTCACCAGAAAGATGTGTGGAAATGATGATAATAATTGTAACGATTCGATCCCATAGCGGTTATATTTAAAGGGTTATTCATTTATCATGTTATTATTATTATTAATTAGTACATCGATGAGATGATTTTATATCAGATAATTGTAAGCGGTTTTTATTATTATATTCAATTAGATTTTTATTAACATTTATTTGTAAAGAGACGAAGTATGATATATTGCAACAAGATTGGCGATATGGACTAACCCTATGCGTCACAAACAGAACATCGCAGTAGTAATTTCACAACGGCCGGTAGCCATTGTCCCGGGATCTTAAAAACCCCAGAATGACGCAGTATTATTTCACCACGGCTAAGCGTCACTGTCATGAGTAACCATCACGTGCGCACAATCGAGTTCCTTCTGGAAGGAATAGAAGCTTGATATTTCACTCATGGTGCAACAACACGCCATTTTCTAATGTACGTACGCGTCAAGAATGAAGAGAGAGGGTAGCTTGCTTCTATAGTGGGGGCTGTGACACCACGTGACAAGGAAGTTATTAATACCGGCACCCTCGACAAGACAATTCATTGATCTACAGCTCTGAATGAAGGAAGGAAGGAAGTGGTAACCTTGCTTTCTGGGTCCTAATGAACTGAGCAAACAGAGTTGGCACTGTACGATGTCTTGCCGACATCTATATTAATACATAATGGGTAATATCCCTGATCAAGAGTCTTTCTACAGATGGCAGCGTATTTAATGAGGATATTTCATAGTAATTGAGATATCACATCATTTTTAGCCTACTTTCGATTTTTGCAAAAAATGAAAGTAGACTTATGAGATCAACACAGGGCGAAAAAAGTGTGTCTGTCTGTGTGTGTGTATGTGTGTGTGTGAGTCTGTGTGTGTGTCTGTGTGTGTGTGTGTCTGTGTGTGTGTGAGTGTGTGTACTCTGAATGTCTGTCCCCCCCTATCAATTCGAACACGGTGTATGCGAATTGAACTAAATTTGGTACAAAGGTAGCACTAGCAAAGGACACCTCATTGTCATGTTTTATATCGCCGCCATCTTTACTAAAACTGAATGGCGGCCACTCAAACGTTCAAAACGTAAAATCAAATAACGACTAACCAAATCATCCGATCTCTACCAAATTTGGTAACAACATACCTTCGTATAGGATGCGTCTTGTGACCAAACTACAAGGTCGTCCGCCATACCATTTCAGGATGGCGGCCGTGCGAATTATGCAAACTTTATAATCCATATCATGGGACCCACCAGTTCCGATTATCGAGCCGAGAATCGTTTTAACTGTTCTAAAGGAAGAGGCACGTTCGAAATTAAAAGTTTATTTTGTAATACTATAGTGCAGACGTGATTTTAAAAAGCTGAGCTGATTCACTAATAAGACAAGATGGCAGCGGATATCTTGTACCTGACTTATATTTCACTAATTTGAGTATTGCATGCAATATAGCGTACTGTACAAAATAAATAAACTTTGTATGAAATGCTTTATATATAAATAATATACTCCAGTGATGAAATCGTTTAGTATAAATCATTATTTGCTAACAAGTTCTATGTAAGTCATTTTATATAGAACGATATTCGTTGACACAATTAGCTCAGTGGTAGAGCGTCAGCCTATCGCTCAAATGCCTATGGTTCAAACCCGATCAGAGCTAGGTTTTTTGCTTGAAATGTTATATGTTTATTGTTTTGTAATGACTCAGATGTTTTAAAATTAAGCGTTATATTGTGCATATTATGGTGTAAAATATATATTTAATTAAAACATAATTCGCCAGCAGATTTACTCGAGACATCTAGCTGCCAAAAAGGTAACTAGATTAACTTCCAGATTTTATTGAAAAGTTTCTTCTTCTGGCCGCTAGAATGCTCTCGCTCTGTTAGGACACGGCCGACTGAATACGAGCTGCGCATTCAGTCGGCCGTGGTTAGGATTATATTGTTCGATATTTCACCACTAGATGGTACGACTAGTCTACGAGGGGCTCCATTGATTACTACACCATTGGCATTCTATGCGCATCGAATTTGAAGAATGACAAGATGATACTACGATACATTTTTACTTTTTATTTTAAAGGGTTTGTAACAGCCTATTTTGCGTTACTTGAAAATGTTATTTGAAGTAAAGAACAAAACGATTTCACATAGTAGGTGTTAGTTCAGGTTATTAATTACTACTTTTATTTGAGGCAAATAGCAATCGAAAATATCCACATAGTTTGTATACACACGTCTCTGTAGGGTCATGGAAAGATTTGTTAATTCAATTAGGGTTGTGAAAGCCATGCACAACCAGACGTGTAAAGACATGCCTCAACTCAAAGTTGGATGTTGCCCACGGCAGGTCGTATATGTAATAATAATAATAATAATAATGTTATTGGTTTTACATCCCTTTTAACTACTGCTGCTTTTAGAGACACCAGGGTGCCGGAATTTTGGCCCGAAGGGGATCTTTAACGTGCCAGTAAATGTACTGACACGGCTACCTCGCATTTGTGCACCCTCAAATGCCTGCTGACTGCGCCAGGATACGAACCTGCAACCTAGGGCCCAGCAAGCGAGAACGTTACCGCTGAGCCACGCAGCCAGTCCGGTCGATTATGTCTCCAGATCCATAACATTCTTGATATACTTCTTATCTTTCTTTCTTCAATGATGGTAGCAGTTTTTATCTAGGTTGTGGCGTTTGGTAGAGGTAAATCGTTTCTAAGGTCTTCAACAAAGAATAGTTCTATTATACTCTTTGATAATAACGAGTTATAACTATACTCATACATTTAGGAGAAAGTAGGCTATATGTTCTTTACTGAACATCTTGTTTAAACATATGCGACGTAACATCGAGATCATCGATCATTTCTTAAATATGACGAATCTTCGACTGGGTGAGCAAACAATTCAATAAAACTATCGTCTCTATTATAAATTAACTTCAATTAACTTTCAATTAATTTTAAATGTTCATTTTCTTTTAAATAATTAAACCGCAGTTGGTAAATTAAATTCTTTTTTGTAACTATTAATATTTTGTTTTTGCATATAATAAATTCATTTTCTTTAACTTCATGACTGTAACTTTTCTTGTAGTTAGCACATACTATAGGCAAAATCAATCATACTCCTTAAATAAGTACTGAATGGTTAGTCAACTAAGTTACACTACGACCAGGGGTAAGTGGTCTCGACTCTACTGCTGATAGCCGAGGTTAATCCACAAATTTCGATTCACTGTCTTAAATAGGAATCTGGCGCTCAACAACAACTTATTATATTATACTATCGCAGGTAAGGTCACACCACAGCTATATTATTTATTCTTATCATGTTTGTTAAATAGAACCTTTACAGTTGTCAATCACGTTTAACGACTTATTAAAAATGTTACATTTGGCGCCACAAAGTAGGACACGAAAACCATTCGGTATTTAGGAGAGGAGTGTATAATTTCAGTGCAAATTGTCAGTGCTTTTGGGGGACAGTGAAGTGAAGTGAAATTTTGGAAGGGCAATTGTTATACGGTGTACTTCGAGATGTCGGAAGAGGAACAGAGGCAGTTGAGAAGTAGGAATAAAGTCGAGAAAGTTAATTATAAGGAGGTTGATAGCAGTAGCGATGTTGAAAGCGTAGAGAATAATACCAAGATGTCGGAGGTAAATCTTGAGAGTAATCCTGAAAATAATCCTGAGGTTAACTCTGACACGAATTCAGAGGAAAATCTCGAGACGAATACAGAGGTACATCCTGAGAATAGTGGTAGTCTAGAGAAAGAAAAGTCTATAGAGATTCCTGAAGATCCATTAACTGCGCTCATAAGGCAGATGAGTAGAGATTTAAGTGCGAAATTTGATGAGAGTATGAATAAAAATAGTAGGGAGATGAAAGAAGATATTGGTAGGCTAAATCAAAATATGGAAGAGAATAAGAAAGATAATTTAGAAAGTAGGAAGGAATTCAATGATAAATTTGAGAAATTAGATAAAGATATGAATAAAAATATGGAAGAGAGTAAGAAAGATAATTTGGAAAGTAGGAAGGAATTGAGTAGAGATTTAGGTAAGAAATTAGATAAGAGTAATCAAGAGATGAGAGAGGATATGAGTAAAATAAATCAGAAGCTGGAAGAGAATAATGTAAAACTAGACAGTGTGGTTAAAGTAAATGAAGGGTTGAGTAAGAAGTATGAGGTACTACAGCAAAGTATTCAGATTGTGAAACAGGAAATTAGAGATGAAATCAAGGGTGAATTAGAAGTGAAGGCTAAGGATATTATCGAACAGATAGATAAAAAATTAAAAACTGTAGAAAGTAAGACTGAAGAGAGAATAGTAACGCAGAATGAGAGTTTTAGCAAATTAAATGAGGAAACTAGGCAGATGAGACTAGATATGGGGGGCGAGATTGAAAAAGTAAATAAACAAATAGAAGCCGTAGAAAGTAAGATTGGGGAACGAATAGTAACCCAAGGTGAGAGTTTTAGCAAAGAGATACAAGCTGAAACTAGGCAGGTGAGAGAAAAATTGAGGGATAAGATTAATGAAGTTGAAACAGAAGTTATAAAGAAAGTAGAAGAAAATCACTTAAAGAGTATTGAAAATTATCAAGAGATACAGGAAAAACAGAATATATTAAGAAATGAATTAATGGATAAAGAGAGTAGTTTTCAGGAAATGGAGGCAAGATTAAAGAAGCAGATAAGGCAGGGAGGAAGTCAGGATAGAATAATATATTCTAGTAGTATGAAAGAGACTGAACTGCCTACATTTTCAAATAAACAGGGATGTCCTATGGAGTTCTTGAATATAGTACAGGATAGATTTAAAGAAAGACTGATAGATGGGCAAGTTGAATGGAAGATGGTAGTACAGCTATTGGACCAGGCTTTTATAGGAGATACTAAGGGATGGTTTTTAGTATACAAACATACCTTGATAAATTTTGAAGATTTCAAAAGTAAATTTATTGAAAAATATTGGAATGAGGATATCCAGTCACAAATGAGACAGATTATTAGTTCTGGCAAGTATCAATTTGGGGAAGGGAGTCATATGACTGAGTACTTTCTAGAGTATGTGCTCATATGCAAACATCTGGACGGGATGAATCAAGATGCGGATGTGGTAAGGCTTCTCCTCAGGCATTTCCCACCCAGGGTAAATGTGGCTGCTTGTATGCAAAGGATAACTACGATTCAAGAATTAGAGGGATTATTAAGTAGATTCGATGCACTCGGAGATGCATACGATATGCCTATGGTACAGAATTATCCTCGAAATAAGACTTATGATAATAGGCAAGATAATCAACAGGATTATCATGGTAGAGGCCAATATGAAAATAGAGGTGGTCATCAGGGAGGCCAAAGACCATATTATGGTAATCCCGGCCATAATGAACAGCAAAATGGTAATTCATATCATAATAGGCAAGGTAATCAACAGGGTTATCATGGCAGAGGCCAATACCAGAATAGAGGTGGTCATCAGGGAGGCCAAAGACCATATTATGGTAATTCTGGCCATAATAACCAACAAAACGGTAATTCTAATAATAGACAAGGTGGAAATAGGAACAACAATAGAAATACGGAAGGACCTAGGGAAGAGAGAAATACTAATGACAACTCTCGCCAAAACCAAAACCAAGTACACGGGGCTGAGCCCAATACAAGTAATGCTAATTTAAATGCCAACCAGACTGTGACATAAGGTCGAGTCATAAGTCTGTGTATTTTCCGGTTCACACAATCCTAAGAGAGCCGTATGACCTAGACATTCGTGAAGAATTACTTCATGATTTAAACGAGTTAACAGTGAAACCAATGGTTAATAGTTTCAATTCAGTCGTAGAGATAGATGTGTCAGGGGCGCGTGTAGCCACGCTTATTGACAGTGGTTGTCATACTTCATCCATTAGCGCAGCATTTTATACTAATAGAAAAGAAAATGGTATCTATTTCGAGGAAATTCCTATAAAATCAACATTTGTGATAACGGCCGTAGGAAAGAAATCTCATATAATTTCTAGACAGGTAGTAATTGAGATATCAATAGGAGGTAAGATTGGAACACAGATATGCTTAGTAATACCAAATTTAGTCTATTCGGTGATCCTAGGTAGTGATTGGATGTCGCAACACACTGTTCAGTTGTGTTATAAACTAGGCACAATTAAATTCTTTTGGATAGATTGCGAAGTTGTTATGCCATTTAGTGATTCAGGTAAGTTGAGTATGGGTCCTAAAAATATAGGTACGTTGGAGGAAGTATTATCGATTAATAGAAGTAATAATAATAATAATAAGATGAATAATGATGATGTTGAGGTGTCTCTTGAGAGAGAACCTAAGGTTTTTAATTTTCTGGGCAGTATGTTAATGAATGATTGTCTAGAGGACTCATTGCATGACGCTGTACTACAGAGTAATATAGTAGATGATCTAAGAGATCAATTGTATGAAGTATTAATCGATAACAAGTGTGTATTTGAGGACCGCATAGGATTAGCGAATTGCTACGAGCACTCACTAAATGTGCATGACAGGAGTATTTTTGTAGGACACCGTTATCCTGTGCCATATCGTTACTATGATGCTGTTAATAACCAGATAAGTCAAATGTTGGAAGATGGAATTATCGAACCTTCAGTCAGTCCATATCTAAATTCCTTAATTGTTGTACCCAAATCAGATGGCAAAGTTAGACTATGTTTAGACGCACGTAATTTGAACAACCACATCTCTGAAGACCAATTAAGATCAAAATCCATCGAAGAATTAGTACAAGGTTTTGAAGGTAAGAACTGGTTTAGTTGTGTTGACCTGAGTTCGAGCTTCTGGCAAGTGGCGCTGAAAGTAGAAGACAGGCCCTTGACCGCATTTTCATTTCAAAACAATTTATATCAATTCACACGAGTCGCTTTTGGGTTAAAAAGTAGTTCTGCAGCCCTAATCAGAGCTTTAGGGATCGCTTTAGGAAATGATATGGAGGAATTTATGACTATATATATAGATGACTTGGTGATTAGTTCAAGGACATTTTCAGAGCACTTAATGCATTTAGATTTAGTTTTCAAGAAATTAGCGAGAGCTGGGTTTACTCTCAAGTTAAGTAAGTCTGTTTTTTGTAGAAAAGAAATCACTTTTCTTGGTCATACGGTCTCTACAAACGGTGTGAAACCTGAAGAAAGCCGTGTAGGAAAGATTTTAGGTGCTAAATCACCGAAGAGTGGGAAAGAACTAAAATCATACCTGGGTGTGTGTGGCTATTTCCGTCGTTTTATTGTAAAGTATGCGTGTATGGTGGAACCATTTCGTGAATTAATTAAGTCAGGTAAGAGGTGGGAATGGACTGAGATGCATGAGCTGGCCTTTCAGGCACTCAAAGAGTGTTTTGAAAAAGCAGTAGTACTAAAATACCCCTTTGTTGATAAACCATATGTGATGATGACTGACGCATCCCACATTGGTATTTCTGGAGTTCTTTGCCAAAGAGATGAGGAGGGCAATCTGAGAATTGTATCCCTAGCCTCACGAGGTCTTTCTGCTGCTGAGAAACGTTATACAATAACGGAACTAGAATTTTTAAGTATAGTCTATAGTTTAAGTAAATTCCGTATGTATGTTCTTGGTGGGAAATTCGAAATTTTCACTGATCACCATGCATTAGCTTTCATCAATTCGTGTAAATTAAGTAGTAATCGAATCAGCAGGTGGATTTTAGCACTGCAAGAATATGATTTTAAGATCCAACACATCAAAGGTAAGGATAACATATTGGCAGACATTTTGTCTAGAGATAGCAATTTAAACTCAGGTGAATCAGTGGTAAAGGCGGACCAGGGTGTATTAATCTGTGCATGCATGGATCCTACGAATAAAGAATCTTTAAAGGTATTGAAGAATTTGCTTTTAAAACAAAGGGAAGATGAGGTATTAAGTGAACCTTTGTCAATTTTGGAAAGAAATGAGTTGGAGTTTGTTGAATCTGGTCGATTAACGTACAAATTAATGGATGGTTTTCTGGCACGGAAGTGTGGAGGAGAGAAGTGGGCTATATGCGTGCCAAAGTCTTTGACTGAGGAACTCATATGGTTCATTCATAAGGAACTCGGACACTTTGGAGCGAACAAAGTGTTTTATGAAATTCAACAGAACTTTATATGGTGTAGAATGGGGAGGGAAATTAGGACTGTTTTAGCAAAATGTGACCTCTGTCAAAAGTCTAAGTTTCCTAATAGATATTTGATGGGTAAAATGCAGGCCGTTCTCACAAGTAAACCCGGGGAGTTGCTCTGTGCGGACCTATTTGGCCAGATAGTAAAAGGTCAATTTGGCTATGAATACATTTTTGTAATAGTTGATGCATTCAGTAAATACGTCAAACTATATGCTTTAAGGAAGGCCACCGGTAAAGCTTGTAGCAAATTGATCATTGAGAAGTATGTACCTGAGTATGGTCTTCCACTCAGGATTTTGACTGATAGCGGACCGCAATTCACGTCGAAACACTGGAGAACCAGTATGCGTGAAGCCGGAATCACACACGTTCACTCATCAGTGCGTTACCCACAAGGCAACCTCAGTGAACGTAGGATGAGAGATTTAGGTCGCTTGTTACGTGCCCTTGTGCATAATAAGCATTCTTCTTGGGTATCTCAGCTTGAAAAGGTTGAAACCTGGTTGAATGCTGTTCAACATGAGAGTACTGGCATGACTCCTAATGAAGTCCATTTTGGACGGAAACCCCAAAATGAATTGGCTAAAACACTAGGATTAACTGAGGTAAAACAACCGGGGATGGATATGATTATCCAGTTGGCGAAGAGGAATTTAGGTAAAGCAGCAGAACGCAGAATTCGTCAACAAACAGGAAAGAAACTAGATCAATTCGAAATCGGTGATAAAGTTCTATTACGGGTTCCGAGGCAATCTAGTAGTTTAGAGAAAACCATGATGAAGTTCTTTTTAATTTATGAAGGCCCCTACACTGTGCAGAAGAGAATCGGTAATTCAGCATATGTACTGGAAAACGATGGTATACGCCTATACGGTACTTACAATGTGAGATCGTTAAGAAAATATGTACCGTATCTTAAAGATATAACATGGTATTTTATCTTTTAAGATACTTGAGTATTGGTTTTGAGCGAACAGGTAAGTAAAGTTGTTATACCAACCTGTGTTATTGTGTTTTTGGTAGAGGAAAAATTTAAGTTTTATTTATGTCATAAAGAGTTAGTAAAGATAAGTTTAATATTTTGAAGATAAGAATAAGTTAGTAATGTAAGGTGAGTATACCTAAGGGGTAATAATGAAGTTTCAATTAAAGGCAGGTGTAATTTACGCATTTAATTTGGTAGAGTAGAGAGTATCTGAACTGTGTTATAACTCAGGACTTGCTTTATGAAGTGATTTTGGGAGAATATTTTCCAATTAGGAGTGTCGGTGTTATTGACTATCAACTGGAACACTGTGATTATTTTAGGAAGACAATAGTTAGGAAAACAAAGTGTGATGTTATTATTCCAAGGAATTAGTCGAAGCATGTAAGATTTTTTAGCTGAAATTTAGTGTGTTATTGGTCAGTAAGAGGTGACCTGTAACAGTAAGAAGATGTGGGATATACCACGAATAGGGGAGGTTTTTTTTGTATGTGACGTGTGATGTCACGATGAATTGTTGAGAGTTCTGAGAGATTCTGGTGTAGTAGGAATAAGATATACTCCAGGCGGTCAGAACAAGTAGGAAGTGATGTCTGTAGGACTTAATTAAGAGTTTTGAGAGAAAACTAAGTTTTTTTAGGTATTCAGCAAGAAGTCAAATCATGAATAGACTAAGTTCAAAGTATAAGAGCATTAATATTTTGTGGAACGAAATATTTATTCCGAGGAGTTTGTCATGTGTTTTTGTGAAATAGTTTAGTGATATACGTAATTCAGGTATTGAGTAGTATTTTGTCCAAGTCTTAATCATTTTGTTATGGTAAGTAAGGAATGACGATACAGTAAAGATATCTTGACGCTAAGTTAAATTTTATAAGATGAACGAGAAGTCAGATTTTATGTTTATTTGTGATTTTGAAAATTCAAGTTATTGTTTTCGAGAAGTAGTAAAGAGGAATTATGGTTTTATGAGAGGTTAAGAAGTCGTGGAGACTTAGGAAGTATTAATTTGAAAGGAGGCGGCCGTGGCCCAAGAAAGAATTAAGCCACGAAGGCAGGTGAGTAGTAACTTGGATATTTATGTGAACTGTTTAATAACTGCTTTAAGGTATTTCGATGTCATTATGTATTTGGAGAAATATTTACATGTATGACATATGCACTGAAATTGGAATTGCCTTAGGTATCTTGCTAAGTTTTTTTTTTTCTTCAATTATTGAAATTTTACTGCATTTGAGTAATCCCTTTAAAGAGACGAAAGGGATATTATGTTGATTGTATCACCACATCGCGTGCAGTGATATGCGTGTGCAACGAAGTAATTACTTCGAAGAATGTAAAGTGAAGAGCATTATATGTATATTTTTTTTACAGTATATATATATAAAGAAGAATAAACATTATGAACATTTGGAAGAATGAGATGAATGAAAGTTAAAATATGAATTTTTTGTGAAGAATACATTTATATAAATTTTTTTTACAACATATATAAAGAAGAATGAACATTATGAACATTTGGAAGAATGAGATGAATGAAAGTTAAAATATGAATTTTTTGTGAAGAATACATTTATATAAATTTTTTTTACAACATATATAAAGAAGAATGAACATTATGAACATTTGGAAGAATGAGAAATGATAGTACAAATATGTAAAGTGAAAAGAGTATGTTCTTGTATATTTTTGTGTATTGATGAAGAGTATATTGTATGTTGTCTTTTTGGGGGTTATGATATTTATATTTATAATTTTTTTTTTATGTTGGATGTGGTAAGAGAAATAATGTGAAATGTCATTTAAATTATTTATCTTAGGGGCGATTGTAACGATTCGATCCCATAGCGGTTATATTTAAAGGGTTATTCATTTATCATGTTATTATTATTATTAATTAGTACATCGATGAGATGATTTTTATATCAGATAATTGTAAGCGGTTTTTATTATTATATTCAATTAGATTTTTATTAACATTTATTTGTAAAGAGACGAAGTATGATATATTGCAACAAGATTGGCGATATGGACTAACCCTATGCGTCACAAACAGAACATCGCAGTAGTAATTTCACAACGGCCGGTTGCCATTGTCCCGGGATCTTAAAAACCCCAGAATGACGCAGTATTATTTCACCACGGCTAAGCGTCACTGTCATGAGTAACCATCACGTGCGCACAATCGAGTTCCTTCTGGAAGGAATAGAAGCTTGATATTTCACTCATGGTGCAACAACACGCCATTTTCTAATGTACGTACGCGTCGAGAATGAAGAGAGAGGGTAGCTTGCTTCTATAGTGGGGGCTGTGACACCACGTGACAAGGAAG
The DNA here is from genome assembly GCA_946902985.2 of Meconema thalassinum. Lineage (NCBI taxonomy): Eukaryota > Metazoa > Arthropoda > Insecta > Orthoptera > Tettigoniidae > Meconema > Meconema thalassinum. The sequence continues at coordinate 250,030,367 of OX336396.1, forward strand.
TTATTAATACCGGCACCCTCGACAAGACAATTCATTGATCTACAGCTCTGAATGAAGGAAGGAAGGAAGTGGTAACCTTGCTTTCTGGGTCCTAATGAACTGAGCAAACAGAGTTGGCACTGTACGATGTCTTGCCGACATCTATATTAATACATAATGGGTAATATCCCTGATCAAGAGTCTTTCTACAGATGGCAACGTATTTAATGAGGATATTTCATAGTAATTGAGATATCACATCATTTTTAAACATATGCGACGTAACATCGAGATCATCGATCATTTCTTAAATATGACGAATCTTCGACTGGGTGAGCAAACAATTCAATAAAACTATCGTCTCTATTATAAATTAACTTCAATTAACTTTCAATTCATTTTAAATGTTCATTTTCTTTTAAATAATTAAACCGCAGTTGGTAAATTAAATTCTTTTTTGTAACTATTAATATTTTGTTTTTGCATATAATAAATTCATTTTTTTTAACTTCATGACTGTAACTTTTCTTGTAGTTAGCACATACTATATGCAAAATCAATCATACTCCTTAAATAAGTACCGTACTGAATGGTTAGTCAACTAAGTTACACTACGACCAGGGGTAAGTGGTCTCGACTCTACTGCTGATAGCCGAGGTTAATCCACAAATTTCGATTCACTGTCTTAAATAGGAATCTGGCGCTCAACAACAACTTATTATATTATACTATCGCAGGTAAGGTCACACCACAGTGTATATTATTTATTCTTATCATGTTTGTTAAATAGAACCTTTACAGTTGTCAATCACGTTTAACGACTTATTAAAAATGTTACATAATGATGGTGATGATGTTGATAGACTAATAATTATGATGATGATAATGATGGTGACGGTAATCACAATGATAATTATGATGACGATGTTGGTGATGATAATGATAATGATGCTGATCATCATGATGATAATTACAGTATAATGTTATTGATGGTCATGATAACAATCATGATACCAGTGATGATTGTGATGATAATAATGAAGATTATTATGACAATGATGATGATGCTAATGATAATGATAGTAATGATAATAGTCTAATGATAATAATGATGGTAATGGTGACAATGATGATAATGGCGATGATAATTACGTTGATGATGATGATGATGATGATAATGATGCTGATGGTAATGACAATTATAATTATGATGACGATGTTGATGTTTTTTTTCACGAGGGAAGTGAAAAAATCTTGCATAAGACCTTGAGGAGGGTCCGCACTCCTCAAGAGTGTGGGATTCTTACCCACTAAAAAACCACACCCTGTCCTCTTGACAAAACCCATCCCGGGACCACTTTCCTATTACTTCAGGATAGAGCCATTTTCTTTGCTTCACAAGCACCATGTTACTTCTCATTTCATAGTTAGCGGATCGCAGACTTAATCAATGATAATGATGATGATGATGATAATGATGATAATGATTATAATGATGATGTGATGATGATGATAGTGGTAACTGAGGCCACTTAGACCATAAATGAATTGAGACCGGAATAAGGTTGTTTAGACAGCTACGCATCGTGTACAGTGCAAAACAACATAAGTTTTTTCTAGGGGCAAATGACCTCGTAGTTCCGCCCCTTAAAACAACAATAACTAACTACTAACTAACATAATTTTCAGGAGGAAGTCCTTAGTATTGTAGGAAGAAATTAAGATAGTTGCAAAACAGCACCTGCTCCAGCTAGACCTGTGATGTTTTGCTAGTGACAAAGCACGCCGTATGTAAGCGTGGTCAGTAGCAGAAGAGCACGAGGCACTGAGTAATCGTCATGTTCTTCAGCAAATGCTATGTATGCTGTCGTTAGTTAAAATATGATCAAGGGTTATAAAACGTACCTTGGCAAAATAGATCCCAAACCTGTTGACACAAGTTGCAATGACGAAAATCAGTGGACTGTAACTGCTTATAAAATAATAGAATATACTGGTACTATTCTCATTACGTCAACACGAACAGCAATATACACACCCAAGTTTTCAAGTACAGGTTTGGGCCGATAACCTAGATGTTAGGCCCCTTAAAACAACAATTATCATTATCATCATCATCATGGAAAATGCCTGTGAGATATATGAAAATAGGCTATTTAGTTCTTCACGGAACTACTTGTTATTACATAAATTTTGACAATTATGTTGTAAGCCTACATAGAGTATTTTACGACCAGTATATAACAAATTGGAGCATTTCTCCTTCGTATCTCTACAACTCAATAAGTAGAAATAGGAATCTCTGTTTTGCGGGCTTTTAGGCCGTGTTCTAAGGACATTTTGTCGTCCTGACGTTTCGCTGAATACTGCGTTCAGCATGTTCACATGTTACATTAAGCGAGGTAAAACAAATAAACAGAAGATATATATATAGTCAACAATCCACACATAGGGGCTACCATAGCAACGGCGTACCACATAAAAGTAATGCATCAAAGACAGGGCTGCTCGTCTGTTGCATCTTCTCGTCTACGACGGTCAATGAGGGCATGCTTGAGGGGATTAAGGACTGGAAGCCAAGCTCTGTTCACACGTTCTGCTACCTCCTTAAGATTGAAGCTGTTAGTATGCTTCAGGATTTCAATGGCCTCCCTTTGTAGCCTGGCATGATAAGACACCGTGGTGGACAGAACTTCGGTGTCTCCATTGTCGTGACCTGCGAGTAGCGAGTGTGCTGCAACAGTGGATTTATCTGTTTTTCCCAGCCGGCTGTATCGTTCGTGCTCCTTGAGGCGAGTGGCAATACTTCTTTTCGTTATTTCAATATATACTTGGCCACAATCACACGGGATTTTATAAACCCCTGCCGCGGTATGAGGATGTCGCTTATCTTTACCGGACCTAAATATGTCCTTAATTTTTCGAGTAGGCCTGTATATGATCTTTATATCATGGGACTCGAGTAGCCTCCCTATTCTGTCCGTAGATAAGTAGAATTTATTTTGGCGTTCCCTAATGATTCGAGATATCGATGATCGACTTAATATTGAAAAGCATCCTCAGCTGGAGAAATGACAGGAGCTGACCCTGGTTGGAGAGACTAGGACGAGCGATAAGGCACTTTGCAGAAGCTGCAGCGAGTAAGCTGGAAACAGAAACAAACTTGATGATGGTTGACAGGGAAAGAAAGGCCAATATCCACTCCACCTCGTGAGCTTGGAAATAACCTCCTGTCACCAACTGTTGAGTAACGATCAATGTCAGAGCGTGCAGACAAAAATAATGAGGTTGTCAACTTACTGTTGATCTACTGTGCGTCTGGCGTTTTCGACATATTCGACATTGCGAGCAGTGGCGGAATAAGGTAAAATGAGGCCCATGTCCCACAGATTTTTGGGGCCCCTTTATTTTTTCAAATAATTTTTATTTTTTAGCACCTGTACCTATAATAAAGTATATACAAGAGTTATTTTTCTCAAGATGAATAATACACTTTTTATTAAATCATTCATAGGCCTACATATATACATACATTACAATTGAAATGATCATCGTTATTTGAAAACATTTCAGATGATATGATGAGCAATTTAACAAATCATACTATTTTTACTTCTGTAAAATGTAATCATTTTTTTCTGTTTTTTCGGTCAATGAAATCTTCTACAATGTCATCAAAATCAATTTCCCGCAGAACATCTGACTCGATATAGCCTACATTAAACTTAGCATGTCTAATCGTTCTTGTGACATGCTACTTCTTTGCGCACTTTTGATCCGTTTCAATTTTGAAAGCGTGTGCTCCGCAGAACAATTCGTTATCATGAGGGTCACAAAAAAGCGAAAAGCAATGTCAACGTTCGGAAAAACAGACTCAAGCTTGTCTCGAATAAGAATTTCGTTAAGTTCAGAATGAGTGAACTCAGTTTTTAAAGGACATTGTAATTTACTATAATGCTGAAACTGTCTCCGTTCTGGATAATTTTTTTCTAAATCTTCGGATTAAAATTGATCTAAATTAGAAATTGCTTGGGGGGCCCAAATAATTGGGGGCCCTAGGCCTGGGCCTAGTCGGGCCTAATGGGTAATCCTGCACTGATTGTGAACACCACCTTCAGCCACACCAAGTACCCGAGCACCATTAAATGAAATATAGGCTCTGCATAGTATAAAACTAAGTTCCTGATTCTTGGATGTCACGGGTGATCTCGAGAACCACTGGATGGATTTTGACGCGGTTTTCATCATTCTCGAGAAAAGCTTCGGTAGAAAAACATTCATTTATGAACAAAGGAAGCCGAGCAGTAACGATTTCAGTGACTTGAGTCGAAGAAGAACCTTCCGTCCGTGCGCTAACGCTGGATAAACCGTTAAGAATATCTATATACTATAGGTATAAGAATTGTTCAACTTGAAAAGTTTTACAAACAGTTCGCGACAGCATATCTCTATCTTCAATGCATCGCCCATTATAGTGATTTACGTTTTCATTTCTTCCAACCATCTCCATTCAGTGGAAATTTAAATTATTAGCTACGGTGCGAGTTTACGAGCTAGCGAGCGAACGCATCACCCGAACTTTGGCCAGAATCAAACTGTCGAGTCGTGTCGAGTTAAGACTTCAGAGAAGAGTAGGCCATGTGTTTGGTGTTCCTCTGTTCACCTCGGCTTTTCTGAATTGCGCCTGGGACCTGCCGTCCGTGCGCCTTTTAAGCTTACGCTGGATAAACTGTTAAAGATACCGGGCGAAGCCGTGGCGGGTTGCTAGTAATAATAATAATAATATTAATAATAATAGCGTATGGCCTCGGGTGCCGGGTGCAAGCTTTGTTATTTGACATCCAGAAGGCAGCTTGTATGTCGAATTTTGTTGTTCCTTGAAGCACTATGAATGTCAATGAGGTTAGATATCTAAGCTTCTTGACACTATAGCGCTTTGTAGTAGAGAAATGAGGAACTTTGTGGTGGCATAAAATTCCGAAATTAATTTTGCCTTTATGAACACGGCCTATTGAATTCAAATGGGTTCTTTAACATGCCAACATCGTATGACATGCGTATCGTGATTTTTGCTGTCTTGTAAAAATAACTTACCACGGCCAGGAGCGAACCTGCAAGCTTGGGGGTTAGTAATCAGACACGATAACCACTCACCCACCGTAGCAAGCAATAATAATAATAATAATAATAATAATAATGTGCCTTTCTTTCGTTTTCCTCTCTCTCTCCTCTGAATGAAGAGAGCTGCATAAAGAGGCTTTGTAGCCTCAGTGGCCTGTATAAGAGAAACAATAAATTCAAATTCAAATTCAAAAATTCTCCCTCTTAAGTCCTGAAATAGCTAGGGGATTCACCGCTTATCAGGCATACTGCAACTGCTTGCAAGACTCATTTATATGTGGACAGTTGAGTCGAATAAGCATGTCTCGTGTTACTCATAAAACAGGGATGTCCAATTAGTTTTACTGTAGATAATTAAATACTATTTCACAAAATGATAAAATTTCTCACTGTCAAAACTTGTAATTGAAACACAATTGTTCCAGTTAGTGCAAAAGAATTTGAATTGAAGAATGGATCTCAGGGGAGCTTGTGCTTGCGAGCACTTTTTGGCTCATATGACGAGAGCATCAAATGTTATTTAATGAGCAACGTGATGCTCGCGAGCACCAGGTTGAGATCGCCTGATATAGCTCACAGGAGGACGATTAGCGTTGACTGAATGTAGCCACTTATCTCGCATGAAATACAGGTCATATGATCTACGAGTTACTCAAGTTAATAAAGCCCTCATTTCCCAGTAATTAGATCGGATTTGCAATTCAGGTTGTTCATTTCCTCGCTTCCCTTGCCAGAGGTCGCATAATCGAATCCCGGCCCTTCCAATTGGGATCCAAGGGTGCTTCAATATGACACAGGCTACCCACGTCAGTATATTTCTGGCAAATAACAAATGTCCTTCTAACGCATTGATATGAAGTATAGAAGTTATCCGTATTGAGATACCTGTGAATAAGTAAAATAGTTGTATTCAACTAAGTCAGCACTATATTGAAACTAAACTACATTAGTAGTTTCGGTTAACTTGTAACCATCCTCAGCTAAAATCAAATTGTAATAGCAATAAACTATGAGCATCAATCTATAAATACAAAGTAAGCACTGAAATTAAAATATTCAGTAATTTTGTAGCCTATTTTCATTTAAGACAAAAACAGGCTTATGAGATGACCTGTTGTCCATATATGTGTGTATGTGCCTGTGTGTGTGTGCCCCTCCCCTTATGAAATCTAAACGGACGATGTGATTTCACTGAAACTCGGTTAGTGCATAGTGCTACCCCGTGTGACCACGACCGTGCCTTTTAAATTTCAATATGTTTCACCAATCCAGCTTGGCGTCCGCGCTAAATACTTCACTGGCATTCTATATCCCCGCATCAGTAACAGATGCCACCCTGAAATGTTGTACTGTGATAACGGGCACTGCTAAAAGCTCATCTATGTAACTTTCATAAACCTCTTAAGTACAAAACTAACATGGAGGGCAAGCGAGGTTGAAACATTTAAATAGACTTTTCTCGCTATTTAACCATCCGATCGCAGTGCAACATGGTACAGTAAATGTTTATACACATCGTAATGCAGTGATATGTAATTTAGTTCAATTGTTTTCATAATCTCAAGAAGACGGCTGTGCGAAATTTTAAAAATAAGTTTTTATTTTTTGTGTCCTAATCATGCTATCTAAGTGAAAGTTTGAATAATAATGAACCTACGTAATACTCTCCATCTAACGGTGCACGACTCTATGGCCTATACGTATAACAATCCAACATGGCGACCATCTGAAATATTTGGACAGTTCTCAATATATATTACAGCAATACAACTGATATTTAGTATGTTGATAGAGCCTATTAATATAAGTTCACCTATGGATCATTCAATAACCTGGTGAGCACAAACCCAACATGGCGGTGACGCGAAATTTAAATATTAAAATGGATTTTGCTCGCGACTTTTCAACCGAACGCTGAGAAACTTGACACAGTGTATCTTCGTACAAACCTTAATATACTGACGTCTAATTTAATGGAATTTTATGAGAACTTAAAAATGATGGCTGTGTATTATTTTAAATTCTCGTTTTTCGTTTCTCGTGTCCTAAGTAAGACCAGTAGGATTTGTGAAAATAGGCTATTTAGTTCTTCACGGAACTACTTGTTTTTTATTTAGTATTCGTTGAGTTATCTACTAAATATAAAATGAAATGTTAGAATCAGAAACAAAAAAAGACAACTTGATACTACTGTATTTAGACAATGCTCTGTATAATCATGGTAAAAATGTTGAAATTTAATAAAATCCAAATCACTCGTGTCTCAAACGTGTCTACGCTTGAAAATGCTATTTGTGCCCACGCCGGTCTTCAAAGAGGTAGTCAGACATCACATAGAAAAGAAAAAAAGATATTGGGATGGAATTTTACACCAAATTATCAGCTCAGACATCTTGTTACCAGATTTTCAGTACAATTTTTTCATCACAAGTGTTTTAGGACCACACGTTTACATGAGCCATGCGCGGACTGTGTTTGTCGTATGTGTGGGAAACACTGTGAGATATATCACGTGATGGGCTGTACAGATAGAATTTTATCATTGTCTCAATTCTGTTGTGAATCAACTTGATTGTGTATATAACTGGCATTTGGCTGCATTATTAAATTATGTACTCACGACTTCGGGGTTGCCATACCAACTTGGGGATACGTTATGTCCGTGTGTACATAAACAAAAGGGGTTGAATGTTGAATCCTAATTCGGTTTCACCGTGTTTGAATTGATAGGGGGAATCGATTTGCACACATACTTGGCCAACATCTGCAAACTATTGGGCTGATGATCTTGCAGATTGGTCAGAATATGCTTCCCACATAAAGATATGTTGTTGCAAAATTTGGTAGAGACTAGATTATTAGGTTAATCGTAATTTGATTTAAGCTTTTAACATTTGAGTGGCTGCGATTACGTTTCCGTCAAGATGGCGGTGATATAAAACATGACACTGAGGTGCCCTTTGCAAGTGCTACCTCTGTACCAAATTTCGTTCCATTCGGTTTCACCGTGTTTGAATTAATAGGGGGAATCGATTTTCACACAAAGATGGCCGCCATCCGCAAAAAATTGGGCTGATGACCTATTAGTTTGGTCAAAGGATGCTCCCCCCATAAAGGTATGTTGTTGCAAAATTTGGTAGAGATCGGATGATTAGCTTAGTCTTAATTAGATTTTAAGCTTTGAACATTTGTGTGGCCGCCATTACGTTTCCGTCAAGATGGTGGCGATATAAAACATGACACTGAGGTGTCCTTTGCTAGTGCTACCTTTGTGCCAAATTTCGTTCAATTCGCGTTCACCGTGTTCGAATTGATACGGGGGGGGGCAGACATTCAGAGTACACACACTAGCACACACACAGACAGACTCACACACACACACACACACATACACACACAGACAGACACACTTTCTTTCGCCCTGTGTTGATCTCATAAGTCTACTTTCATTTTTTGCAAAAATCGAAAGTAGGCTAAAAATACTTTAATACTTTTCCGAATCACACTCGAGCCATATTCATGAATGCTGTAGTACTTAAAAACAAGTAGTTCCGTGAAGAACTATACAGCCTATTTTCATATATCCTACTTATGTCAATTGCCTCCATCAACATACAAAATTTCAGTTTTATTGCTGTAATAGATTCGTAGATATTGACAACTGACTAAATATTGCGGATGGTCGCCATGTTGGATTTTTATATAATATGAAGGTCTTAGAGTTATGTACTGTTACATGAAGATTTTTGTGTATGTGTAGTATTCAAACTTCAATCACATTATTAGGACACAAGAAATAAATACGAGATTTTAAAATTTCGCACAGCTGCCATCTTGTGGTTATGGAAACAATTGAATAAAAATTAGATGCCTGTCGATTAGCATTATTTGTATAAGGATTTACTGTACCACGTGTCACTGCACTCGGATGCTTAAATTGCGAGAAACGACCATGTGAATATTTATACTTCGCGTCCCGCCATGTTGGATTTGTGATTACCAGGTTATTGAAAGTCCTATAGGTGAACTTATGTTCATAGCCCCTATGAACATTAAAAAAAACAGTTTGATTGCTGTAATAGATTCGTAGATATTGAGATCCATCTAAATATTTTGGATGGTCGCTATGTTGGATTGTTATATTTATAGGCCATTGAGTCTTGTACCATTATAGGAAAATTATTGCGTAGGTTTATTATTCAAACTTTCACTTCGATCACATGATTACGACACAAAAAATAGAAACTTAATTTTAAAATTCGCACAGCCGCCATCTTGAGGTTATATAAACAATTGAACTAAATTAGATACCAGTGCATTACAATTTGTATAAACATTTGCTGTACCAAGTTTCATTGCGCTTGGATCATTAAATCGCGAGAAAGGCCTATTTAAATTTTCAACTTCGCTTGGCCGCCATATTCGTTTTGTAGTTAACCGGTTTTTCAAAGTCAGTCTTGTAGATGAACTTCCAGCAGTACCCTTAATCTCCGTTCAAAATTTCAGGGTGATACCGCTAATTGTTTCAGAGATATAGAATGCAGGTGAAATATTTCGCACAGCCGCCTTCTTGAGATTATGTAAACAATTGAACGAAGTTAGATGTCGGCGCGTTACAAAGTGTATAAACATATACTGTACCAAGTTTTATTGCGTTTGTTTGGTTAAATCACGAGAGACGTTTATTTAAAAGTCGCGACTTCACTTGGCCGCCATTGTTGGTTTTGTAGTTACCAGGTTTTAAAAAGTCACACAGATGAACTTCAAGTAGTTACCTTTATCACCCTAAATTATTCCAGGGTGATATCGGTAATAGTTTCCGAGATATTGAATGCTGGTAAAATATTTCGCACAGCCGCCATGTTGGATTGGTGAGTCGTAACAAAATTTGAAGGACACGGACGGGGTCGTCCAGAATAGAGCTATGAACTTTCCGAGTTTCATTGAAATCGCTCCAGCCGTTTAGACGTTATTACGGGGGACACACATACACCATCACACACGCACTCACACACAGATAAACGGTGATCTCATAAGCCTTTTTTTTTTCATAAATGAAAATAGGCTAAAAACTAAATGATATGCGAGTACCGGTACCTAAAAATACGGAATTGAATTTTTGTTCCATTTATTGTAGTATATTTGAATTTTTAGTCCATAATTTGTAAAAGTAAACCTGAAGAGAGTGTTTATTCCTAGCTCTAGTTGATTGAGAGAAATACCTGAGAGAAAATTATAATGTTCTCAGCAAATTTCAGCTTATATATTATTGTATATTGGCTTTTACGGCCAGCGAATTCAAACTCGGCAATCATCCTAGGTTTGTGCCGTGACTTGTGTGAGGTTTCGCCTAGGACACCAAGCTGGCTCATCAGCAGGTCCTAGGAGTCCGCGCCCGGACCCCCACAGGAATAGCGAACTGTGCACTACCTCCCTTTTTATTAAGCGCACCTGCGAGAGCTAAACGCTCAAGCAGTCCTCACCTCCCTATGAAGGCTTCCTAAATGATGGTATATTGGCTTTCATGGCCATTGAATTAAAACTCAGCAATGTTTCTAGGTTTGTGCCGTGTCACACGTGTAAGGCATGACGCACACCTACACAAATTGCTGAGTTTTAAGTCTAAAGTTATAATTCAATTAAAGACATTTTATAGGGGCAGATGACCTCGTAGTTCCACCCCTTATAACAACAATTATTATTAATCGTATGGCAATTACACATCACTTTTTGGAACACAAAGAAAATATAACCATAATTTACAAATTTACAGACATATTATTTACATAGTTTAACACATTTGCTGTAGAAAACAAAAAGTCAATGTGGTTTCCAGGATATAAGTTCTGAGGGCACTCTTCAACTATATGCTTGATGGTCTGACACTGGAAGCCACACGTGCACTCTGGAGAGGTGATCTTTCCCCATTTGTATAGTAGATCACCACATCTCCCATGGTTGGTGCGTATCCTGTTCAGTGTACACCATGTCCTACGGGGCAGATCAAGTTCCCAAGGATTGTTGTTACTATGTAGAAAACTATGTAGCTCTGGTGGAGTGTTTGTGTACCAATTTTCTGCCCAGGCTTCATGAAGATTGAAGTTATGGTCTGCCAGGTTGTTGGCTGTTCTGATTGCAGGGTGTCTGGAGCAGAGTCTATTGATTTGGATTGCAGGTATGTCCTCATGGATTGGCAGCTGTTGGTTGTTGCAGATCTTGTTAAATTCTCTCAGGAGGATATTCTTTCTTCTCAGCGTAGGAGGTGGAATACGGCTCAGGACAGGTAGCCAGAAAACTGGTGTGGACTTGATTGTACCAGTAATTATCCGCATAGTTTGGTTTAGTTGAACATCTACTAGCTTCGTGTTACTACTGTTTAGCCAAACAGGGCTGAAATATTCTGCTGCTGAGTATACAAGACCTAGGGCAGTTGATCGGAGGGTAGACGCAGTGGAACCCTATGTTGTACCACACAGTTTTTGTAGGATGTTATTTCTTGACCTCAATATCTATAACTAACTATAACAAACCCCTACACAAGACACGGCTTAAACCTAGAAACCTTACTGAGTTACAATATACCATCCTTTAGGAAGCCTTTATAGGAGTGGTTCTTAGCCAGTGGTCCGCCGACCACCTGTGGTCCGCGAGTGCCTTGGGAGTGGTCCGCGGGAGAGAAAGGTCCTCCAGCACGCATAAAAAGTGGCCAATAAATGGGGATTTCGAAAACGATGTGCGTTGAACGAGAATCGTCTGAATGTATTCGCGGTGATGACTATCAGATTTTGATTTGAAATATCTTTAAAATAAGTGTTATTGAGGAAAGGGTACAACTGATTAGGTGTATTGGGCGAGGGGTCCGTATATGATTCACTTTCAGGCTGAGTGGTCCGCAGACTTCTACGGGTTCAGAACCACTGCTTTATAGGGTGGTGAAAGAATAAGAGAAAATGTTCTGCCCCTCGGGCGTTCAATCAGAAAATACCCAGGTATGGTCATTCAGCTGCAATTCATTTACAATATAATAATAATTCTTCCTTCAATATGTTCCTTGATTAAATACCCTGAGGCATTTATCGATTTTTTGAAAAATAAATTCACACTGGAGGTAGTTATAAGGGCTTAAGTAAAACTCTACATTGACTCACACTAGCACTCGTAGTGGAAGAAAATGCAAACTGCTAATCTAATTAACCTGATGTGGTTGAGTTTGGCTCGCACTAGTGCTCGTAATGGTAGAAAAGGCAAACTGCTAATCTAATCGACCGGATATGGTTGAGTTTCGTTGACTCACACTAGCGCTTGTAGTGGTAGAAGAGAAAAATGAAAATCCACAGCCTCCTTCCAGTCTCCGACCGGGTCAGGAATGGAATGAATGAAGCCCCCATCTAGCGGCGAGGATATGGACTGTGCCGGCTGCCGAGGCCTGACGCACTCCTCTGGGGCAATGATTAAACGAATGACAGATGAAATGAAATGATAGTGGAGAGTGTTGCTGGAATGAAATTTTGACAGGGAAAACCGGAGTACCCGGAGAAAAACCTGTCTGCCTCCGTTTTGTCCAGCACAGATCTCACATGGAGTGACCGGGATTTGAACCACGGACCCAGCGGTGAGAGGCCGGCGTGCTGCCGCCTAAGCCACGGAGGCTTCTAGTGGTAGAAGAGATAGACTACAAATTTAATCCATCGGATATGGTTGAGTTTCCGGTGACGTCACTACACCCTTTGGCTTCAAATTTCCGAATTTCCATTTCAAATAAAAAGAGAACGCTAAGAAATAGAAAACTTGTGATGGGATATACGAGGTTTAAAAATTTAATTTTCTATCCGAATGGTCCTCATCAATGTTCGTGTATCTCCAACGGCTATCGAGTAAAACCTAAATTCGTGCTATAAAACACGGTCAAAAGTTGGACAAAATGGTTCATCCATACTCTCCCTCCGCGCAGCACCTCCCCTATCCCCTGTTTTAACTGTCACCTTCACATTTAAATGTATTTATGACCCTAGCTAAGCACGGGTATTTTAGCTAGTTATAAATAAATGTATAGTTCACAACAGTTCTCCCTCGCTGAAGCATTTTGAAGCGTTCACTCGCCAAGATAGGACTCTTTAATTAAATCCATGCACAATGAGGATTTTAATTAGTATACTGATGGATGAATACCCTTATATCGTTCTGATTAAATCGATAATTATCTCAATAATAATCTGGGTGGTTGCTTCTTAAGTTTAGGGGCTGCGACAACGCGGTCATGTAGCCCCGTGTACTTTGGGTGTGTGTAGAATCTGTCTGATAACCGGTGTTAATTGTGATGACTGTATTACTGTAGTCTGAGTATGTGTTTTAATTCAAGTAAGGACTGCAGACGATCAATTTTCAAGTAGTTCCTACTTTTGCCGCCAAACGCCACCATCAACGACTACTAGTTCAGAACTTAGCTACCAGACGTCACCGCAGTCGGCTCTTGGCAACGAACGTAGGAACCTAAGAGCGTTGTTTACATTCCTAACCTATACAATTCAGCTTCACATAGGTGTAATTAGTGGAAGGTTCTTTAACATGCCATAAATCTATGACATGGGATCGCCGGCTTTACTTCCCCTCCAAAGGAAGGCATACTGAGGGATTTTTAACGCTCTTAAAAAATCCGACGACTTAGGTCGGATTTGAACCCGCAATCTTGGGCATAGAAGTTCAGCATGCTACAGACTACGCCACCGAAGCCGCTCAATAATAGTCTATTAACTAATATAGGTCTATTTATTGGAAATTCATAGAAAATACACTCATTTATCGCTGATAGATTTAAAAAATACAGGGTGATTCATAATGGCTTGAACTATAACTATTTTGAAGTGATAGAAGCAATTTCTTCAGTGTTGCCTAGTTCTATTAAATAAAGGTTTTCAGTCGGTCAACATAATTACATTAGGCGGGAAAACAAGTGTTTACATGTCCTAACCTGAAAGAAACGAGATATTATTACAAGCCTACACGCTCTAATGTTCAAAGGGGGGTACTTAATTGGATGACATGTTCCGAACGTGGAAAGCAAAATTCGTTAGCCAACATACTGGAAGGAAAACTTCTGGGGAAGAAAGGAAGAGGAAGACTGTAGAAGCTCATCTGGATTTTGTGATGGATGGACTTCAATTTAAAAAGTGTGCTGAGTTAACGTTCATCAAGTGAGAGATAAATGTAGTTGCAGCGACAAGGTCTAGCCTTTATATGATGATGATGATGAGGTTTCGAACGTCAAGCGGTCATCTTCAGATCCTGTTCACTTAGGCTTACTTGTTAGTTAATGTACGATGTTTATGAATTACACTTATGCACAAATATATTGTGTATTAGATTACATGAAATTACAAGAACTTGTGTAACACGTCAAACTTATTTACAGATTAGCAACCCGACCCGGCTTCGCCCGGGAACAGTTATGAATGCATTACGTGAAAAGCGCTTTTTTTCAAAATGTCAATGAACAACGACCAATAAACGTTTCACGTATCGCCATGATGGGTTAAAATCACTGACTGGACTATTAATTATATTATCACGGAGATGCATGTGCAACAAATTCTAGTCAGACGTAATTTAAGAGTGGCGAGGTGCATGAAAAACAAATCCCCCTTCCGTCCAATCTTAACTTGACTGTAAATTTTGCGAAACGAAACGTTCACAGGCGAAATGAAGAAAAGCCGAGCTGCACTTCCAGGGAAACTCCAAACACAACCACTCTTCTCTAAATTTTTTAACTCAACACGACTCGACAGTTTGCTGCTGGCTGTATCTGGGGCAATAAGCTCGTTCGCTAGCTAAGCTGTAACTGGGGCGATAGACTCGCCCCTAGCTAGCTCGCAAACTGTCGCCTCAGTAACTGAATGGATATTGTTGGAAGAAATGAAAACGTAAAAACACTTATAGGAGGCGATGTATTGAAGATAGACATTATATGCTCTCGTGGACTTTGTTGTAGAACTTTTCATGCTGAACAATTCTTGCACTCATAGTATTTAGATATTTTTAACGGTTTGCCGAGCGTAAGCTTACAAAGCACTCGGACGCCAGGTATTTTTTTTTTCGATTTTTCCACTGAAATCGTTACTGCTCGGCTTACTTTGATTATAAATAAATTATTTTCTATATAAATCATCCTAGAGATATCCTTTACAGAATGGTGAAAACCGCATCAAAATCCATCCAGTGGTTCTCGATATTACCCGTGACATCCAAGAATCGGGAACTTTGTTTTATACTAAGTAGAGATAGTATAGTTCACTCCTATGGTTATTGCGTTGTTACTAAATATTATTATTATTATAGAAAGCGATATATTGTCAAGGAGCTTAGATATCTAACCTCCAAGGAACGACAAACATTCGACAAGCAAGCTGCCCTCTGGGCGCAAATAACAACTTTCCACCCTGCATCCGGGGCCATACGATATTATTATTATTGTTATTTTATTATTATATTGTTATCATATTTGGTAAGCGGACGTGTTAAAACACAGGAGGGATTACATCTAAATGTTTCAGCTTTTTTTGTGTAGGAAAGTCCGAAAAAATGGGAAAATTTATATCTAAATTAATAGTTGAGGAGCTTGTTTTTAAAACTGAATATCTCCACAATCATAAATGTTACAGGAGAGAGCAAAAACATATATCTTCAGACAGGATGATCAAAATCGAGTAATATATAGTTTGAATGATAGCTAGAAAGAGCAACATACTATTAACTAAAGTGCACCAAATTATATAGACTAAAGTACATACAAATGTATTGATAAAAGATTGATAAAAATGGATGGATACATTTAGTCTTGAAAAAATTGGTTGATGTATTTAGCTATGGAAATCAGGATATTTCACATAATCTCAAATATGTATCCTAATTCGTGATATTTATTTTGAACATAATGTTAATAGGTACCGGTACAATTAGAAATTAAATGCCTTAATTTTTAAAAAATAATTTAGTTCATTAATATAAGTCATGGATATATTCAGTTTTGAACGAAAATCATGTTTTCTCACAGCCTTCTCAATGGGAAATATTAACATTTGATCAAAAAATATTTTACCATCCGAAGGAGCTGAGGCAAATGTTACCGAATCAACCATGTGTTTTTTTAATTTTTGGAGATACTCAGTTTTGAAAACAAGATGTTCAGTAAAGAACATATAGTCTACTTTCTCCTAAAAGCATGGGTATTGTTATAACTCTTTGTCATTTTCAAGGAGTATAATTGAATGTTGGTTGTAGTAGCTTGTTGAAATACAACGTGCTATACGGATGTTAAACATGAATGTGAGGTGCCCTTTGCTAGTGCTACCTCTGTAAAAAAAAATCATTCAATTCGGTTTCCCCGTGTTTGAATTGATATGGGGAATCGATTTGCACACATACATGGCCACTATCTGCAAACTATTGGGCTGAAGACCTTGTAGTTCAGTCAAAAGATGCTTCCCACAAAAAGGTATGTTGTTGCAAAATTTAGTAAAGATCAAATGATTAGGTTGGTCGTAATTTGATTTAAGCTTTTAATATTTGGGTGGCCACCATCACGTTTCCGTCAAAATGGCGGCGATATAAAACATGACACTGAGGTGCCCTTTGCTAGTGCTACCTCTGTACCAAATTTTGTTCAATTCGGTTTCACCGTGTTTCAATAGATAGGGGGAATCGATTTGCATACATACATGGCCGCCATCCACAATGTATAGGGCTGATGACCTTGCAGTTTAGTCAAAAGATTTTTCATACATAAAGGTATAATGTTACAAAATTTGGTAGAGATCAGATGATTATATTGGTCGTAATTTGATTCAAGATTTTAACATATGGGTGGCTGCCATTGCGTTTTTGTCAAGATGGCGGCGATATAAAACATGGCACTGGAGTGCCCATTGCTCTGTACCTCTGTTCCAAATTTCGTTGAATTCGGTTTCACCGTGTTTGAATTGATAAGGGTAATTGATTTGCACACATACATGGCCGCCAACTGAAAACTATTGGGCTGATGAACTTGTAGTTTGGTCAAAAGACGCTCGCTATATGACTATATGCAGTTGAAAAATTTGGTAGATATCGGATGATTAGGTTAGTCGTAATTTGATTTAAGCTTTGAATATTTGGGTGGCTGCCATTACGTTTCCGTCAAGATGGCGGCAATATAAAACAAGACACTGAGGTGTCCTTTGCTAGTGCTACCTCTGTACCAAATTTTGTTCAATTCGGTTTCACCGTGTTTGAATTGATAAGGGGAATCGATTTGCACACATAAATGGCCGCCATCCGCAATGTATAGGGCTGATGACCATGCAGTTTAGTCAAAAGATTTTGCATACATAGAGGTATAAGGTTGCAAAATTCGGTAGAGGTCAGATGATAAGATTGGTCGTAATTTGATTTAAGCTTTTAACATTTGGGTGGCCGCTATTACGTTTTCGTCAAGATGTCGGTGATATAAAACATGACACTCTGGTGCTGATTGCTAGTGCTACCTCTGCACCAAAGTTCGTTCAATTCGGTTTCACCGTGTTTGAATTGATAAGGGTGATCGATTTGCACGCATACATGGCCGCCATCTGAAAACTATTGGACTGATGACCTTTTAGTTTGGCCAAAAGACGCTCGCCATACGATTATATGTAGTTGCAAAATTTGGTAGATACCGGATGATTAGGTTAGTCGAAATTTGATTTAAGCTTTGAACATTTGGGTGGCCGCCATTACGTTTCCGTCAAGATGGCGGCGATATAACACATGACACTGAAGTGCCCTTTCCTGGTTCTACCTCTGTACCAAATTTCGTTCAATTCGTTTTCACCGTGTTTGAATTGATAGGGGGAGACAGACATTCAGAGTACACACACTCACACACACACACACACACACAGACTCACACAGACACAGACTGACACACATTCTTTGGCCCTGTAGTGATCTCATAAGTCTACTTTCATTTTTTGCAAAAATCGAAAGTAGGCTCTCAAGCTTCTCATTTTAGCGAGATTTTTTTTTTCTCTCTTCATCAACAGTGGCCAGAAATATCTCTCTTCTCCCACTCGTCTTCATTTGTTACTCTATTTACCCAATCTGATCTTCATCATTCGCCTGCAACACCACATTTCAAATTCACTTACTGAATTCTCCTCTTTTCTGTTGCACCTACAGTCCAAGTTCCACTTCCATACAGCACCACGCTCCAGACAAAGGCTTTAAAAAAAGACTTTCTAATACCTAAATCTATATTAGATGTCAAAAAATTGATTTTCTGTAGAAATGCTTTCCTAGCCTGAACCAACTTACTCTTTATATCCTCTTTGTTTCATCCTTCACTGGTTATTTTGCTTCCTAAGTAGCAGAAGGCTTCTCATTTCTTTTTTAAGAAAACGTTCCATGGAACGCGGTTAGTAATAAAACGTCCGTTTAAAGGAAAAAGCGTTAAGTTAGAAGTTCTAGTTCCAACACGATAACCTAAAACATTTTAAACTGAATCAACTCATTTCTACGATTCTACGTTTACTGGTAGCAAGATTTGATTATTGAAATAGAACTCATAAAACTAGAAGTTAGAGTCAGGCGACTCCACCTCGGTTATTAATTAATCGAGAAAGTTTTCGCGAGGCAGAATATTTCATGCTCTAGTGAATGTTTGAACTTGCCATTAATGTCAAGATCACATCTGGTGTTCTTCTGGGAATTACTGAGAGCTTGGGGAACACAGCAGCTCATTAGAGAGGGCGTGTATTGGTGACCTAAAAACTCACGCAGATCCACACACGGTGTCTGAAAATTATTATTCTTACATCGTTATGCCCATCTGTGGAGAGTGAAAGAAATTATTTTGCAAATTATGTTTTTTTTTCTTCTGCCATAATCACTTCATCTGGGCACTACATTTCTTCCGTCCATGATTTATGGGTCCTAGTAGTAAAACCGTCATGGGCATCTCAATATACACGCGCTCCCGCCTAACATATGAATTAGCACGGGAACCCTTCCCTGTCCATCCAAACAATGCTGAAGCGCAACTAGCAGAGAGAAGGATGATGTTGATGATGATGATAATTGTTTTTTAAAGGGTCTAACATCTAGGTTATGGCTTGCCACGGTGGGTGAGTGGATAGCGTGTCGGTCTACTAACCCCAATATTGCAGGTTCGCTCCTGGCCGTGGTAAGTGATTTTTGAATTGTGGCAAAAATACGACACGCATGTCATACGATGCTGGGATGTCAAAGAACCCATTTGAATTCAGTAGGCCGTGTTCATAATAGCAAAATTAATCTCGGGAGTTTCCGCTAACACAAAGTTCCTCATTTCTCTACCTGAAAGCGCTATAGTGTTCAAGGAGATTAGATATCTAACCTCCTTGACTTTCATAGTGATTCAAGGAACAACGAAATTTGACATGCAAGCTACCCTCTGGGTGTCAAATTACAAAGCTTGCACCCGGCATCCGAGGTCATACGATATTATTATTATTATTATTATTATTATTATTATTATTATCTAGGTTATCGACCCCTAATGGGTTGAGTTATAGTGAAGATGATAATAGATGTAAACTATAACTAAAACTAACTACGAACTTATATACTAGAAGAAGAAATGGAAAACAAAAGGAGAATAAGGCAAATAAAGGACAGGAGGAAAAGAAATGCCCTCAACTGTCGAAGAATGAGGATTGAGGGACATGGAAGGAAGGAGAGCCATGAAAGGCGGATAGGAAAGTGAAAGAGGAGAGGGTTCACCCCAGAGGCAATGGAAAAGGGGGGAAAACCCGGACCCAGCTCAGGAATCCCTCGGGTCACCAACTCCCGAACTCACCAGCCGTGAGCCCTTGAGAGTGTAGCACTATCCAGGGTGCACCAGAAGTGGTGGGGCTACATACACCCTGCCTCCTTAAGGGCCTTGAGCAGAAGGCAGAAGATATGAAAGGAAAAAGAAGTCTGACCCCTCGAAGAATGAAGGATCAGAAAAGATGAGACAAGGGCCCATTAGGGCGGGAAAGTGAGAGAATCCCCAGGCCTCGGAGACCCCAATACCGTCGGGGTCGGAAAAGAACAAGAGTTGGCCAAGGGAGGTCGATATGAAAGATGACAGAGAGGAGTCCAGCACAAGTAAGTGGAAGTAATGTCGAACTCAGGTGGGACCCCGTGGTCGCCAACCCACGTCACACTAGTCGTGACCCCTGGGGGTGCAGAGAGAAGAGAGAAGGGAGGAGAGAGAAGATGTCCCGCTAGAATTTTACATCACGGATGCCATGATCAACCGGAACTGGACCAACGCCAATCAGAAACTAAGACATGTGGTGATTAAATTAACAGTGCATGGGTACCACAATAAAATATGTATAAGCATGTCCAACCACGCCCCAAATGAACTCTGCGTGTGCTCGTTATGTGACCAGTTCTGTGACATATATCACATCACACGATGTAAAAATAACCAGAAATCACTCTGCGATTATGGCAAGGACTGAACTAGTGTAAATTTATGTTATACACATTAGAACGCTTTTCTGTTAATCCCTCCCTATATTATTCTGCTAAAGTCCCATTCCAGTTTTGTACCGAAAATAAGGTCCCATTAACACCAACCTACACATATGGGATACCTACAGGTTCAGCATAACACAATGCGTAAGCAAAACGCACTCATTTAGTCTTTAAATGCCTCACAATTACATAAATACCTTAAAACATGTATATTTACAATGAAATAATGAAAGAATGCAACACGGTAACCATGGTAACAGAAGCTCACAGGTCCATCTATTTCTGTAAGACGCAATGCAATTCCAATTATTACATTACTGTGAAATGGTTATAAGGTTATCACTGAACCAAATTAAGCTGTAAAATTCTACAATACATACAGTATAATGCGCTTAACGGGGTGAAGGGGCACTCTAGAATTTTTCACGCAATTTTCACGTGTGAGTGTGGTACGAAAGGTCTTTTTCACCCGACTATAAAGGGTCTCCGAAAACAACATTTAAAGGCCCTTAAATTAACAGTGTCTGTGATATTCCCAGAAAACTAACTTCGCTCTAATATACCTATGAAAGAATGACAAACCCCTAACCACTGCACCAGTAGCTGATTATTCATACCAAGGATAAATCAGTCATAGCATTCATGTTTGAGATTTTGCTAAGTGTGCTCTTTACAACTAGAATATTCGCGGGCGAAGCCGTGACGGGTAATGCTAGTAATAATAATTTTCTCAGAGAAATTATGGTTATTAATTGATGATCTGAACTGGAATCGATCTTGTATAATTTCCTCTAATGCCAATTTCTTTAAGGTCTTTTTCTGTTTCACTAAGCCAGTTGTTCTTGACTTTCATTGTGGTGTTTGAAGCCATATTTTCAGTGTTGCCTTAGTAAACAAGAGTTTAGTGCTTTTCAGTCGGTCAACACGAATGTACCCAAAAGAGATGGGTTATGCCCTAATCCTGAAATAAATTACATGAGATTAATAAAACACTAGGATGACCAGTTTCGATCGTCAAGTGATCATCATCAGATCCATTACACTTAGGCTACAAAATCTATGTTTGAAATACAGGTGAAAATATTTACAATATGTACAATTATTTAGTTGCAGTATTGGTACTGCAACTGTCAGTGTATGCTAAATGCAGTATATATGTTAGGTGAAATGCTAAATGGTGATAGCTATCCGGAGATTGTACTTTAGAGAGATTATATGGTTGTAAACTATGGTTAAACTATAAAATTTTAGGCTAACTACTTATCTGATTGTCTTCCGTACTACAGCTACTCGCAGTTTTCGTGCTCACTGGAACTCACTGTGCGGTCGACTGCGGTGGTTATCTTAACGACTGGTTTTTCCTGCCTTCTCCCCCCTGTCCCTACGTGCTGTGGGGAGTGATAGCGATGTGTTTATGTGAGGTGTTGCCAACCTAGATAAGATGTATGTTATTGAATGAGGTGGGTCTACAACTATTAAAGACCGTGGATTAGCCCTCGCCACGCGTGGAGCTTAACCCATTCGAACTAAGCGTTGACGGTCTTATGAGGACGTCCCGGCACCTTTAATACTGCCGCGAATATGGGCCTTGGTTTATTGCAGAAGAAAAGTACATCGTACACCTGATCCAGATAACATTTACCTATTAAAAAACCCCTAATTTCCCCCCTTTTTTATCTAGCTTGGCTGTGTCGCTAAATTGTGTTTTGTTTCCGACAGGGTGTGTTTTTTAGTAGCGTGAAGAGGGGTGAGCTCTCCATGAACGTGTGTTCATTTAGATTGTTGGGATTGTTTCGTTTGGCTAGGTGTATCTCGATTGCTTCCTTTATGTCAAGAGCTCTGCCTTTCGATTCGTGATGGATTATTTTAAGGTCCGACTCTATGTTGGTAAAGCTGTGCCCTGCGTCACACATATGTTCGCACACGGCTGAATGTGTTCCGTATCTTATCGCATTCATATGTTCATTATAACGTGTGTCTACTCGCCTTCCACTCTGCCCGATGTAATTAGCTTGACAATCGGTGTCTTGGCACGTTATAGAATATACACCTGACCTTGAATACGGGTCACGTTTATTTAGATTACTATTTAGGAGGTGCCTAGCGGTTGTGTTTTTCGTCGTGAAAGCTATCTTTATACCTTGTTTTTTGAATAGGTTAGTGATTTTATATGTATTCGCATTCACATAGTTGAAACGCGCAAATTTTTTCTCATTACTGTCGGGTTTGGGAATCGTTTTATCTTTATTTTTATGTTTGGCTATAATTTGATTTATTTTGCTTGGTGAGAAGTTGTTTTCCTTTGCTATTTGCATAATAGTTCTTATTTCCTTATTATAGTTGTCTTTTGACATGGGTATGTTTAAAGCTCTGTGCACCATTGAATTGAAACCCGCTAGTTTGTGCGTACTGGGGTGATTAGACTGATTGTCGATTGCATGCGAGGTTTGTGTTGCTTTCCGGAATATGGAATATGAAAGGTCGTTGTCTTTACGTTCAATAGTTATATCGAGATAATTTATTTTCCGGTCTATTTCGGATTCCTTAGTGAATTTGATAGAGTGGTGAAGGCTATTAATGGATTGGAGAATTGTTTCTTCGCTTGTTAGTTCAGTATCGTAGATGCAAATTACATCATCTACGTATCTTTTCCATATTACTCTTCCCTTTGTTGAAGTCTTTTCTAAGAACGCATTTTCTAGTGCATTGATGAAGATGTCAGCGATTAACCCACATAGTGGCGATCCCATTGCTAGGCCTTCTCTCTGTGTGTATATTTTATTGTCGAATTGAAACACGTTTTGGGTGAGAACGACCCTCAGTAATCTCACAATCTCTTCAATTTCTTTTACCGAATTGTTGGATTTTAAGTTGTTTTCGATAGTGTTGATTGCTTCAATAATCGGAATATTGGTGTACATGTTAGTTACGTCGAAGGATACTAGCCTGAAGCTAGGTTTCATTTGTAGGGTGTTCAATGATGTTACTAGTTCTGTTGTGTTCATTACAGAGTTGTTTTTGTCGTTGGAAAGACGGCATTTTAAGATTTTTAGTAACTCTTTGCTGATTTTGTAATTAGGGGCATTCCTACAATTGACTATTGGTCTCATTGGGCATTCCTTTTTGTGTATTTTTGGTTGTCCCCTCAATGACGGTATTTTCGGGTTCATGTTTATTAGTTTTGATTTTTCGGCTTTGGTCAGTATGTATTCTGTTTCTTTTAGCGCACTTTTTATTTGTTTTTGGAATTTGTTGGTGGGGTCTTTTGTTAATTCCTTGATTTCGTTGTTGTTTAGGAATTCGACTGTTTTTTTTCAATGTATTCTGTTTTGTTCAAAATTACTGTAGTGTTTCCCTTATCTGCTTTTGTGATGATTAAGTCATGTTCTTTTATTTTTTGTTTCAACGACTTTATTTCTTTGAGTTTTTTGTTGTTTTGAATGTTATTGCTATCGCCCTCTAGTTTGAGGATTTTTTTTTGTTTGCTTCTCCCTCTCGTTTGAGGATTTTTTTGGCTTCGTTGGTGGCGAGATTTTTGGTTAATTCCCTGTCTTCTGCTGGGAGCTTGTGACTGGCTATCTCAATATCTGTGATTAACTGTTTCATATTGTGGTTCGTGTGTGCGTCTGTGCAGTTGTATTTCAAACCTTTGTTTAACATATTCATTTTACCTTGAGAAAAGGTTTCGTTCGTTCTGTTGTTTACTCTGCTGTGGAAATTGAATTCATTGTTATGCTCCACGCGTGGCGAGGGCTAATCCACGGTCTTTAATAGTTGTAGACCCACCTCATTCAATAACATACATCTTATCTAGGTTGGCAACACCTCACATAAACACATCGCTATCACTCCCCACAGCACGTATGGACAGGGGGGAGAAGGCAGGAAAAACCAGTCGTTAAGATAACCACCGCAGTCGACCGCACAGTGAGTTCCAGTGAGCACGAAAACTGCGAGTAGCTGTAGTACGGAAGACAATCAGATAAGTAGTTAGCCTAAAATTTTATAGTTTAACCATAGTTTACAACCATATAATCTCTCTAAAGTACAATCTCCGGATAGCTATCACCATTTAGCATTTCACCTAACATATATACTGCATTTAGCATACACTGACAGTTGCAGTACCAATACTGCAACTAAATAATTGTACATATTGTAAATATTTTCACCTGTATTTCAAACATAGATTTTGTAGCCTAAGTGTAATGGATCTGATGATGATCGCTTGACGATCGAAACTGGTCATCCTAGTGTTTTATTAATCTCATGTAATTTATTTCAGGATTAGGGCATAACCCATCTCTTTTGGGTACATTCGTGTTGACCGACTGAAAAGCACTAAACTCTTGTTCTTGACTTTCATTGAGAGAGCGAGGTTAAGAATCCTTTTGGTGAACCTGTCATTGTTCATTCTGAGAATGTGGCCGTAGAACTTCAATCGCCTTTTCCTGAAGGTGTCAGTGATCTTTTCAGCATGCTGATAAAGCTCCTGAGACTTCCGTTTCATCCACATTCCTTCTGTGCAGACTGGACGAAGGATTTTGTTCAATACTTTACCTCCTTGTTTCTCTACGTCCTTAATGAGAGATCTGCGCTAAACGGACTGAGAGCTGGTGTGAGTCGGTGCAAGAGCAATTTGAAGAAGTGGGGATACAGTAGACTACTGAAGAACTTTGCAACTGTGGTGAAAAACAAGACCCTGAGCACCTTCTGAATTGCAGCTTGTTACCAAGACCATGTGATAAGCAGGACTTGATAGAAGCTAATGGCTGTGCTATTCTAACAGTTGTACACTGGAGAAATGAAATTTAGTGCAATTTATATGTATATTTGTATATGTTTTGGACTCGGATAAATAAATAAATAAATAAATAAATGAGAGATCTGGCTCCAATGATCAAGGTTCCGAGGCATTATAGTCCTTCAGGTTTGATTACTGTGGTGTAATGTCTTAATTCTGCGTTCTTCGATATTGTTTTATCATTTCAAATGATTTGTCGACTTCATCGTTATGCTTGAGTCAAAAGTTATGCGTTACGGAGACGGAGACAGTGACGTCATGCAGCCGCGCGGGAAGCCTAAGTTAATGGGTAATGGACGCCGAGTGCGTGACGTCATGCATCCACGTGGGAAGCCCAAGTTAATGGTTAATGGAGTCTGTTGAAAGAGTCCTGGGGCGTCGAGTGACCTGGGGCTTCGAGCGAAGCGAAAAGAATACAGGGTGACACCTAAAGAGGTGTACAAGACGCCAGATAAGAATACAGGATGACTCCTAAAGAGGTGTACAAGATGCCAGATAAGAATACAGGTTGACTCCTAAAGAGATATACAAGATGCCAGATAAGAATACAAGGTGGCTCTTAAAGAGGTGAACAAGACGGCAGAGAAGAATACAGGGTGACTCCTAAAGAGGTGTACAAGATGTCAGACAAGAATACAGGGTTACTTCTAAAGAGATATACAAGATGTGTGCAGGATGTCAGAGCAAAATACAGGGTGACACTTAACGAGGTGTACAGTATGTTAGATTCAATTTAAATACAGGTTGACCCTTAAAGAGGTTTGCAAGATATCAGATTCAAATAATGGGTGACCCTTAAAGAGTTGTAAAAGATGTCAGGCTCAAATACAGGGTGACCCTTAAAGAGGTGGCTGCGCGGGAAGCCTAAGTTAATGGGTAATGGTGTCTGTTGAAAGAGTCCTCCTGAGCCTTTCTAACATGTGTAGCATTTGTACCATGCGTCATTTGAAATTATATAACGTCTAGTCTTTCAGACTGACTGTATTTTTTTTTGTTATATCTGTTCCAAGCGATTCTAGAGGTCTTCTGTAATTTTGAAATTCTCACTTTTGTTGCCTCGCGATTGAATCCTTATGGCTGAATTATTTCTCCTAAGTGCTTGAAATTATTTACTTGATGAATATTTTCTAATTTAGTCTTTAAAGCAGAGGTTCCCAAGCTGGGGGGCGTGGGGATTTGTCAGGGGTGGGGAGGGGGTCATAAAGTGATTTCCGAATTAAAATGTTTTTAAACTCAAATATTACAATTTTGTATAATAATATTTTTCGAATCTCTCCAAGTGATTGTCGCGCCAAGTCAAGCACTGGTAATTGCCAACTCTCGGCACGAACCCGTACAGAGCCGCGAGGTTGGAGGTGAAATAAAGAATTTGCTGTGTTGTAAGGAGCAAAATCAAGCCTGAGAGATGATTCCAAAATATTAGGACTGGGTGACTTTTGGGTAAACTGTGTTGCAGTTTATCCTGAAATAGCCAAAGTTGCAGTGTGTGTCATTGTCCTGTTTTCAACGACATAAACTATTTATGCGAGTCAGGATTTTGAACGCTGAGTGTCATAGAAACAAAGCAGCCCTGTCGGCTTGATGTTGCAAGTGATCTCCGCTGTGCTCTGTCAAATATCAAACCAAACATACCAAATCTTACCAAGAGAAAACAGTGTCAACCCTCTCACAGACAGTTGTAACTAATTTAAGGAGTTATTATGAAAGTGTATCTTTGTATTGTGCTAAAATGAAGTTAGTATGTAATAGATATAAAGCCTGTACTTCATATTATTTTTACAGAAATAATCATTCCATTATGTAGTGTTACTATGTTAGGTGTGTATCCTCCACGTCAGTTTATCGAAGAGGTTAAAGAAGCATGATGTTGTTGTTTTTTTTATTTTTTTTTTTCCATATGATGTTTGGAGCCCAGTCTTTGCTGCAATTTCGTGAAGTCTCCCATTTGTTTTATATGCTTAGTATCACATTCCCAAATGAGACCACTCGTGAGATATTATTATAGGAAAGCCGGCGGGTCCATGTCAAAGATTTATGGCATGTAAAAGAACCTTCCACTATCTGCAATTGTGTGAAGCTAAATGTGTAATTAATATTTGATTAACGTTCTATTCAGTTCCAAAGTTCGCCACCATGTGCCGGTTACGGTGGCATCTAGTAACCATGTAGTTCCGCCCCTTAAAACAACAATAACTAACTAACATCTAGTAACCAAGTTCGTGGCTAGGTGTCGTTGACAGTAGCATTTGTTAGCAAAAGTAGTAACTACTTAAAATTGATCGTCTGCAGTCCTTACCTGAATTACAGATAACACACACTAACACAGCCATCACAATTAACACCGGTTATCAGACCGATTCTACACACACCCAAAGTGCATGGGCTACATGACAGTGTTGTCGCAGCCCCTAAAGTAAGGAACCAATCAACCAACTAGTGTGAGTCATTGCAGAGTTTCACTTAAGCCCTTATAACTACTTCCGATGTGAAGATGTTTCAAAAATTAAATAAAAGCGTTTAGGGGTATTGAACCAAGGAGCACATTAAAGAAAGAATTATGTCATCATCATCTTGCTCAGTTTCCAGTCACTGGCCGGGTCTGTTTGGAACACAAGCCTCTCCAACGTCTTCTGTCTTCCCACCATCCCTCAGCCTCCACCCTTGTCCAGTCTTCTCCTCTCTTCTTCACGCTTTCTTCCACCCCCTTCAGCCACCTGTCTCTCGGTCTTCCCCTCGGTCTCTTTCCTTCCCACTTCGTCTCATGTACTCTCCTGGGTATCCTCTTCTCCTCCATTCGTTTTACTTGTCCATACCATCTAAGTCTAGATTTCTCTATACCATCCTGTAATGGTTCCTCCTTCATTAATTCTCTGGTCCTCTCATTTCTTATTCTGTCCATCTTTGTAGCTCCAATACTGCTTCTCAAGAACCTCATCTCACTGGCCTGTATTTTGGTCTTCTCCCTTCCTTTCATAACCCAGGTCTCCGAGGCATACGTCAGGATAGGGACATAGTACGTCCGATATATGATCTTTTTGCTGTTCTGAGGGACATCCTTGCTCCATAACATGCTTCTCACACTCCTCCGAAATGCTTCTGCCTGCCTCCCCCGCTCATTTATTTCTCTATCGTTTCTTCCATTATCTTGTATCAGGCTTCCCAGATACTTGAAACTCTCCACTTTCTTCAGCTGTTCCCCACCAATTGTTATTCCTGTTGTGGTTCTTTCCTTCTTCCTTGTTGTGATCACCATCTCACTCTTATTTATGCTAAATTTCATCCCATATCCTTGTATTATTCCTTCCCACACATCCAACTGTTCCTGTACCTCCTCCTCCTTGTTTCCCCAAATCATCAAATCATCTGCAAACACCATTGCTTTCATCTTTCCGTCCCCAATTACTTGTGCCACTCGGGTCATTATGTCATCCATCACCACAATGAAAAGTAACGGTGACAGTGCACTTCCTTGTTTCAGGCCGTTTCTCTGTTCCAACCAGTCTGATCTCTCTCCTCCCACTTTCACACAGCTCACGCTTCCCTTGTACATCTCCTTTATCCTCTTTATAGTCCATTTCTCTACTCCTCTATCCTCCAGGGACTTCCATACTTTGTTTCTGCATACACTGTCATATGCTTTCTTAATGTCCAGGAAGGCCATCAGTAGATCTGTTCCATACTCATAGTGCTATTCTTGTAACTGCCTTACAGCAAAAATCAAATCCACTGTGGACCTTCCTGCTCTGAAGCCATGTTGTTCTTCCCTCATCCCTCCTTCTATCCTTGTCCTAATTCTCTTTTCCAAAACTTTCTCGAAGATCTTTGCACAATGACTCATCAGTGTTATTCCCCGATAGATTCAGCAATCTGTTCTACTACCTTTCTTGAAGATCGGGACAATGATTCCTTTTTTCCAGTCCTCTGGGGTCTTCCTTTCCTTCCATGCTGTCCTCATCACTCGGTACAGCCACTGTATCCCCACCTCTCCTGCTGCTTTCACCATCTCCACACTCAACTCATCCACACCCGGTGCCTTCCCTCCTTTCATCTTGTTCACTGCATCTTCCACTTCTTTCCATGTTAAGTCCTTTTCTGTTTGCAGTTCATCTTCCCCTTCCCCGATTTCTTCCTCCTCACCATCTTTTCCATTTGGGTTCAGAAGTTCTTCAAAATATTCTTTCCACATTTTCTTCAGTTCTTCCCTATTTTCTATCTCTTGTCCCCTTTTGTTCACCATTCTAACATAATCCGTAGGATCCTTCCGCCTCTTATTTTTTACCATCCCATACAGGACCTTTTTTGTACCTTCACTATCCTCCTCCATCATCTTTGTCCACTCTTCCATCCACTTCCTTCTCTCCTCAGCCACCACTCTCTTCGCCTCCTTCTTTCTTTCCTGGTACTCTTCCCTTGTCTCTACCGTCCTATTTTGATACCACCTCCTAAAGGCTCTATTCTTTTCCCTTACTATATATTATATACTATATATTATGTAAATTATGTAAACAAGTTAATTAAGGATTTGAATCAAACAGAAAATAAGTAAAGAGACAAGTGATTCTAGGCTGTCTTTTTCCGGAACTGCATTTAGGCTGGAGGTAAAATTCGTTTTTTTTTTGTTTTTTCGTTTTTTATGAGATCTCTAAGACTCACAATTTGAAACCTTTCCCGGTCCTTTAGCCCTTCGTTGAGGAAGTTGCTTAATTTTACGTCTTTGCTAAGACCCCAATTTGATGGCTAAGTAATGTTTCCAACATCAAATATACATAATTAGACCGGACTGCAAGGAAAGGATTTTTAGCCTACTTTTTACATTTTGCAAAAATTAGGAAAAAGTAGACTTATGAGATCGATCCGGGCAAATGTGTGTCTGTCTGTCCTTCTGTCTCTTTGTCTGTCCGTCTGTCTGGCTGTGTGTGTGTCCCCTATCAACTCCTAAACGGCTGAGGCAATCGAAACAAAATTTGGCAGGAGTAAAGATCTATAGCTGAATATCTCAATGCCGTATTTGGAAATGGTGTCATTGCTACCAACTGCTGAAAAATCGCAATTGAAAGTTCAGCTCCATGTTGGATATCTTGGAAGGTATGAAAGGAAGGTATTTCAAAATTGGAACATGTATAGATAATAATATTTCAGTTTCATATCCCGGAGAGCATACATGGCAGTGTTGCCAAAATGATTATAAGCCTGCTGAAAAGTCCAATTTTAAATGCATATAACTTCTACACTATCAATTGGAATTCAACCACATTTTGTATGTGCTATGTGTACATAAACAGATATGACTGAGCGTATTCTTAAGATCCACCAGGGCTGCCAACTGTTAATAAATGCTCTCAATTTATTTTATCCAAATACCAATATATCACAAAGTATGCAAGCCGACAGCTTTAAACAATGCGCACGTATAGTACCTGACAGTCTATATTAATTTGGAGTAATTTATATACGTTATTCTAAGCCTGCTGAGAGGTCCACCTTTAAATACATGTAACTTCTATACTATCATTTGGATTTCAACCAAATCTCGTATGTGCTATGTGTACCATAACAAATATGACTATGCGTATTCTTAAGAGCAACCAGGGCTGTCAACTGTTAATAAATGCTGTCTCAAATTTTGTCACCCTAATATCAATATATCAGAAAGTATGCAAGCCAATAGCTCTATACTTTGGACACGTATAGTACCTGGCATTCTAGATTAATTTGGAGTACCTAATATACGTCAGTGCTGCCAACATGATTCAAAGCCTTCTGATAGGTCCAATTTTAAAATGTATATAACTTCTATACTAACTAATGGATTTCATTCAAAATTGGCACAACAATATATCGTATTATTTCAGATTATTTCTGGCCAATACATGCATGACATTGTTGCCAACATGATTTTACGCGCGCTGTTAGATCCATGTTTAACTGCATGTAACGTCCATGCTATCCATTGTACTTCAACCAAATTTTGTATTCTGTACCTTAAGAGATGGAACTAAGAATATATTCAGTCACCAGGGCTCTTAACTGTAGTGCTCTATTAAGCTACATTACGCCAGGTATACAGTATTTCGAACTAATTTGAAATTTCTATATTACCAACTTAATTTCGTCGTTATTCTAGATAGATCCATATAGATTAAGCATTGGCATGAATCTTAAATTTTAAGAAAAGTAGGCTGTTTAGTTCGTTACGGAACTTCTTGTTGAGAATTGTTTTAGTTTTGATAACTGATCTGAATGTACTTTTTGCCGCTGATTTCAGAAATGATATTGTTTTTTTTCTCTATCACGTAAGGTTTGTCTACAATATGAGGTTAGAAGTTTGAGAAAAATCCTAAAAAGGCAATTTTTATATCAGTATTGTTTATGTAGCATGTTATTAAACCACATTGAACATAGGTTAATCTTAAACGTAGAGCAAGAAAAGTTGATAAGGGTTTATTACAACATTTCCTTCTTCCTTCAAAACTTCCTTTTGTACTTTTCCTGCTGTGGAGTTGAGGATTCTTTCTTTTTAACATCCAACAATAGTCAGCCATCTTGTTAACATCCAACAATAGTCAGCCATCTTGTTAACGTCCCAGCGTACTTGATATCTTCGTTATAATTTGTACATAAGTTAAAAGAAAATCTTTCAAATAAAAAATGCAATGTGTGATTTTGGGGGTAAACAAAGGGTGATGGAATTTGTTCACTATTTTTTCTGTGTTCTGCACCAAATATACCATAAGAATCACTATAAAAATTTGAAACAATTTCTTTCATTGCAGACCTGTGCTATCGTTAATATATTGTGTCTCGTCTTCGTCCCCTTTTCCCACTGTCTTCAAAAATCCATATTTCCACTTGCGCCCACCCCTTTTCCGTCCAGTATTGTATTATATTGTGTTTCTACCCCTTATTATTTCCGTTTGCAACGGGGTCGGAGATAATAATAATAATACCGTATGGCCTCGGGTGCCGGGTACAAGCTTTGTTATTTGACACCCAGAGGGCAGCTTCCATGTCGAATTTTGTTGTTCCTTGAAGCACTATGAAAGTTAATGAGGTTAGATATCTAAGCCCCTTGACACTATAGCGCTTTCTTGTAGAGAAATGAGGAACTTTGTGTTGGCGGAATATCCCGAGATTAATTTTGCCATTATGAACATGTTTAGATCGTAGACTTTCGCGGCCGGTGTCTAGTTTATCATCTTGGCTTACAGGATTGAGGCGCGTCGCATATGGGTTATTATTTACCGACGTTTCGGCTGACATTGCAGCAGCCTTAATCATGGGTAGGTACGAGTTGGTGTCCGTACTCAAAACGTCGGGAAATAATAACCTATATGCGACGCGGCTCAATCCTGTAAGCCAAGATGATAACATTATGAACATGGCCTACTGAATTCAAATGGATTCTTTAACATGCCGACATCGTATGGCATGCGTGTCGTGATTTTTGCCGCCTTTCAAAAATCACTCACCACGGCCGGGAGTGAACCTGCAATCTTGGTGTTGGTAGTCCGACACAATAACCACTCACCCACCGTGGCAAGCGTTTCGGGTATGAAATGCGATGATACTCTGTGTTGCGGATGGTTTTTACGGCTGAAATCCCTTCCTGATGCCAACCTCATGAGAGGAGTTAATGAGAGATGAAATGAATGAATATCAATTAAACTGGGCAAGGATGCGAAAGGAAGCGGCCGTGGCCTGTCAGAAGGTACCGTCTGAACATTTGCCTGGTGTTAAAAATGGGAAACCACGGTAAGCCATTTCAAAGACGACCACGGTGAGGCTCGAACCCACGTCTACCGATCCACAGAGAGCTTGGCCCCGTGTTGCCCCTAACGATAGCGATCGTTGCTACCGCTGTCGGGTCTTGCGTCCAGTATTACAGCTGTGTAAGTCTACTTCGTACGCAATACGAGGTTTTAATGACCATAAACTGCTATTCTTCATTTAGTTAATTCCACCTCATAAAATACAGAACAATTTATGGGGATTCTACTGAAGATGTCTGTCGTTTACGAATCTCATTAAGTTAATTTGGAAGCAGTAATATCAGCTAATCCCCTCATTGAGCTTATATCATTGTCGCTAATTGCGAGCTCTTGATTGCCTCAAGTAAATCTATTAGCTGTCAAGGATTTAGTGTCTTCTCTCTATCACTAGTTATTTTGTTTCCTAAGTAGCAGAATTCTCCTTCAGAGGTGTGAAAATTAATAGACTCAAATGAAGAATTAAATCAGTCACAATTTTGTGTTAAAAATCATTTTTATTTTATTATTATTACCCTATTTAGTATTTTTTTCTCCCCTGTAGACTTACAATGTTCCTCATAAGGAATTGCATCTGTAAACTTTCAAAATTGGAGATTCTGAGAGACACCAGAGCTGGGTCCGTCTTTTTTTTTTTTTTTCATTAACAGGGTGTCTACTACTTTGGAAAACATGGAAAACAGGGAATACTCAGGGAATTATCAGGGTATTTTATCATTTTAAATGATCTAGTGGACTTCGTCGTTACGTTACGGCGACGTCAGGAAATGTACTGAGAATGCACTGAGGTGTGTGACGTCATAGTACCGCTTGGTGAATGTGTACTGAGTTCACTGGTGAGCTCTGGCGTTACGAGACGGCGAGCGTGACGTCATCCAGCCAGATTCCTCCTTTCACCGCGCGCTCCAGCTTCCTCATGACTTGTAACTTTCTAGCGTTCTGATTGTTTCTTGATCATCTAACATGTCAAGAGTCTTCAAGCCATTCTAGTATTCTTCAGCATTTGTAGCATTTAAAATTATATAAAGTCCAGTCTTTCAGACTGAGTGTTTCCTTTAATGATACTCAGAGAATGTTAGTTTTACAAGGTCCAACCTTGAATAATTGGAAATTAAACATTTCAATTTTGATGGGGGAAAGTATATTCTGGAGATGATTGTTGTAGATGTATGTTTGTACTGACGTTAAATCACTAAGCTCTCATTCCTTGCAAGATAGAGCACACAACTTACATGTGTATTTGTATATAAATGTGTAACGGTATGATTTTTAGAGCGTTAAAATTGACGAGCTACTTTCAATACTCGCAAATACAATAGTTTTTCTGGATGAATAATTTAGAAATTGGCAAAATATAGAAACATGTATTTTCCTGCTTTTTTTTTTCAACTTTGTCATGCTACCCTTTATTCTTCGCACACTTTTTGAAATGCTCTTTATGTACAAACTCTGTTTTGTTTATTATATTCATTATGGCCGTTACTGTTACTCAGGGAATATTCTGATCTATCCTGGAAATATCAGGGTATTGTCAGGGAAATCTGATAGTTGGTTTTGGTAGACATCCTGATTATATTCGGAATGTATGCTTAAATCAGGTGATTTCAATCCATTATCGAGGAATCTTTGAGTAGTTCAAAGAGTACAATCAGTAATAATATACTTCCAATCTCTCTGGTCTAAATTCACACGAAAATAAAAACACTGATAGTCAGTCTGAAAGATTAGACCTTATATCATTTTAAATGCCACAAATGCTGCGTGAACCCAAAGTCCGTTAGTTGTAATGACCAGAAAGGGTCCACTCAGAAAACTGGAGTTAAAAGAGAGGAAGATCCTGAGGAGGATATTAGGTCCAATTAGAGAGGAAGGAGGCATTTACAGAATCCGTCATAATGTTGAATTGTATGAACACCAGGAGGACATCATCACGTCTATAAGGAAAAGACGCCTGACCTTTTATGGACACTTGGCACGTCTGGATTCTGAAAGACTCAGCAAAAGGATATTCACAGTAACAGGAAGAGGCAAGGCTTCTAAGAACAAATGGATTGCGTCAGTTAAGTCAGATATGGAACAACTAGATATCCCACTGGAACAAACTCCTGACCGTCTGATGTTCCGTCAGGTCATCCGACAGGGCGTTTTCCCAACGTCCCTTACAAGTAAGAAGACTACAGGAGCTACAGTAAGTGGACAGAAGAAAGAAAACTGACCCATAGTCAGAAAATGAGGGACTATTGGAAGAAGAAGAAAGCAACAACTTTACCGAAGAGTAGATACGAGCCCCGTGGTCCTAAGTAGGCCAAAACGATAAAGAAGAAGAATATTAATAATAATAATTTTCAAGCAACTTCAAACCAAGGTCAAAGGAGATAGCTGGCTGCATGACGTCACGCTCACCGGAGCGCGCGGGGAAAGGAGGAAGCTCAAGCAGTACTATGACGTCACAGACCTCAGTTGATTCTCGGTACATTTCGTCCCGTCACCGTAACGTAACGCCAGACCTCAGCGTAACGACCAAGTCGACAAGATCATTTAAAATTATAAAACTAGAATAAAGTAATCGAAACAAAACGTGTGGCGTTCTGCATTAACATGGCTCTGTCAGGTTCCTTAAAAATGTTTTTAAGACTATTAATTTAACATTTGAAATAATTTCAGTGCCTTTCAAAACATTTCTACTGAATTAAGTCTGAAAACCTACAAAGTAAATGTTGGAAAACTGCCATCGGGTCTAATAATGTGCATACCTTTGTACTTCCTTGAGCTTTCCGCCTGCCAATTTGACGTTAATAGGAGGGTTCTGATTTCTTTCGGCTGCATTTCATTCTTTTTGTTTTACATTTATTGATTTTCATCATGAATTCATTCCTCAAGATGGAGTCCATACCATTTAAAAAGAGACTGATAGTCTGAAAGACTGGACTTTATCGTCATAATCTTCATTTTCCCTTTTCCAGTTGACACTGGGTGGGGGCAAATATTGTTCCTCTCCACTTCCGACACAGTGTTCCATTTTAAATGCTGGCAGCCGAGTACCAAGAAGGCAGTGCGAGAACAGAGTTTCAAGATTCTATTTTGTTTCTTCACTGCCTAATTGATTGTTCTCGCACTGCCTTCTTGGTACTCGGCTGCTACATCGTACTATGACGTCACACACTTCAGCGCATTCTCGGTACAATTCGTCCCGTCACCGTAACGTAACGCCAGACCTCAGCGTAACGACCAAGTCGACAAGATCATTTAAAATGATAAAACTCATTCAAATCCTCTGGTGAATCGCCTAAGATGACAATATCATCAACAAATCTCAGAGTTGAAATTATTTATCCTTTAAATGTGTCTCTAATTTCCTTCATTGCTTGTTCTATGTATAGTTTGAAAGGTAAGGGAGATAAGTTGCAGCCTTGCCTTACACCATTATGAATAGCAGCTTCTCTCTTATGTCCTTCGGCACGAATAACTGCCGTCTGGTTTTTTACACATTGTAGATCAGCCTCCTATCCCTGGACCTCTAGTTATCTTTGGTTGGTTGGTTCCTCAGTTTAGGGGCTGCGACAACGCGGTCATGAAGCCCCGTGTACTTTGGGTGTGTGTAGAATCTGTCTGATAACCGGTGTTAGATGTGATGGCTGTATTAGTGTGTGTTATCTGTGATTCAGGTAAGGATTGCAGACAATCATTTTCAAGTAGTTCCTACTTTGGCTGCTAAATGCTACCGTCAACGACACCTAGCTGGGAACTTGACTACTAGATGCCACCGCAACTGGCACCTTGCGGTGATCGTTGGAACTTAACAGAGCGTTAATGAAATCTAACCTACAGATTTAGATTGTGGGGTTTGAAGCCATTTTTTCAGTGTTGCCTAAGTAAAAAAAGTTTGGTGCTTTTCAGTCGGTCAACACGAATGTGCCCAAAAAGATCTGGGTTATGCCCTAATCCTGAAATAAATTACATGAGATTAATAAATACACTAGGATGACCAGTTTTGATCGTCAAGCGATCATCATCAGATCCATTACACTTAGGCTATAACACCTATGTTTGAGAATACAGGTACAAAATATTTACAATATGTACAATTATTTAGTTGCAGTATTGGTAATGCAACTGTCGGTGTGTGCTAAATGTAGTTGTGGTCGACTGAACCCGGGTGTTAACTGGACGAAACTGGTTGTTCATTTCTCCCCTCCCCCCCCCCCCCCCCCCTGTTCCTATGTGCTGTCTGAGGTCAGTGGAATGTGTATTTGTGGGACGTTGCGAATTCTAGATAAGAATATATGTAATTGAATACAGGAAGGTCTACAACTATTAAAGACCATGAAACTGTCTTCGCCACGCGTGGACTCAAAGGCCATTCGAACTAAGCGCTGCCTGGTCTATTGAAGACGTCCCGGCATCTTTAATACTGCCGCGCATACCGGCCTAGGTTTATTGCAGAAAAAGTACATAGTACAACAGATCCAGATAACATTTACCTATTAACCACCGCTATTTCCCCCCTTTTTTTATCTAGCCTGGCCGATCGCTAAGTAGTGTCTTGTTTCCGACAGGGTGTGTTTTTAGTAGAGTGAAAAGGGGTGAACTCTCCATAAAAGTGTGTTCATTTAGATTGTTGGGATTGTTTCGTTTGGCTAGGTGAATCTCGATTGCTTCCTTTATGTCGAGAGCTCTGCCTTTCGATTCGTGATGAATTATTTTTAGGTCAGTCTCGATGTTAGTAAAGCTGTGCCCCGTGTCACACATATGTTCGCATACGGCTGAATGTGTTCCGTATCTTATCGCGTTCCTATGTTCATTATAACGTGTGTCGACTCGTCTTCCACTCTGTCCAATGTAATTAGCTTGACAACCAGTGTCTTGGCATGTAATAGAATATACGCTTGACTTTGAATACGGGTATTGTTTATATTGATTACTATTTTGCAGGTGCCTACTGGTTGTATTGTTCGTTGTGAATGCTATTTTTATGCCTTGCTTTCTGAACAGATTAGTGATTTTATATGAGTTCGTATTCACATAGTTGGAGCAGACAAACTCCAGATTTCTATCACCATTTTAGCATTTCACTTAACATTAGATATATTACATTTAGCATACACCGACAGTTGCATTACCAATACTGCAACTAAATAATTGTACTTATTGTAAATATTTTTCACCTGTATTGACGATCGAAACTGGTCATCCTAGTGTATTTATTAATCTCATGTAATTTATTTCAGGATTAGGGAACAACCCAGCTCTTTTTGGGTGCATTCGTGTTGACCGACTGAAAAGCACCAAACTTTTGTCTACAGATTTAGCTTCACACAATTGTAGTTAATGAAAGGTTCTTTTACATACCATAAATCTATGATATGGGCCCGCGGGCTTTACTTCCCCTCCGATGGAAGGCATACTGAGGGATTTTAAGGCTCTTAAAATATCCGAAGATTCGGCCGGGTTTGAATCCGCGATCTTGGGCATAGAAGCTCAACACACTATCAACTACGCCACCGAATCTATTCAAGTTATCTCTATTAGTTTTCACGATAATTATGTTTGATTTATTATACATCCAAGCTGGACACCTTGTAGAATAAGTAGATAGCAAGGAGAGAAATAACGGATTACTTGTAACACAGTAACTACAGTAGTGACCGTTACTTTACGGTAACCATGGATTTTTAGCCTATTTTCAATTTTGAAAAAATAGGCTTATGAGATCACCTTTTGTCCGTGTGTGTGTGTGTGTGTGCGTGTGTGTGTATGAGTGTGTGTGTGTGTGTCCCTAATAACTTCTAAACGGCTGGAGCGATTTCAATGAAACTCGGTAAGTTCATAGCACAATTCCGAAGGACCCCGACGGTGCCCTTAAGATTTGGTTACGTCTCACCAATCCAACATGGCGGCTGTGCGAAATATTTCACCAGCATACAATATCTCCGAAACTATTCCCGATATCACCCTGGATTTTTTTACGGTTATAAAGGGAACTACTAGAAGTTCACCTATGTGACTTTTCAAAAACTGGTAATTACAAAACCAACATGGCGGCCACGCGAATTTGCGACATTTAAATAGACGTTTTCTCACGATTTAACCAACCAAACGCAATGAAACTTGGTACAGTATATGTTTATACACATTGTAATGCACCGACATCTAACACCGTTCAATTGTTTACATAACCACAAGATGGCGGATGTGCGAGATATTTCACCGGCATTCTATATCTCTGAAACTATTAGCGGTATCACCCTGAAATTTTGTACGAAGATAAAGAGCACTACTAGAAGTTCATCTATGAGACTTTCAAAAACCGGTTAACTCCAAAACTAACATGGTGGCCAAGCGAATTTGAAAATTTTAAATAGACCTTTCTCGCGATTTAATGTTCCAAACGCAATGAAATCTGGTACATGAAATGTTTATACACATTGTAATGCACTGGTATCTAATTTAGTTCAATTGTTTACATAACCTCAAGATGGCGGCTTTGTGAATTTTAAAATTAAGTTTTATTTCTTGTGTCGTAATCATGCGATCGAAGTGAAAGTTTGAATAATGAACCTACGCAATAATTCTCCTTTAATGGTACATGACTAACATTTATATTTACATTTAACAATCCAACATGGCGACCATCCGAAATATTTAGACGGCTCTGAATATCTACGATTCTATTATAGCAATCAAATTGAATTTTTTAATGTTCATAGGGTCTATGAACCTTAGTTCACCTATAGGACTTTAAATAACCTGGTGATCACAAATCCAACATGGCGTCGACGCGAAGTATAAATATTCACATGGACGTTTCTCGCAATTTAACCATCCGAGTGCAGTGAAACTTGGTACAGTAAATCCTTATACGAATGTTAATTCACTGGCATGTAATTTATTTCAATTGTTTCCATAACCACAAGATGGCAGCTGTGCGAAATTTTAAAATCTCCTTGTTACTTCTTGTGTCCTAATCATGCGATTGAAATTTTAAATGCTACACGAACACAATAATCTTCATGTAACAGTACATAACTCTAGGACCTACATTTATAAAATCCAACATGGCGACCATCCGAAATATTTAGTCAATTCTCAATATCTACGAATCTATTACAGCAATAAAGCAAATTTTGTATGTAGATAGAGGTAATTAACATAAGTAGGATATATGAAAAATAGGCTGTATGGTTCTTCAAGGAACTACTTGTTGTTATTGCAGCTAAGTTATAGCCAATATTCCGGGTCATGGAAGTCCCGGATCACAGCAACTATATTAATTATTTGAAACTTTCTTTTGTCGCGGCCCAGTTCATATATTCCACTTAGTCTGGCATCAGACAGAACTGTCACGCGCGGTAATTGAGAGGGATGAACTACAAAACGAGGACCTGGACAGAATGCATCAGCTGGGAGCTCTGGACACTCCTTAAATAATGATCGCCATAAACTCTATTTAAGGCTGCTTCGGTGGCGTAGTTGGTACCATGCTGAGCTTCTATGCCCGAGGTCACGGGTTCAAACCCGGCCGAAGTCGCCGGATTGTTTAAGAGCGTTAACAATCCCTCAGTATATCTTCATTCGGTGTGGAAATACTGTAAAGCCGGCGGTACCATGTCATAGACTTATGGCATGAGAAAGAACCTTCCACTAACTACACTTGTGTGAAGTCAAAATTTGTAGGTTAGAATTGATAATAATAATAATAATAACAATAATAATAATATCGTATGGTCTCGGGTTCCGGGCACAAACTTTGTTAATTGACGCCCAGAGGGCAGCTTACATGTCGAATTTTATATTTCATTGAAGTGCTATGAAGGTAAAGGAGGTCAGATATCTAAGCTCCTTGACAATATAGAGCTTTCTAGTAGAGAAATGAGGAACTTGGTGTGGGCAGAAAAAAAACTAGATTAATTTTGCCATTTTGAACACGACCTACTGAATTCAAATGGGATCTTTAACATTGCAACATCGTATGACATGTGTATCGTGATTCTTGTCGCCTTTCAAAAGTCACTTACCACGGCCAGGAGCGAACCTGCAAGCTTGGGGGGTTATCAGTCCGTCATGATAACCACTCATCCTCCGTGGCTATATTAGTTCCAACGTTCGCCACCAGGTGCTGACTGCAATGGCATCTAGTAGCTAAGTTCACAAGCTAGGTGTCGAGGACGGAAGCATTTGGTATCCAAAGTAGGGACTACTTGAAAATGATCGTCTGCAGTCCTTATCTGAATTACAGATAACACACACTAATACAACCATCACAATTAACACTTGTTATCAGACCGATTCTGCACACACCCAAAGTACACGGGGCTACATGACAGCGTTGTTGCAGCCCCTAAACTAAGGAACTAACCAACCAAACTCTATTTAAGGTGGCAGTAACTTGAGGTTTGGTGGGTAAAATCAATTTCCTATTTTTTGTTGTTTTGGATCCTCAGAGTATTGAAATACCATAGGAAGTTTATATGGATCAAAAATGTTAATCTATTTCCGATAAAAGAATATTTAAAGATTGTTAACTTTGGCAAACATCTAAAAGTTCTCTATTAATCAATTTGCAGACATTTATTTGACAGCCATTTTTCACAGAGGTGTGCAAATTATTGGACTAAATTAATAGATTGAAATAGGTCACAATTTTTCATTCGAAATCTTTTTAGTTTGCAGTATTTTTATTATTCTACCGAGTGCTATTTTCTCCCCTAAGGACTTACAAATGCTCCCATAAGGAATTGCGTGGAGAAATTTTCAAAATTGGAAATTCTGAGAGACACCAGAGCTGGGTTCGTTTTCTCTTTTTTCTTTGACTTTGCAATGTGCCCTCTAAATCAGGTGGTTTTGTATCCTTGGTCCACGAATCTTTGTATAGGTCAAGAGGGGACCATCAGTAATAAATGACTTCGAAACTTTGTGCACTAAATTGGGAAGAAAACTAGAATAACGTAATGAAGAGCAAACTGAACGTGTGGCATTCTGCATTAGCAAGGCTTCTCAATCAGTGGAAATTCTAAAGAAATAATTTTACTCAGTTTCTAAGTGAAAATGCAATTCAGACTATTGGTTAATCATTTGAAAAAAAAGCAACGCAAACATTTTTACTGCATCAAGTCACATAAAGAAACGAGATGTTCAGTAAAGAACATATAGCCTACTTTCTCCAAAATGCATGCGTATTGTTATAACTCTTTGTCCTTTTCAAGGAGTATAATTGAATGTTGGTTGTAGTAGCTTGTTGAAATACTACGTGCTATACGGATATTAAACATGAAAATGAGGTGCCCTTTGCTAGTGCTACCTCTGTAAAAAATTTCATTCAATTCGGATTCACCGTGTTTGAATTGATAGGGGGAATCGATTTGCACACATACATGGCCGTCATCTGCAAATTATTGGGCAGATGATGTTGTAGTTTGGTCAAAATATGCTTCTCACATAAAGGTATGTTGTTGCAAAATTTGGTAGAGATCAGATTACTAGGTTGGTCGTAATTTGATTTAAGCTTTTAACATTTGGGTGGCCGCCATTACTTTTTCGTCAAGATGGCGGCAATATAAAACATGACACTGAGGTGTCCTTTGTTAGTGCTACCTCTGTACCAAAATTTGTTCAATTCGGTTTCACCGTGTGTGAATATATAGGGGGAATCAATTTGCACACATACATGGCCGCCATCCGCAAATTATTAGGCTGATGACCCTTTAGTTTGATCAAAAGGTTCTTCATACATAAAGGTATAATGTTGCAAAATTTGGTAGAGATCAGATGATAAAATTGGTCGAAATTTGATTTATGCTTTTAACATTTGGGTCGCCGCCATTACGTTTTCGTCAAGATGGCTGCGATATAAAAAGTAACACTGAGGTGTCTTTTGCTAGTGCTACCTCTGTACCAAATTTCGTTCAATTCAGTTTCACCGTGTTTGAATTGATAGGGGGAATCGATTTGCTCACATACATGGCCGCCATATGCAAACTATTGAGCTGATGACCTTGTAGTTTAGTTAAAAGACGTTTGCCATATAAATATATATGGTTGCCAAATTTGATAGAGATCCTGATTAGGTTAGTCGTAATTTGATTTAAGCTTTGAACATATGTGTGGCCGCCATTAAGTTTCCGTCAAGATGGCGGTGATATAAAACGTGACAATGAGGTGCCCTTTGCTAGTTCTACCTCTGTGCCAAATTTCGTTCAATTCGGATTCACCGTGTTCGACTCACACACACAGACACACACACATACAGACACACAATGTTTGGCCCTGTGTAGATCTCATAAGTGTACTTTCATTTTTTTGCAAAAATCGAAAGTAGGCTAAAAACAAGATGTTCAGTAAAGAACATATAGCCTACTTTCTCCTAAATGCATGGGTATTGTTATAACTCTTTGTCCTTGTAAAGGAGTATAATTGAATGTTGGTTGTAGTAGCTTGATGAAATACAACGTGCTATAGGGATATTAAACATGAATATGAGGTGCCCTTTGCTAGTTCTACCTCTGTAAAAAAATTCATTCAATTCGGTTTCACCGTGATTGAATTTATCTGGGGAATGGATTTGCACACATACATGGTCGCTATTTGCAAACTATTGGGCTGATGACCTTGTAGTCAGTCATAAGATGCTTTCCACAAAAAGGCATGTTGTTGCTAAATCCGGTAGAGATCAAATTATTAGGATGGTCGAAATTTGATTTAAGCTTTTAACATTTGGGTGGCCGTCATTCCGTTTCCGTCAAGATGGCGG
Organism: Meconema thalassinum; assembly: GCA_946902985.2. NCBI lineage: Eukaryota > Metazoa > Arthropoda > Insecta > Orthoptera > Tettigoniidae > Meconema > Meconema thalassinum. The sequence continues at coordinate 250,074,300 of OX336396.1, forward strand.
CGATATAAAACATGACACTGAGGTGCCTTTTGCTAGTGCTACCTCTGTACCAAAATTCGTTCAATTCGGTTTCACCGTGTTTGAATTGATAGGGGGAATCGATTTGCACACATACTTGGCCACCATCTGCAAACTATTGGGCTGATGATCTAGCAGTTTGGTCAGAATATGCTTCCCACATAAAGATTTGTTGTTGCAAAATTTGGTAGAGACTAGATTATTAGGTTGGTCGTAGTTACATTTTAGCCTTTAACATTTGGGTGGCCGCGATTACGTTTCCGTCAAGATGGCGGTGATATAAAACATGACACTGAGGTGGCATTTTCTAGTGCTACCTCTGTACCAAATTTCGTTCCATTCGGTTTCACCGTGTTCGAATTAATAGGGGTAATCGATTTTGACACAAAGATGGCCGCCATCTGCAAACTACTAGGCTAATGACCTATTAGATTTGTCAAAGGATGCTCCCTTCATAAAGGTATCTTGTTGCAAAATTTGGTAGAGATCGGATGATTAGGTTATTCGTAATTTGATTTAAACTTTGAACATTTGGGTGGCCGCCATTACGTTTCCGTCAAGATGGCGGCGATATAAAACATGACACTGGGGTGCCCTTTGCTAGTGCTACCTCTGTACCAAATTTCATTCCATTCAGTTTCACCGTGTTCGAATTGATACGGGCAATCGATTTTCACACAAAGATGGCCGCCATCCGCAAACTATATGGCTGATGACCTATTAGTTTTGTCAGAGGATGCTGCCCTCATAAAGGTATGCTGTTGAAAAATTTGGTAGAGATCGGATGATTAGGTTAGTCGTAATTTGATTTAAGCTTTGAACATTTGTGTGGCCGCCATTACGTTTCCGTCAAGATGGCGGCGATATAAAACATGACACTGAGGTATCCTTTGCTAGTGCTACCTTTGTACCATATTTCATTCCATTCGGTTTCACCGTGTTCGAATTGATGGGGGGGGGGGGGGACAGACATTCAGAGTACCACACACTCACACACACACACACACACAGACACACTTTTTAGCCTATTTTCGATTTTTGCAAAAAATGAAAGTAGACTTATGAGATCACTACAGGGCGAAAAAAAGTGTGTCTGCCTGTGTGTATGTGAGTGAGTCTGTGTGTGTGTGAGTGTGTGGACTCTGAATGTCTGTCCCCCCCTATCAATTCGAACACGGTGAGCGCAAATTGAACGAAATTTGGTACAAAGGTAGCACTAGCAAAGGACACCACAGTGTCATGTCTTATATCGCCGCCATCTTGACGGAAACGTAATGGCGGCCACCCAAATGTTCAAAGCTTAAATCAAATTACGACTAACCTAATCATCCGATCTCTACCAAATTTTGCAACAACATACCTTTATGGAGGAAGCATCCTTTGACAAATCTAATAGGTCATTAGCCTAATAGTTTGCGGATGGCGGCCATCTTTGTGTCAACATCGATTACCCCTATCAATTCGAACACGGTGAAACCGAATGGAATGAAATTTGGTGCAGAGGTAGCACTAGCAAAGGGCACCTCAGTGTCATATTTTATATCGCCGCCATCTTGACGGAAACGTAATGGCGGCCACACAAATAATCAAAGCTTAAATCAAATTACGATTAACCTAATCATCCGATCTCTACCAAATTTTGCATCAGCATACCATTATGGAGAGAGCATCCTTTGACCAAACTAATAGGTCATTAGCCTAATATTTTGCAGATGGCGGCCATATTTGTGTGAAAATCGATTCCCCCTATTAATTCGAACACGGTGAAACCGAATGGAACGAAATTTGGTACAGAGGTAGCACTAGAAAAGGCCACCTCAGTGTCATGTTTTATATCACCGAAATCTTGACGGAAACGTAATCGCGGCCACCCAAATGTTAAAGGCTATAATGTAATTACGACCAACCTAATAATCTAGTCTCTACCAAATTTTGCAACAACAAATCTTTATGCGGGAAGCATATTCTGACCAAACTGCTAGATCATCAGCCCAATAGTTTGCAGATGGTGGCCAAGTATGTGTGCAAATCGATTCCCCCTATCAATTCAAACACGGTGAAACCGAATTGAACGAAATTTGGTACAGAGGTAGCACTAGCAAAAGGCACCTCAGTGTCATGTTTTATATCGCCGCCATCTTGACGGAAACGGAATGACGGCCACCCAAATGTTAAAAGTTTAAATCAAATTTCGGCCATCCTAATAATTTGATCTCTACCGGATTTTGCAACAACATGCCTTTTTGCGGAAAGCATCTTATGACTGACTACAAGGTCAACAGCCCGATAGTTTGCAAATAGCGGCCATGTATGTGTGCAAATCCATTCCCCAGATCAATTCAAACACGGTGAAACCGAATTGAATGAATTTTTTACAGAGGTAGCACTAGCAAACGGCACCTCATATTCATGTTTAATATCCCTATAGCACGTTGTATTTCATCAAGCTACTACAACCAACATTCAATTATACTCCTTGAAAAGGACAAAGAGTTATAACAATACCCATGCATTTAGGAGAAAGTAGGCTATATGTTCTTTACTGAACATCTTGTTTTCGCCCTGTAGTGATCTCATAAGTCTACTTTCATTTTTTGCAAAAATCGAAAGTATGCTAATTAAATATTGGAATACTAGCATAGAGTCTAATTATTTTCACACCTCTATTCAACTTTTATTTCTATGCAAATAAGCTATATTATCCCAGTAAGTACCGCACCAATCTACTTGAAATGTTCACAGTATCTTGATATGCGTAATGTTCAATAATGGCTGCAATACATAGCCTATGCATTGCTTCAAAAACAAAGCTCTTTTAACCCTAGAATACTAACATTATTCAATTGATGCTTAATACTAATAATACGTTAAATTTACGTACATTACGTACTTTTTGCTAAAGCACCTACTAGTTAAGTGGTTGAAATTAATATATACTAGCATTACCGTCGCGGCTTCGCCCGCGAATATTCTAGTTGTATAGAGTACCCTTAGCAAAATGTCAATCATGAATTCTATGACTGATTTATCCTTGGTATGAATAATCAGACTTTATCAATTCAGCTACTGGTGCAGTAGTTAGGGGTTTGTCATTCCTTCATAGGTATATCAGAGCGAAGTTAGTTTTCTGGGAATATCACAGACACTGTTAATTTAAGGGCCTTTAAATGTGGTTTTTGGAGACCCTTTATAGTCGGGTGAAAAAGACATTTCATAACACACTCACACATAAAAATTGCGTGAAAAATTTTTAGAGTGCCCCTTGACCCCCTTAAGCGCATTATACTGTATGTATTGATGAATTTTACTGCTTAATTTGGTTCAGTGATAACCTTATAACCGTCTGGAAACATTCACAGTAATGTAATAATTGGAATTGCATTGCGTCTTACAGAAATAGATGGACCTGTGAGATTCTGTTACCATGGTTACCGTGTTGCATTATTTCATTATTTCATTGTAAATATACATGTTTTATGTATTTATTTAATTGTGAGGCATTTAAAGAGTAAGTGAGTGTGTTTCGCTTATGCATTGGGTTATGTTGAACCTGTAGGTACCCCATTTGTGTAGGTTGGTGTTAATGGGACCTTATTTTCGGTACAAAACTGGAATGGGACCTTAGCAGAATAATATAGGGAGGGATTTCGAATGTAACTCTGTTTAATTGCACTGAATCCTCTGTGGTCTTTGAAGTTTAAGACGCTAAGTTCGATCTTAAATACAACAAATACAGAAGTTGTTTACTTTGACGTAAATAGCAGTATGTAATCTCTCCAGCCTCTTATACTGTCTCTGGTTTGTTTTTATAATCCCTCTGAAGTTATGTGATATTTTTACATCAAATTCCCCACCTTTTTTATTGCCATGGAGAAACCAAATATGTTGTTAAATTCAAGGATTGTTTCCAGGCAATTCTTTGCCCCATGATTATGCCTCTAGAACTGATTGGTATTAATAACAAACGCATTGACTTCACCACCATAGACCAGTAGAAGCACTGCTGGAAGATGGTAGTGGGGACATATATAGAGTTAAACTTATCAAAGAAAATATTATATGAACTAGAAGTATTCAGATAAGTTGGATTGCAAGTCATAAAATCTTCTTCAAATGTATTTAGTTTCAAATCTTCAACTTAAATAGCAAGTTCATAAATGTACATATTATTTAAATATTTTGGTTTGAAGAATTCATTAATTTGTAATGTTGGTCACAGTGAATTATATTTTTAGTAACTTAACTACCAAGAGATTAATTATATTTTTATATTGATGTACAGAATGTATTATGTTTATTTAAAGAGTTTGGTTGTTATTAGCCACACTTCAAATAATATCTTGTAATGTATATCCTCAAATGAAAATTGGCCTGTACTATTGCAGCATTACAATATCTCTGATAATTCAATTGAAACATCTATGGATCTAGAGTCCAACACACAATACAAATTGTTGCTCATTTCTTCTTCTTTCCGATGAGGCCTGCTAGGGACCACGTGCCAATTTCAATTCTTCACACTTTGTTGTTTTCTCTTCCGTTCCCTCCAGTACTCCTTCATCCGTTCACTATGCTGCTTCTTTCTGTCCTCGGACCACTTCGCACCAGGTTTCTTTGGCAATCTTCCTTGGAATCCTTTCATACTTAATACCCTTTTTCTAAAGATCTCTCTGTTCACCGTTTCTTCTTCACTTATATTATTTCTTTCTAAATCTTTCTTTACTTCTTGAATCCAGCTAGTTGTTGCCCTTTTCTCCCAAAGGTACTTGAATATCCTTTTTGTTAATCTGGAATCATCCATTCTGTAAATATGTCCAAAAAATTGCAATCTCCTTTTTCTTATCGTTTCTGTTATATTTTCTATGTTCATGTATATTTCATCATTAGATCTTAATTTCCATACTTCTGCTGTTTTCACTGGGCCTAAAATTTTCCTCATGATTCTCCTTTCTAGTACTTCAAGTTTATCTAATCTATAGTTTAGTACCAGACATTCACTTGCGTATAGGCATTCCGGTTTCACCACTGTAGTGTAGTGCCTTATTTTAAGATTTTTAGATAAGCACCTTTTGTTATAAAAATTCTTAGTGATACCATATGCTCTTTCCATCTTGTGTACCCTTTCTTCAACCGAAGATTTTTCTAAACCATTTTCTTGAATTATTTCTCCCAGATATTTGAATTTCTTTACTTTTTCCACTGGGCCAATATCTGTTGCCAAATATTTTGAAGCGTTCTTGATGTTTGTAATAAATTTAGTTTTTTCTGCGGAGATTCTCAAACCTGTTTTGTTGGCTATTTCTTCAAAGAGATTGATTTGTGTTCTTGCACTTGTTAGGTTTTCTGACAATATAGCAAAATCGTCTGCAAATGCTAGGCAACGTATTTCAATGCCTTTGTTTCTTCTCCCCAAAGTTACTGGCGAAATGTTATGTTCCTTTAGCTTTAAATTCCAAATTCTTACAATTTTCTCTAAAACACAGTTGAACAGAAGGGGTGATAAACCATCACCCTGCCGTACACCTGTATTTATCTTAATAGATTTTGATATCTCACCCATAAATTTTACTTTTGAAATCGTGTCAGTAAGGGTTTCACGTATTAGGTTTGCCAATTTAGTTTTCACTCCAAATTCACGAATTGTTTTATCTATGGTTTCTCTATCAACCGAGTCAAAGGCCTTTTTAAAATCTACAAAAGTCACAACTATGTCCTTTGAATTCAGTATCCTATGGCGAATTATGGATTTTAAGTTAAATATTTGTTCTGAACAAGATCTACCTTTTCGAAATCCAGCTTGATACTCGCCCAGTTGCTTGTCAAGTGATGTTTCTACTCTATTCAGCAATATTTTATTTTAAAATGTTGTATTTTTCTACAATCTGTAGGCTAAATGCAGTATCGCTTTGCGCACTACAGAGTGTCTCAAAAATGTAGACTATTAACATTTTGAATGACTATAAAATGTTTATTTATGAACATAGAGACAAGTTTAAGGGCTTCAATTATAAAAGAGACATGTAATTAAAGACTCACGTTCCCAAATATTCAAATTGATCACCATCAGTGTCCAGGAGTTCGACAAACCACCACCAACGCACCGGATCATTGCTCGCATCAGCGATAAATTTGAAGCAGATGGAACCGTTCACAACGTCAACAAGAAACGTTCTGGACGACCACGGACATCCACCAGTCCTAGAAAAGAAGAACAGGTGCAGGAAGCCCTCACTCGAACCCCCCCGAAATCACTACGACAAACGGCTCGAGAGACACACATCAAAAAAGATAGCGTCCATCGCATCATGTAGCGTCTGCGATGGAAATCCTACATTCCAACACGAAATTGGAAATTGACAGACAATGTCATGAAATTCCGAATGAACTTTGTCGTAAGGTTTGCGAATCCATTGCTTCGCGTTATCAGCTTTGTCTGGACACTGACGGTCATCAATTTGAAAATTTGCAAACATGAGTCTTTAATTACATGTCTCCTCTATAATTGAAGTCCTTAAACTTGTCTCTATGTTCATAAACAATAATTTTATAGTCATTCAAAATGTTAGTACATTTTTTAGACACCCTGTATTGTACTCACGCCAGATACACAGGTTAGCAGTCAAATTCGACGCACGGGGATGAGGACCGACATGTCCAAACGAGAGGGATATCTCTTGTATATTTTCTGAATGGAATTTTAAAACGATCTCTCCATTCACAGAGCCAATGCAGCGCAGCTACGTGACGCTGTCAGCCACATCACGAGAGAGAACGCGGCAGTCAGCCGTCAAATTGCTCCAATCACACGTTTTCACGGATGAGTGTCACGTAATTCCAGTGTTCAGTGAGGCTGTCGCTAGCTGCAGTTTAGTGTTGTCAACGTGGCGCAGTCGCCACCTCTTTCTCAACAAGTAGCCTCGTGGTACACTTCCCTTCCTTCCTCCCTCTTTCCTTCCATTCGCTTTCCATTGTTTCCCTTCCCTTTGTTTCCATTCACTTATATTACTTTGCTTCCCTTCCCTTTCCTTACATTACTTTCCGTCACTTTTCTTCCTTTCCCTATGCTTTCCTTCCGTTCACTTTCCATCAATTTCTTTCACTTTACTTCCGTTCACTTTCCATTAATTCCCTTCACTTTACTTCCATTCACTTTGCATTACTTTCTTTCCCTTCACTTAACCTCTCTTTCCTTTGCATCCATTCACTCATTCCCTTTCCTTTCCTTTCCTTTCCTTTCCTTTCCTTTCCTTTCCTTTCCCTTCCTTTCCTTTCCCTTCCCTTCCCTTCCCTTACCTTCTCTTCCCTTCCCTTCCCTTCCCTCCCTTTACCTTCTCTTCCCTTCCCTTCTCTTCGCTTACCTTCCCTTACCTTCTCTTCCCTTCCCTTCCCTTCCCTTCCCTTCTCTTCCCTTCCCTTCCCTTCCCTTCCCTTCCTTTCCCTTCCCTTCCCTTCCCTTCCTTTCCTTTCCCTTCCCTTCCCTTCCCTTCCCTTCCTTTCCTTTCCCTTCCCTTACCTTCTCTTCCCTTCCCTTCCTTTCCTTTCCTTTCCCTTCCCTTCCCTTCCCTTACCTTCTCTTCCCTTCCCTTCCTTTCCCTTCCCTTCCCTTCCTTTCCTTTCCCTTCCCTTCCCTTCCTTTCCTTTCCCTTCCCTTCCCTTACCTTCTCTTCCCTTCCCTTCCCTTCCCTTCCTTTCCTTTCCCTTCCCTTCCCTTCCCTTACCTTCTCTTCCCTTCCCTTCCTTTCCCTTCCCTTCCTTTCCTTTCCTTTCCCTTCTCTTCCCTTCCCTTCCCCTACCTTCTCTTCCCTTCACTTACCTTACCTTCTCTTCCCTTCCCTTCCCTTCCTTTCCGTTCCTTTCCCTTCCCTACCTTTCCCTTCCCTTCCCTTCCCTTCCCTTCCTTTCCTTTCCCTTCCCTTCCCTTCCCTTACCTTCTCTTCCCTTCCTTTCCCTTCCCTTCCCTTCCCTGCTCTTCCCTCCCCTTCTCTTCTCTTTTCTTCCCTGCCCTTCCCTTCCCTTCTCTTCCCTTCCCTTTCTTTCTCTTCCCTTCCCTTCCCTTCTCTTCCCTTCCCTTCCCTTCCCTTCCCTTCCCTTCTCTTTCCTTCCCTGCCCTTCCCTTCCCTTCTCTTCTCTTTTCTTCCCTGCCCTTCCCTTCCCTTACCTTCTCTTCCCTTCCCTTCCCTTCCCTTCCCTTCTCATCTCTTCCATTCCCTTCCCTTCCTTTCCTTTCCCTTCCCTTCCTTCCCTTCCCTTCCCTTACCTTCTCTTCCCTTCCTTTTCTTTCCCTTCCGTTCCCTTCCCTTACCTTCTCTTCCCTTCCCTTCCCTTCCCTTCCTTTCCCTTCCTTTCCTTTCCTTTCCCTTCCCTTCCCTTACCTTCTCTTCCCTTCCCTTCCCTTCCTTTCCTTTCCCTTCCCTTCCCTTCCCTTCTCTTCCCTTCCCTTCCCTTCTCTGTCCTTCCCTGCCCTTCCCTTCCCTTCTCTTCCCTTTTCTTCCCTTCCCTTTCCTTCTCTTCCCTTCCCTTCCCTTGTCTTCCCTTTTCATCCCTTCCCTTCCCTTCCTTTCCGTTCCCTTCCCTTCTCTTCTCTTCCCTGCCCTTCCCTTCTCTTCCCTTCTCTTCCCTTTTATTCCCTTCCCCTGCCTTTCCCTTCCTTTCCTTCCCTTTTCTTTTATTTTCTTCCCTTCCCTTTATTTTCCTTTCCTCCTGTCCTTCTTTTCCAACTTTAAATTGACACAAAATCTCAGCCCGTTTCTGCTCACTAATAAAATCTTTATTTCCTTGTCATTGACTTAAAGTGTGCCACCGACTGAGTGCAGCTGGCAGCACTTCCAGTATCTTAATCATATCATTTTACGAATTGACTTCTTAAAACACAGGGAATAAACACGCCCAGAAGAGCCACTGTCAGTGCTGGGATTCGAACCTCCAAAATCCGGACTTCCTGCAGATAGTCGTAGTGCGTGATTTAATAGGCAATCCTATACGACGGAGTATTCAAAAGCTAATGATTTTTAGGCAGCTCAAAGAATTTTCACAGAAGTTTAGGTGTAACTTACTTGTGGGGGCAGAGTGTTGCTTCGACAAATTTTCGATGCCTGGTTACCATAGCAACGATAGCTAGCGAACTTCATTCCTATTCGTTGAACCGTGCAAGATACTTACAATACGAATAGACCAGGGTTTCCCAAACTTTTTCTGACTGTCGCCCACTTTCGAGATGTATTATTTGTTTTCGCCCACCTCATTTCAAAAAACGCACAAATCTTAAAATTACTAACACATGCATTCAAATGCCTACATATAAGTTGTGAAATGAGGATTTTTACGGACATTTTAGCCTACTTTCGATTTTTGCAAAAAATGAAAGTAGACTTATGAGATCACTACAGGGCGAAAAAAAGTGTGTCTGTCTGTGTGTGTGTGTGTGTATGTGTGTGAGTCTGTGTGTGTGTATGTGTGTGTGTGTGTGTGTGTGTGAGTGTGTGTACTCTGAATGTCTGTCCCCCCTATCAATTCGAACACGGTTAAACCGAATTGAACGAAATTTGGTACAGAGGTAGCACTGGCAAAGGGCACCTCAGTGTCATGTTTTATATTGCCGCCATCTTTACCAAAAGGTAATGGCGGCCACTCAAATGGTCAAAACGTAATAATGCATTACAACCAAACTAATAATCGGATCTTTACCAAATTTGGTAACAACGTTCCTTCATATGAGGCGCGTCTTGTGCCCAAACTACGAGGTCATCAACCGTACCATTTCAGAATGGCGCCCGTGTGAATTAAGCAAACTTTATAATCCTTAACATGGGACCCACCAGTTCCGACTATCGAACTAACAATCGTTTAATCTGTTTGAAACGACGTGGCCCGTTTGAAATTAAAAGTTTATATTTTAATATTATAGTCTAGAAGTGATTTTAAAAAGCTGAGTCGTTTTGGTTATTTGACAAGATGGCAGCTGATCTCTCGTTCTGACCTATATTTTATTAATTTCAGTATGTTGCATGCAATATAGGCTAGTGGTAACAAATATATGAACTTTCTATGAAATGAACTCGGTTTAAAATATACTCCAGTAAAGAAATCGTTTAGTCCAAGTCATGATTTGCTATAACGTGGTATATGTATTGGTTCCTAACGATCAATTACAGTGTGCACGATTGGCTGCGTGGTCAGCACGTCAGTCTTTCACCAAGCTGGCCGTGGTTCAAATTCTATCAGAGATTGACTTTTTTTCTTGATTTTTTTTTATATTTATTATTTCTTGAGTACTGAGACGTTATAAAATAAAGCATTATATGGTGCATTTTGAAATGGAAAATATATATTTAATTAAAACAACATTCACCACCGGAGTGACATCTAAGAGTAATTACTTGAACTATGTTATTGGTAACCACAGCCTTCTAGATACGAGCTATGCTCTCTACCGGCCAGTTAGTGAACCCATGTCTACAGTATAATTGCGAAGGTTATTATTTTTGCCGATAGAGGGTACACATCCCCAAGATAAGGCGCGATTATCACGGCATCATCAAGCAGTACCGGTACATTGCCTACGTCACAGAAGGGTTTGGTTTACGCGTCATGGCCTGTCTTTCTCGTTAGCCGCGCGCGATTACAAATTAGCTGTGTAATAGTTATATTAAATATGTTTCTCCCAGTGATACGTTTAGAGCAACTAGTTGAAATTATTGTAAGTAGTCGGTGTTAATAAACTGAATACCTACGTTGTTTGGTGTGTTTACTGATGAAATTGCAAAATGCTGGGGTAAATTATTTGAACGCCACTCCTCAAATCCAGTGTGCCAATTTGCACTTCGAATTGGAAGAAATTAGGAGACAAAGAGTTATAACTATACCCATACATTTAGGAGAAAGTAGGCTATATGTTCTTTCCTGAACATCTTGTTTCTTAATAGGTACATCATGTTAATTTAGGAATAATTATGTACATTAAAAATTTACAAATAATATGTCTAAAAAAGGAATAACGATCAATGAAATAAATTAAAGAAAATATTAAATTAAAACTACAAGAATTTTATATCTAATTAATTAAACAACATGAATACCTATGTCTAATTAATGTGAGGGATGGATTTGATGAGTTTAAATCAATTTGTTGATGTCAATTCTAAGATCTCCTCGCTTTTCAATTTCTAACCTATTTCTAGGTTTCGTGGCAAGATTATTTGACATAATTAAAGTACTTGCTTGCAATTTTACTTTATTCCTTGTTTTTATAGGTAAACACTGAATTATTTGCCCACCACATTTTAGCCTATTTTCAATTTTGAAAAAATAGGCTTATGAGATCACCTTTTGTCCGTGTGTGTGTGCGTGAGAGAGGAGCGATTTCAATGAAACTTGGTAAGTTCATAGCACTATTCCGGGAGACCCCGACCATGCCCTTCAAATTTTGTTACGTCTCACCAATTTCACATGGCGGCTGTGCAAAATATTTCACCAGCATTCAATATCTCTGAAACTATTACCGATATCTCCCTGGAATTTTGTATGGTGACAGAGGGAACTACTAAAAGTTCACTTATGTGACCTTTGAAAACCTGGTAACTACAAAACCAACATGGCCACCAAGCGAATTTGCGACTTTTAAATAGACGTTTCTCGCGAGTTAACCAAGCAAACGCAATAAAACGTGGTACAGTATATGCTTATACACATTGTAATGCACCGACATCTAACTTCGTTCAATTGTTTACATAACCTCAATATGGCGGCTGTGCGAAATATTTCACCGGCATTCTATATCTCTGAAACTATTACCGGTATTACCCTGAACTTTGGCACGGAGATAAAGGGAACTACTGGAAGTTCATCTATGAGACTTTCAAAAACCGGTTAACTACAAAACGAACATGGCGGCCAAGCGAATTTGAAAGATTTAAATAGACTTTTCTCGCGATTTAATGATCCAAGCGCAATGAAACTTGGCACAGCAAATGTTTATATACATTTTAATGCACTGGTATGTAATTTAGTTCAATTACTTATATAACCTCAAGATGGCGGCTGTGCGAATTTTTAAATTAAGTTTTTGTTTCTTGTGTCGTAATCGTGCGATCGAAATGAAAGTTTAAATAATGAACCTAAGCAATAATTTTCCTTTAAAGGTACATGACTCTAAGGGATGTACATATAACAATCCAACATGGCGACCATCCGAATTATTTAGACGGTTCTCAATATCTACGAATCTATTATAGCAATCAAACTGAATTTTTTAATGTTCATAGCGGCTATGGACATAAGTTCACCTATAGTACTTTCAATAACCTGGTGTTCACAAATCCAACATGGCGGCGGAGCGAAGTATAAATATTCACATGTTTGTTTCTCGCAATTTAACCATCCGAGTGCAGTGAAACTTGGTAGAGTAAATCCTTATACAAGTGTTAATCCACTGGCATCTAATGTTTTTCAATTGTTTCCATAACGACAAGATGGCATTTGTGCGAAATTTTAAAATCTCGTTTTTACTTCTTGTGTACTAAACATGCGATTGAAGTTTGAATGCTACACTTACACAATAATCTTCATGTAACAGTACATAACACTAAGCCCTACATATATAAATGTCCAACATGGCGACCACCCGAAATATTTAGACGGTTGTCAATATCTTCGAATCTATTACAGCAATCAAACTGAAATTTAGTATGTTGATAGACGCAATTGACATAAGTAGGATAAATGAAAATAGGCTGTATAGTTCTTCACGGAACTACTTGTTTTTTTTTAAATCACACATCGAATTCACATTCTGTCAGTTTCGCCCACTGGCGTGCTAAAATCGCCCACTACTGGGCGAATTCGCCCAGTTTGGGAATCTCTGGAATAGACGAATAAAAACATATCCATATTTTGATTCTGCAACATTTTTCTTAGCGGGCTTATAATGACAGTTGGCAAAAATACGATGATGATGATGATGATGATGACGATGATGATGACAAGGGGCCTAACATCTCGGTAATCGGCCCCTAATGGTTTGGGTGGTAGTGAAAATGTTAATGAAATGAACCTAAACCTAAACCTACGTACTTACAAACTAGAAGAGGATATGGAAAACAACAATAAGAATAAGGGGAACAAAAGACAGGAGGAGAGGAAATGCCCTCAACCTTCGAAGAATGAGAATTAAGGGACTTGGAAGAAAGGAGAGCCTGGAAAGGCCCCTAAGGCAATGGAAGAAGGAGGAAAACCAGACCCAGCTCAGGAATCCCTCGGGGTCGCCAACTCCCGAACTCACAGACGTGAGCCCTTGAGGGTGTAGCACAATCCAGGGTGCACCATAAGTGGTGGGGCTACACACACCCTGCCACCTTCAAGGCCTTGAACAGAAGGCAGGAGATAAAATGAAAAGAAAACAACAGGTCTGACTCCTCGAGGAATGAGGGATCAGGAAAGATGAGACAAGGGCCAATTAAGGCGGCAATATGAAAGACTCCCTAGGCCTCGGATACCCTAATACCGTCGGGGTCGGAAAGGAACAAGAGTTGACCAAGGGAGGTCGAGGGGAAAGAAGACGGAGAGGAACCTGGGGTCCCGTGGTCGCCAAGCCACGTCCCACAAGTTGTGAGCTCCTGAAGGGGGGGGGGGGTTAACCTCCTCTTGAGTTAACTAGAGGTATATTTATCCTAAAATGTGGTTCCCCTAGAAACATTCTACAGGTACCAGCGCCCGTAGCTTTGGGAAAGTCTGCTCGGTTTCCATTTACTTAGAAAAGTGTTATAAACAATCCCAAAGGCCGGAACTAATGAGTCATTGAGTTGCGAGCCACCACTGAAAGACCTATAGCAGAAATCCTTGAGTCGTGGCCACAGGAAATGCATTGGAAAATTAATTGTATATATAATTTAATAATGCAGCCAAATGGCCAGTTATATACATAATCAATCAAGTTGATTCACAACAGAATTGTGACAACGATAAAATTCTATCTGTACAACCCATCACGTAATATCTCTCACAGGGTTTCCCACACATACGACAAACACAGTCCACGCATGGCTCATGAAAACGTATGGTCCTACAACGCTTGTGATGAAAACCAAGCACTGCAGATCTGGGAACAAGATGTCTGAGCCGAGAATTTGCTTCTTTCCTGTCCTTCGTTATCATGGCATCCGTGGTGTAAAATACCATCCAAATATCTTTCTTCTTTGCTATGTGTTCTCTGACTACCTCTTGAGATTGAGTCTTCTTGTAGATGCATTTGTCGGGCAATGAAGTGTAAGTCACCCCAACAGGAAGGCACATTTCATTTGGCCGTAAAACTGAGTTAAATGAACGTTACAGTAATCAAATGGCAGTAGTAAACGTTACCCGGATACAGTTCATTTGCAAAAAAGTGTTCTAGATTTCCATGACAGCGTGCGCCGTAAAGAAGTTTGGTGGCAGTAATCAAATTCACAGTAATTTTAATGGACTTCGTCAAGCCAGCAATGAACGAGAAACGGCGCAGAGATATTTCTCATTACATTGCCAACTCCACCATCAACTTTTGCGTCAATGATTCCCAAGGATGGGAAACCTTTTGATCGGTTTTCATAAATTCATTGGTAGCTCATATTCGTTCTGCGTAGGCATAGATGGAAAGTGACACATTTCCAGCAGCTGTATGTATGTTATGAATACATTTTACACAGACAAATATAAGGTGCGTTCAAAAAGTACCGAGCCGGCGGCATAATTACAGAAAACAGTACCTGTATGTTAGAAGTATTGGCCCTGGCTGTTGAGGCACTTGTCCCACTGTGACACGAGGCGGTGAATGGCTGTCTCATAAAATTCCCTGGGCTGCGATGTGAACCAGTTCCGCACGTACAGCTGGACGTCGGCGTCTGAGGTGAATCGTTGAACCCGCAGAGCCCTTTTCAGGGGACCAAACATGGCGTAATCACAGGGAGAGAGGTCTGGACTGTATGGAGGGTGGCCGAGAGCCTCCCATTTGAATTTCTGCAGGAGTGCCGCGACTGTGTTGGCCGTATGAGGTCGTGCATTGTCGTGGAGCGACCAAGGCAGCTATGGCGTTCACTGTCGCTCGGCGGTCCTGGGTAATGAGTGCATCAACCAGCTGGACGTTGTCATCGGTAATGCAGGGGGGGGGGGGGGGGGGGGTGCCCCAGATCGCGCATCATCGGCTAACGACACCCGTCCTTCCCTGAAGCGCTTGTGCTACGCCTTGACCCTTGCAAGGGACATGGAGTGTTCGCCGTACACTTGTGAAATCCGGCGATGAATGTCCGTTCCTCCTACTCCTTCCGCTGTCAGAAACCGAACAACACCTCTTTGCTCTTTGGTTGACATCTCCATGTCACTGTTTGTAATACGACTGTCAGCGTTGGACGATTGATGCATGCTGCTGCTCGCTTTGTATCGTCAGATGACGTGCACTCGTGCCCTCTAGCGACGGGCTGTGACCTTCCACGCTCTGGTCGGAACCACACCTCGTTACACACGCCACGATTAGCCGATGTCGTCACCGGTTTGCGCATTCCAGCCTCCGGCTCGTTACTTTTTGAACGCACCTTATACTTGGGAAGTGAACTGACTGAAGATGGAAGACTAGATTTGGAAATTAACAGAAGAATACAACTCGGGAGTGCTTTCTACCAACAGGTACGGGGACTAGTTTGGAACAAGGATATAACAATTAATGCTAAAGAAGTTATTTACAAAGCATATTAGGTTCCTATAACGACATATGCAGCGGGAACTCGGACAATGACTAAGTGGGATGAGAGCAGAATACAGGCAGCTGAGATGAGATTCCTGAGAAGTATGGTCCAGAAAACGAGGTGAGACAAAGTGAGAAATGAAGATATCTGGAAAAAACTGGGAGTACAGAAACTCAATGACAAATTGGAGCAAAACAGATTGAGATGGTTTGGACATGTCAAACGGATGAATGAAGTAAGGCTACCAAGACGAGCACTGGAACGACGGATGACAGGGAAGAGAGGACGATGAAGACAAAGAAGGCGCTGGATGGACTAGGTGGAGAATAGTATTAGAAAATGGAACCTGGATTGGAACACTGTGTCGGAAGAGCAATGGTGGAACGACAGAACAAAATGGAGAGGAACCATATTTTCTCCCGACCGGTGTCAGCTTGGAAAGGGGAAATGAAGATGATGATGATGATGACATCTTCTGGGCATTAGCCTGCTGTGCAGTGGTGTTTCCTCCAGGTGTACCAAATTGAGCTCTTCAGCAGACAAAGGCCCATCTGATCTTCATCATTCTTCTCCTGTAACACCACATTTCTAATGCTTCTCTTACCTCTTATCTGCTTCGCCAACAGACCAAGATTCACTTCCATAGAGCACCACGCTCCAGAAAATAGCTTTCAAAAAGACTCTACAGGATATTTTGATGTCAACAGATTCCTATTCAGTAGAAATGCTTTCTTTCCCTGAGCCAATCTACTTTTTATATCCTCTTTGCTTCGACCATCACTAGTTATTTTGCTTCCTAAGTAGAAGTCTCCTGCTTCCTTTAGATTTTCACCTTTCAATTTGACGTTGGTTGGTTGGTTCCTTAGTTTAGGGGTTGCAACAACGCGGTCATGTAGCCCCGTGTAATTTGGGTGTGTGTAGAATTTGTCTGATAACCGGTGTTAATCGTAATGGCTGTATTAGTGTGTGTTATCTGTGATTCAGGTTGAAGGACTGCAGACGATCAATTTTGTCAAGTAGTTCCTAATTTTGCTACCAAATGCTACCGTCCATGACATCTAGCTGCGGATGTGCCTACTAAATGCCATCGCAGTCAGCACCTGGCGGCGATCGTTGGAACTAATATAGCATTATCAAACTAGCCTACAAATTTTTGCTTCCACAAGTGTAGTTAATGGAAGGTTCTTTTTCATGCCATAAATCTATGATATGGGACCGCCAGCTTTCCTTCCCCTCCAAAGGAAGGCATACTGAGGGATTTTTAACACTCTTAAAAAATCCGACGACTTCGGCCGCCAATTTGACGTTAATAGGGGGTTCTGATGTATTTCGTCTGCTTTCCCTTATTAGCCTATTTTCGTTAATGAAAAATTAGGCTTATCAGATCATCTTTTGTCCGCGCGCGTGTGTGTGTGTGTGTGTGTGTGTGTGTGTGCCCCTAATAACGTCTAAACAGCTGAAGCGATTTCAATGAAAGCACCATTTTGGCCGACCCCGACCGTGCCCTTTAAATTTTATTACGTCTCATCAATCCAACATGGCGGCTGTGTAAATACGTGATCTCTTTGCATCGCAGCGACATTAAAATGAACCCAGCTGTGGAAATATGGCAGCGTGAGCGCTTATATCATATTCAAACATAATTTAAATATCAAATTGCAGCGCTGTTGTTTACAAAACATCAATAACGCGACCATATCGTGTGGCACTGGCAGCGAGCTCTATGAGCAACAAGATCAAAGAACATACCAATATTTTTAAATAACCAGTGTAATTATTGTTATCAAATTACCGTTGATTGACATCGACAAATCAGTTTTCGATGGTTCGTCACAAATGTGTTCTTATGAAATGACATGTTCCTATTTCACACCTTTTTATTACAGAGAATTGCAGCAATAATTAGCTTTAGTTGAACCTTTTCTGTGGCTTAAATAACACGTCCGCTTTAGTGTTAGTTCAGATTTCTCCCGATCGCTAGTTAATTCTATTCCTGGAGTTTCAATATAAATTAAAGAAATTGTTGTTGCTCTTTGGACATCAGCCCCGCGTCCTAGACTAGTCTGTGTAACGGAGTACACTCAGCCTCGCGAGGGTTCGATTGCCACCTCAGCTATCCTGGAAGTGTCCAAAGAGCAACATCAATTTCCTTCATTTATATAGAAACTCCAGGAATGGTATTGCCTAGCACTCGGCAGAAGTCAGAACTAACGATAGAGCGCACAAGTGCTATTTATGTTGTAGGAAGTTTGGTTGGTTCCTCAGGTTAGGGGCTGCAACAACGCGGTCATGTAGCCCCGTGTACTTTGGGTGTAAGGAAGCTTCTAGATTTACGTGACCGTTAATCATGCGATCATGAGCCACGGGACCTCCTTTTTACGTGGAATCCGAACCACAAGATATGGCATCACTTCGAAAATCTCACATGCATTGACCGGGAATCGAACCCGGTCCACCTTGCCTTTGGGTGTGTGTAGAATCTGTCTGTTAATTGTGATGGCTGTATTAGTGTCTGTTATCTATTTTTAATTCAAGTAAGGACTGAAGGCATTCAATTTTCAAGTAGTTCCTATTTTTGCTTCCAAACGCCACCGTCAATGACGATTATTTCTGAACTAGGTTAATATTGATGACACCGCAGTCGGCTCCTGACGACGAACGTTGGAACCTAAGAGCGTTAGTCAAATCTTACCTATAATTTTGCTTCACAAAAGTGTAATTAGTGGAAGGTTCTTTTACATGCCATACATCTATGACATGAGACCGCCGGCTTTACTTCCCCTCCAAAGGAAGGCGTACTGAGTATATTTTAACACTCTTAAAAAATCCGACGACTTCGGCCGAGTTTGAACCCACGACCTTGGGATAGCTCATTTTATGTTGTTTTTGCTTATTTTTGGGGCTGTGACATCGTGGTCACATACTGTAACCCCGTGAATTTGGGTACGTGTGGAATTTCTGTGATAACCTGTGTTATTGTCAAAGTTGTACTAGTGTGCGTAATTGAAATATTGGGGGATATGATTGGGAAGAAGACGGCCACCATGACCATAAGTTAGGAAACATCCCAGAATTTTCCTGGAGTAGAAGTGGGGGGGAGTGGGAAGAAACCACCGAAAGCCACTTCCAGGATGGTTGAGTTGGGAATCGAGACCTCGTGTCCTCAGTTTTGCCTCACGAGGCTGAGTGTATCCCGTTCCATCCCTCATACAAGACTTAAATTTCTTGGCAGAGCCTGGAATCGAAACCGGACCTCCGGGGGGATATCCAAGGACACTAGACACTACACCATACAAAGTCGTTTTGCTTCTTCACGTTTTATTGTATTCAAATGCTTTTCAGTCGGCAACCAAATTGCAATGGGTGTCATTTCCTAAACCTGAGAAAAAAAACAAGTAGTTCCGTAACGAACTAAAGAGCCTACTGTTCTTAAAATTTAAGATTCATGCCAATCTATATAGACCTATCTAGAATAATGACGAAATCAAGTTGGTAATACTAACATTTGTAAGTACTGCAGTTTGAAATACGCCAGAAACAGTGAAGCCTAATAGAGTAACTTACTACAGTTGGCAGCCCTGGTGACTCTGAAAATATTCATAGTTCCATCTCTTAAGGTATAGAATGCACATACAAAATTTGGTTGAATTCTAATGGATAATGCACGTTACATGCTGTTTGATATTGGATTTATCAGTGCGCGTAAAATCATGTTGGGAACAATGTCATAAATGAGATGCTCAGAATTATGCTGAAATATTACGATCTATTATAGTGCCAATTTTGGATAAAATCCATTTGTTATAGAAGTTACATGTAATTAAAAATTGAAACTATCACAAATCTTGTAATCATGTTGGCAGCTCTGAGGTATATTAGTTACTCCAAATTAATCTAGAATGTCAGGTACTATATGTGTGCAAGGTTTAGAGCTGATGGCCTGCATACTTCTTGGTATATTGATATTAGGATTAAACAAATAGGCAGACAATTTATTAACAGTTGGCAGCCCTGCTGGTTCTTACGAATACGCATAGTCATAACTGTTATAATACAAAAAGCACATACGAAATTTGGTTAAAATCCATTTGTTAGTATACAAGTTATATGCATTTATAAACTGGACTTATCAGCAGGCTTAGAATCGTGTTGGCAGCACTGATGTACAGTATGTAAGTTACACCACACTATGGTAGAATGTCAGGTACTAAACGTGTGCATAGTTTATAGCCGTTGGCTTGCATACTTTCTGATATATTGATAATAGGGTTAAAACATATAGAGAGCATTCATTAACTGTTGGCAGCCCTGGTGGCTCTTTAGAATACGCACAGTCATATCTTCAGTAGTACACATGGTACATACGAAATTTGGTTAAAAATCCAATTCATATCTGGAATGTCATTATCTATGTGTGTGCCAATTTTGGAATAGTTCACATGCATAAATTGTGAGATATCCAACATAGAGCTCAAATTTTCATTTCAATTTTTCAGTAGTTGGTAGCACTGACGTCAATTTCAAATATGGCCGTGAGATATTCAGGTATAGATCTTTACTCTTACCAAATTTGTTTTCGATAGCTGTAGCCGTTTAGGAGTTGATAGGAGGGGAACACACACACACACAGCCAGCCAGACAGACAGACAGACATTTCCCGTATCGATCTCATAAGTCTACTTTTTCCTGAGTTTTGTAAAATGAGAAAAGTAGGCTAAAAATGCATGAGATTAAAATATCGGTATACCGTACTTGAATGACTAGTTTCAATCGTCAAGCGATCGACAACATATCCTTTACACTTACAGTAGGTTATTAAATCTGGTTGGTTGGTTCCTCAGTTTAGGAGCTGCGACAACGCGATCATATAGCCCAATGCACATTTGGTGTGGGTAGAATCCGTCTGATAACCGGTGTTAATTGTGATGGCTGTATTAGTGTGTGTCATCTGTTTATAATTCAAGTAAGGACTGCAGACATTCAAATTTTCAAGTAGCTCCTACTTTAGCTACCAAACGCCAACGTCAACGCGACAACTAGTTGTGAACTTGGTTACTATTATAGAAGCCACCGCAGTCGGCTCCTGGCAACGAATGTTGGAATCTAAGACCGTTAGTGAAATCAAACCTATAATTTAGCTTCACACGTGTAATTAATGGAAGGTTGACATGGGACCGCCGGCTTCAATTCCCCTCCGAAGGAAGGCATAATGCGGGATTTTTAGAGCTCTTGAAAAATCCGACGCGTTCGGCCAGGTTTGAAACCGCGACCTTGAGCATAGAAACTCAGCATGCTACCAACTACACCAGCGAAACCGCTGTTATTAAATCTGTATCACGGGTTATGATATGTACACTTATTTAGTTGCAGTGGCATAACTAGTCAAGATATGTGATTTTTGTTGAGATACTGATAGTGGTCAATGATCTTCAAGTTTGCTTGATTGGTGTAATTATGTGTTTGTTATTAAATTGCCAGGGTATTGTGGATTGTGCACTTAGCTGTTTGAGCGGTGTGTGGTCCATTTCCGCGCAGCTGCCTGCACTGAACTCATACGGGTAAACATAAATTTATTAGCCTACTAGCTGTACTCGGCATGCGTTGCAGTGCCAATCAAAGAAAGTGTTGGGGTTTTGACTTTGTTAGTTGCAGTGCATTTGGATTCCCAATATTTTCTTCTTTTTCCGTTAACCGCCTCTAAACTATTATAAAAAAATAATTTACTATCTCAGAAACATTCACGGGAGCGTGATCAACAACTCACGAAAGTTACATCGCAATGAAATGAATGGTATATGAACGCATACGGGACTTATGAAACGATTAGAGAGCCGTCACCCTATTGTTGAATATACTCGTACGCTACCTATTGCAAAATGGATTTACTAACTCGAAAACCTTTCCTGGCGTGTACACAACAACTCATCAAAGTTTCATCGGAATCGGATGAATGGCATATGAACGCATACGGGATTTTGTTTAAACGATTCGCGCCGTCACTCATTTGACGAATCTTCTTCTGCGCCACCCATTGAAAAACGGACTTACTAATTCATGAAACTTCGCAGGACTGTACTCAGCTCTCCAAGGTTTTATCACACTCGGATGAATGGTATATGATCGCATAAGGGACTTTATTGAAACGATTCACGCGCTGTCGCTTATTAGTTAAATCTACCCGTTTGCTACCAATTGTAAAATGGATATACTAAATCAGAAACCTTCCCTGGAGTGTACACAACAACTCACCAAAGTATAATCTCTATCGGACGAATGTATATGATCGCATACGGGTCTTTGTCGAAACACTTAGCGAGTCGTCGCTCATTTGTTGAATCCATTCGTGCGCTACCTATTGTAACATGGATTTACTAAGCTAGAAATCTTCCCTGAAGTGTACACAACATCTCACCCACGTTTCATAGCTATCGGACAAATGGTATATGAACGCATACGGGACTTTGTTGAAACAATTACCGCGTCGTCGCTCATTTGTTGAATCTACTCGTGCGCTACCTATTGTTAAGTGGATTTACTAAGCCAGAAACCTTCCCTGAGTGTATACAACATCTCACCCAAGTTTCATCGCATTGGGGTGAATGGTCTATGAACGTATGTGGGACTTTGTTGAAACAAACGCACGCAATTTTGTTGAAGTTTCTCGCGCGCCATCTATTGTTAATTGGATCTACTATGCCTATAACTTTTCCTGGCGTATTCACAACAACTCACCGAAATATGATTGCAATCGGATGAATTGTATATGAACGAATCACCAACACTCATTTGTTTAAACTACTGGTGCGCTATCTATTGTTAATTGGATTAACTATGCCGATAACCATACCGGAAGTGTGCCAAACAACCCACCAAAATTTGGTCGCAATCGGATGAATTGTAGGCTATATGAACGCATCGCCAACACTCATTTGTTTAAAATACTCGCGTGCTGTCCATTGTAAATTGGATTGACTATGCCTATAATGATTTCGGAAGTGTTCACAACAACTCACAAAGTTTCATAGCAATCGGATGAATGGTATATGAACGCATACGGGACTTGGTTGAAACGATTCGCGTGCCGTCGCTCATTTGTTGAATCTACTTGTGCGATACCTATTGTAAAGTGGATGTACTAAGCCAGAAACCTTCCCTGATGAGCACACAACATATTACCCAAGTTTCATCGCTATCGGACGAATGGTATATGAACGCATACGGGACTATCTTGAAACGCTTCACACGACTTCGCTCATTTGTTGAATCTACTTGTGCGCTACCTATTGAAAAATGGATTTACTAAGCCTAAAACTTTCCCTGGAGTGTACACAAGAACTCACCCAAGTTTAGTCGCTATCGGACGAATGGTATATGAACGCATACGGGACTATGTTGAAACACTTCGCGCGTCGTCGCTCATTTGTTTAATCTACTTGTGCGATACCTATTGTTAATTGGAATTACTAACCCAGAAACCATCCCTGAAGAGTATACAACATCTCAGCCAAGTTGCATCACTATCAGACGAATAGTATATGAACGCATACGGGACTTTTTTGAATCGCTTCGCTCGTCGTCGCTCATTTGTTGAATCAACTCGTGCGCTACCTATTATAACATGGATTTACTATGTCAGAAACCTTGCCTATAGTGTACACAACCTCTCACCCAAGTTTCATCGCTATCGGACGAATGGTATGTGAACGCATACTGGTCTTTGTTGAAACGCTTCGCCCGTCGTCGCTCATTTGTTGAATCTACTTGTGCGATACCTATTGTTAAGTGGATTTACTAAGCCAGAAACCTTCCCAGTAATGTACAGAACATCTCACCTGAGTTTCATCGCTATCAGAAGAATGGTATATGAACGCATACGGGACTTCTTTGAAACGCTTCGCGCGTCGTTGCTCATTTGTTGAACCTACTCGTGCGCTACCTATTATAACATGGATTTACTAAGCCAGAATCCTTGCCTGTAGTGTACACAACCTCTCGCCCAAGTTTCAACGCAATGGGATGAATGGTATATGAACACATGTGGGACTTTCATGAAACAAACGCACGCAATTTTGTTGAAGCTACTCGCTCACCATCAATTGTAAATTGGATTTACTACGCCTATTACTTTTCCGGGACTGTGCACAACAACTCACCAAAATTTTATCGCATTCGGACGAATTGTATATGAACGCATCGCCATTACACATTTCTTTAAACGACTCGCGCGCTATCTACTGTGAAATGGATTAACTATGCCTATGATCATCCCGGAAGTGTTTACAACAACTCACCAAAATTTGATCGCAATCGGATGAATGGTTTATGAACGCATAAAAGACGAACACACAGACATTCCTTTTTATATATAAATATAAGATGTGTAAAGGATCTGATAATGATCGCCTGACGATCGAAACTGGTATCCAATTGTATTTATAAATCCCATGTATTTTTTCGGGAGTCGGAAACCACCTGGGTAGATTATTGGCTGAGGAATAACCCAACCACCAAGGGAAGATGATAAAGAGAAGGAGATGGGTTTCGGACCAAAGAAAAAAGGATGGACAAATAGGAGGAGAGTTTGACATCAGTTATGCCTAAGAGTTCTTGTTCAAATGCAACAAGTGGTGAAAACCCTATTAAGAGATTTAATGGCATTAAGTAGGGCATGAACCTAGGAAGAGTTAGGAAAGCCAGGATATTGCCTAACTGTTATACTAGAAAAATGAAAAAGAGAAAAGGAACTCTTAATTTATTTTAACAATTGAGCCATTTTTATGAGATCTATGATTTACTTCTTTGTGCCATTTTTTATCTGATGTGATGAATCTTCGCCTTTGTGGTGCGTGAAAGCTTGGTCTGTGAAGCTATTAATACCATATATGGACATATCTACATCTTGTCCCCTTATTGGCCAGTGATTTATATATTGGAAGGGGTCGTGACCAATCAAATTTTACCACGCAGTTACCTTTGTGTTGCGTCGTCATTTGCTTTGTTTCGAGGCATTTCTTTCTTGCAGCCAAGTAGGCTAGACGTATTCCCATATTCTTGGGGAAGTGCCCGCGTTCAAGGTGAAACCATGACGAGGTGTCTATATGTCGTAATCAATATTGCTTTACCGTAGTTCAGTTTCATATTTCGGCAATTTAGAACTCTTATTCTGTGTTATTTTTCTTTTGGTCGCGTGTACTTGCCCCCTCCCGATATTTTCCCTCCGCCCTTTGTGTGCGTGTAATTGCTGGTGAGTTTTTGTTTTGTATGGTAGTGTTATTTTCATTTATTTTGATAACGTAGTTTTTGTACTTTAAGGGTTGAAAGTTATGTATGTGGGCTGTCTTCGTTTTACTCTGGTGTGCGTGACGGTGGGTTTGCCTACCTTGTAGGGGGCACCTTTGGGTCTGTCATCCAGAGTGTATCTTATCGTAGAACAACATAACGGGATTGGAGATTATTTTTCTTGCTTCCCGTAATGCTTTGTTCTTTATCTTAAAGAGTTCACAAAGGAGGTCTCGCCATTGCTATTTTGCTGGTGACCTAACCTGTGATATTCTTGTGTCTGTGAATGCCCATATTTTGCGCATCACATATTTTCGTCGTCTTTGTGTGCCCTTATCTCCTACGCATACTTTCAATTTTTAAAGTATATTTTTAGTGTTGCCGATAATTTAATGTAATTTTTCTTTTTGTCTAATTTCCTATTTTTTCTCGTAACTCACTTGATCTTGCATGTGCCTCCGCGTCTTTCTTCCTCACTCCTCCCCTCCCTCTCACCCCTCTCCACCCCGTTCTGAACCATTGTACCCCCTCCTATTTTGTTCATCCCTTTTGACACGCTTTGTCTAAATTTTAGAACGTATCTTGACTTCGTTGAGTGTAGTCGTTTCTGAGTTTTGTCTTTTTATCTAATTGCGACATACTTACATTTTGTCATCGTTTCATCTTGCCTTGAACACGTTATCTTTACTTATCTTATTTTATTTCATTTTAATATAATTTAATTTAGTATATTTTCGATTTTCTCGCTAATTTTTATTTTTCTTGCGGTAAACTAATTTTGTGGTTAATTTTTTGGTCATTTCTCTTCTTGCTTTTAATATCTCTGGGATCGTTGTGCATTGTAGTTGTTATTTTAATACATTTTATTTTTGCCTAAGTATCTCTGCTTTTGCGTCACGCCTTATTTTAATTTTAGTAACCTTCTTCGAGTTTTGTCTGGTTTTTGCTATATTTTGGTTTGTCAGTCTTATTAGCGTACTTGTGACGTTAATACGACCTACGCGGCCTCTGATTTAAATTTGTTCATCTTTGGATTTTACTGTAGTTTAATTTTATTTAGCTTTCCCCCTTCCTTTTGGGATTGCTTTCTGGTTTTCCTTTTAAAATTTGGGCCCAGCGAAAGCCAAACAAGACTGCGATCTCCCCGTTTTTCTTTCTTCTATTTTCTTTTATTTTATATTTCTTCGGGGATAGGGGAAGAGCTTCAGCTACGTTTCCACTGACGTCTGCTGCGTACGTAAGTATATGTTTATTACTATTACTTCATCTAAGTTGCGTACACAATGCAAAAGAGCGTAACGAATTTAACAAATAAGTAGTAGTTTTTAACAAATATATAATTTAGACTTTATAACAATGGGGTCACAGACCTCCGAAAAAACATCTTAAGTTTGCGCCAGGCAATTAACAATTCTATTGGTTTCAAACCTTTATATATTTTAAAATCCTCGCAAGATTTTAAAATAGAGAGGATAAAGTACAAAAATTAAAGACAATTAAAGTAATTAATGTTATACAGTAAATCGAGTACAAGGTGTGTACTTCCAGAAATTTCTAAGAAAATATTCTAGAAAGAGTAACAACTTCGAAAATAACAATAACAAAAACAGGAAGAATAAAATAGAAGTTCCTAACTTCTTATATTTAAGCGGAATTACCTATATTTTTTCTTGGTTATACAAATTGGGCAGGTCACTTAATGTGAAACCTGAAGAGAAAGTCGAAAGGAAGGTTCTAGACCTCCTGTGTTTAAGTAGGAACCACGAGCCAAATGGGGCAAGATTCCCTTTCGTGAAACCTAGAAATAACTCACTCATGAGTTGAAAGAAATTCCCTAATTAGAAGGGAGAAACAAGATAATTAGAAATGTGTACAAGACACGTAGTTATACAGAAATTAATTAATGATATGTAAGCAAAAGTTGTAGGGCACGTCTCTAGCGTGACACCTCATTGAGAAAGACCTAAAGTAACAATTTTATTATGGTTTGTTAGTAAGGGGTTTAGGAAAGATCAACTGGGATGGAAGGTAAATGTTCATGGCCGTGTTTATAATAATCGGACGAGCGCGACGCGGAAGAAATACTGAAAGAACACTGTTTTTCACTATAGTCTGTTGAAATGGATGAAAAGTTCACTGTAGCAGCACGAAAGTTTATGGCAAAGAAAGTTATTGCAATGATGGAAAATAACTAGTTGCACTAGGTAGGCGAAAGTCTATTGCTTGAGAAGGTTGTAGATTATCATTAAATACGCCAGAGAAAATTCCAACGGAGGAAGGAACATTAGCTATTGAGCAGTAATTTATAAGGAAGATTCCTCATTTTTTAAATAGTATTCCCACAAGTGAGTGGAAAATACATGACGGCACGACTTGTAGATAGAGTGCAGATTCTGGAAGGTTCCAGAACGATCCTAATAGAAGAATAGGGCCAAAGTTATTCCAGCGGTGGAACGAGCTTAATATTTTATAGACAGTGGGTATTCCATAATATCCCACGTTATGAGAAGATCTCTCATTTAATAAGCATCAGAAATGCAGCTTTTACAAAGATTGGCTTAGACAGACAGAGCTCAATATGGAAAATCCAGCGAAGGATGATTATTGGCACAAATAAGTAATCTCATACTGCCTATAAATGATTATTAAAAGCATGTAGTTGTTAAAAGACGATGAGATGAGGTTAAAACTTGAAGTCTGTACTTATCTTTGCTTCATGGCGATGATGAAGTTCCCTTTGACGATTAAAGTTTCAACATGGCGTGGAATCTAAAGAATGCCTCTTTAGTTCAGGAGGCTGGCTCTAGTTGAGCCTTGACTGACTAAGTCGAGGACCGACGTGCAAGTGAGACATGCTCGGCGAAGCGCAGGGGGACCAGGGAAGGGAAAAGAGTGGGGGGTAGGAGACAAAAGGAAAACATATAAGCATAACCAACATTAAAAAGTTAAATTCTCTTGAGGAAATGGTCTTCAAAGAGTTGATAGCAGGCGATACTAGCGCAGCATAGTGGGTGAAAAAGTAGACGAAGTTCTCTTGATCACGGAGATGATAGCTGGCGATGGCGACGAGATCTGGTGGCCAAATTGATAAGGAAGTCCTCTTGTACAGGGAAGAATTGAGGAACTTCAGAGATTCGCTGCTAGATGACGCTAGGTGGGTCATGGAAGATATATATCTAGAACAGACTCACAAGTAACATAAGAGACATGACCAACAAAGAGAAATTAGAAGATCACTGTTGGTGTTTGAGAAAAAAG
The DNA here is from genome assembly GCA_946902985.2 of Meconema thalassinum. Taxonomy (NCBI): domain Eukaryota; kingdom Metazoa; phylum Arthropoda; class Insecta; order Orthoptera; family Tettigoniidae; genus Meconema; species Meconema thalassinum. The sequence goes on from OX336396.1 coordinate 250,102,562, forward strand.
GAAGGAATGAACAAGCTAAGAGCAGTAAAAATATACTCTATCTTACCGTGTATTCCAAGAATATACCACCAACCATAACAATAGGATAAAATCGTATTTACCAACTGAAAAACATAAAAATTCGATAAGCCTAACAACCTAAACAAAAACACACTCTGGAGAATTCACCTCTCCTCACGCTATTAGAAAGTATCCCCCGTAAGAAACGACAAACAACATAACGTTTTAGCCAGGCTAGATAATGGAGACAACTTTAAGGAAAACATGTTATTGGAACAGGACGTACTGTGTACCATTTCTTCAATAAACCAAGTTTACGAGCTAGCGAGAGAGCTTATCACCCCAGCTTCAGCCAGCATCAAACTGTCGAGTCATGTCGAGTCAAGACTTCATAGAATGTGTTTGGAGTTTCGCTGTTAACCTCGGCTTTAAAGAATTGAGTCCAGAACCTGCCGTCCGTGCGCCTTTTAAGCTTACGCTGGGTAAACCTTAAAGATACCGGGCGAAGCCGGGGCGGGTTGCTAGTATACTATTATTCAATATCTTAGTAAATAAGGCCACAATCGACTCAAAATTGAGTAACTCAATCACTCACTAATACATTAGGTGAGTCGCAATAAGAGAACGACAAAGCTACCAACACTTTTATTACAATATCTCCCCAACTATGACTTCATTCATCTCCAAACCTTGCAGAGTGCGCAATTAGGTTTCATTAGTGAAATTAATTGGATAGTAACTAACGAATTTCAGTGTTATCAACATTGAGAGGTAGACGATCCAGTTTCCTATATTGGATTGCAATCCACTCCCACTTCACGCAACAAGATTAGCACACACAAAATCAATTACACAGCACGAGGTGTTTTCATTGACCAGGGCAACTACTCTCAAACTGACAAAGCTTGACTTGAGAGACCTGCACACGAAAACCATTTTCAGGACGACCAAAGTGGGATTCGAAACCACGCTCTTCCGATGCCAACGATGTTAGTGCTAGCACGTTAGTGCACTCTGCCCCCGTGGCCGGTTCATCAAGACATTCTTACATTAAGTGGACTCATACAGTATACCGCGAGTAGGAGTTTTTGCACACAGTTAAGAATTAAATCATAGCTTCACTAATATGTAACATAGAATTATGAAAATTATCAAACGTTTAGTTAACTAGCTGAAGTACCCGTGCTTCACTACGCGTCATCAATAAATTAAAATGTGAAGGTGACAGTTAAGACAGGGGATAGGCGAGGTGCTGCGCAGAGGGAGATTAAGGATGGAACATTTTGTCCAACTACACCGCTCGGCGTTGACCGTGTTTTATAGCACAAATTTAGGTTTTACTCGCCAACCGTTGGAGATACCTTTCGGATAGAAAATGTAATTTTAAACCTCATATATGCCATCAAAAGTTTGCTATTTCTTAGCGTTCTCTTTTTATTTGAAATGGAAATATGAAAGTTTGAAACCAAAGGGTGCAGTGACATCACTAAAATGGTCGCCATCTTTAAATAGTGCAAGGTATTGAAATCAAAAGTAACCTATATGTTAACCAGGTAAATCAGCTACTTCCATGTAAAATTCATGTAAATCGGACCAGTGGTACTTGCGTGATTGAGTAATATACAGACACACACCATCTCATTTTTAGCCTCGCTTCGCTCGCGTCATAGTCGTGTCATATTGTTATTCAATGAAATGCAGGTTTAACCCCGTTGACACCACTCTAGAACCTTAATGTCCAAAAATCCCTCCTTAGTAGACGTTTTCGACACACAACAAACATATCCCCAAAATATCATTCTTCTAACTTTAATAGTTTTGGTTGGTCGATGAGAGTGAACATCCAAAAATACTTCCTTAGTGAACCTTTTTCTTCCAGAATTTCACCCCTCCCCATAGGCCCCTTAAATTGGATTTATGAAAAAACGGTCGAACATCTATTTATTTTATTTATTTATTTATTTTTAAGCTGATTGATTTCCTCCTAGTTTCAAACCCCTCGCCTATGTCGTTTAAGAGATACACACTCCGTTAGGAATCTTTCAACCCCCACTTTTCATCCCTTTCACCTCATAATATACACTACATCGAAAAACCATTAATGAGTCAGCTTATTTTTAATGATTAGTATATATGCCAAATATCACATTCCCAAATGAAACCACTCGTGAGATATTGTTATTCAATGAAATGCACGTTTACCCCCCTTAACACCTCTTTAGAACCTTAATATCCAAAACTCTTTCCTTAGTGAACGTTTTCGACATACAACGAATATATCCCCAAAATGTCATGTTTCTAACTTCAATAATTTTGGCTGGGCGATGATGAGTGATTCAGTCAGTCTGGACATTTTCTTTCATTTATTTTTGATAATTTGACCCCTCCCCATGAACCCCTTAAATTGGATTTATGAAACAAACGTTCGAACACCTATTTACTTATTTAAAGCTGTTTTCCCCCTGAGTTTGATGAGTGAGTAAGTAAGTCAATCAGTTAGGACACTTTATTTCCTGTTTTTTTTTTTCCAAAAATTTCACCCCTTCTCCAAGGGCCCCTTAAATTGGATTTATGAAAAAACGGTCGAACACCTATTTACTACTATTTTAAGCTGTTTTTCCGCTGAATTTCAAACGTCTCGCCTTTGTCGTTTAACAGATACACGCTCCGTTAAGAATCCCTCAACCCCCAATTTTCACCCCTTTCACCTCATAATATACACCATATCGATAAACCCTTAGACATATGTCTGATTATTTTAATGATTAGTTTATATACCGAATATCACATCCCCAAAGAAACAACTCATGAGATATCGTTATTCAATGAAATGCACGTTCACACCCTTAAGACCTCTTTAAAACCCGAATAAACAAACATCATTTCTTAGTTGACGTTTTCGACATACAGCGAACATATTCCCAAAATTGCATGTTTCCAACATTAATAGTTTTCGCTGGGCGTGATGAGTGAGTGAGTCAGACAGGACATTTTCTTTCAATTATTTTTACCAGAATTTCACCCCTCCCCATGGGCCCCTTAAATTGGATTGATGAAAAAACGCTTGAACACCTATTAACTTATTTTTAAGCTGTCTTTTTTCCCTGAGTTTGATGAATGAGTGAGTTAGTCAGTCAGTTAGGACACTTTCTCTCCTTTTTTACCCCAGAATTTCACCCCACCCCATTGGCCACTTAAATTAATTTATGAAAAAACGGTCGAACACCGATTTACTTATTTTTAGGTGACTTTTTTCGCTGAGTTTCAAATTTCTCGCCTATGTCGTTTAAGAGATAGGCCTACACGCTCCGTTAGGAATCCTACAACCCCCACTTTTCACCCCTTTCACCTCATAATAATACACCATATCGAAAAACCCTTAGGCACATGTCTGCTTATTTTTAAAGATTAGTTTATATGCCGAGTATCACATCCACAAATGAAACCACTCGTGAGCTATTGTTATTCAATGAAATGCAGGTGTAACACCCTTAAGACCCCTTTAGAACCTGAATATCCAAAAATCCTCCCCTAGTGTACGGTTTTGACATACAACGAGCATATCCCCAAAATGCCATGTTTCCAACTTCAATATTTTTGGCTGGGCGATGATGAGTGAGTGAATGAGTCAGGACATTTTCTTTCATTTTTTTTTTCCACAGAATTTCACCCCTCCCGATGAACCCCTTCAATTTGATTCATCAAAAAAAACTGTCGAACAGCTATTTACATACTTAAAAGCAGTCTTTCCCCCTGAGTTTATGAGTGAGTGAGTGAGTCAATTAGGACACTTTCTTTCCTGTTCCCCCCCCCCCCAGAATTTCACCCCTCCCCATGGGCCCCTTAAATTGGATTTATGAAAAAACGGTCAAACACATATTTACTTATTTTATGCTGATTTTTTCTGCTGAGTTTCAAACTATCGGGAGATATTGTTATTCAATGAAATGCAGGTTTAACCCCCTGAAGACCCCTTTCGAACCTGAATATCCGAAAATCCTCCCTTAGTAGATGGTTTTTACATACAATGAACATATCCCCAAACTGTCATGTTTCTAAGTTCAATACTTTTGGCAGGGCGATGATGAGTGAGTGAGTGAGTCAGGACATTTTCTTTCAATTTTCTTTTTTCAGAATTTCACCCCTCCCCATGAACCCCTTAAATTTGATTTCTGAAAAAAAAAACTGTCGAACAGCTCTTTACTTACTTTAAAGCAGTTTTGATGAGTGAGTCAGTCAGTCAATCAGTTAGGACATTTTCTTTCCTGTTCCCCACCCCCAGAATTTCGCCCCTCCCCATGGGCCTCTTAAATTGGATTTATGAAAAAAAAACGGTCAAACACATATTTACTTATTTTTTATGCTGATTTTTTTCCGCTGAGTTTCAAACTCCTCGCCTGTGTCGTTTAATAGATACACGCTCCGTTAGGAATCTTTCAATCCCCACTTTTCACCCCTTTCACCTCATAATATACACCACATCGAAAAACCCTCAGACACGTGCCTTCTTATGTTTAATGATATCCTCCAATGAAACCAATCGGGAGATATTGCTATTCAATGAAATGCAGGTCTACCCCCTTATCACCTCTTTAGAACCTGAATATCCAAAAAACCTCTCTTAGTGGGCATTTGCGGCCCTTGAGGAAGGTGCATACCGAATTTCATTCTAATCCATTCGGTGGTTTCTGAGATTTCGTGATGAATGAATGAGTGAGTGAGTGAGTGAGTGGTATTTGACAAATATATAGTAGACTAGCAGAAGTACCCGTTCTTCGAACGGTGTTATATATTAACACCAGACATTATCAATTGAGCTACTGTTGCAATGGTTAGCGGTTTGTCATTCCTTCGTAAGTTTATCAGAACGAAGTTAGTTTTCTGGGAATATCACACACACTGTTAATTTAAGGGCCTTAAAATGTGGTTTTCGGAGACCCCTTATAGACTCGCGAATTTTGTGTCTCACAATGAGAAGCGCAACATATGCTTTGATCGTCCTTCTAGGATAATTTTTATATTTCGACTATTTTAGCATGTATTTTGAGAAGTTTTTCCCTATATCCACCCATCTCCTGTATGAAAAGTACGGCGAGGAGTTTTATAAATGATTGGTGTATTGACTCATGTTTACCATACCTAATTTTACGATGCACCAAGCATCCGAACACGTTTTATAGGCGTACATAAAGATACACAGAAAGACAGACAGACAATTCTATTGTCTACAACATATCACCCAGATATCCAAATATGGGTATATCTACCATACGTATCAAACAAAATCATCCCTACGATGAACCCGTATGTCGCAAAAAAAACGATTAGTAAAAATGTGCTCTCAAACTAAATTCACGTAACGTGTACTTTCTGACGTGAAATAGATATGACAGCCTTGTAGACGAAACGCAATACACCTCACATAAAAAATGACCCTCTACGTTGTGTTAGGTCCCCATACACAGGAAGACCTCTTTCATAAATTATAAAGGCTTGTGGTGTATGAAAATTCAGGTTCTTTAGCCTCAAATGGCCCTAATTCCTAAAAGCCGCAAAAAATGCTGATTCAATTCAGGAATTTTTGAAAATAATGTTGCTGTTTGTAGATATAATAGACTTTCTGTACTATATGTCGCACGTGAAATTGCATGAAAAAATTCTAGGTTACCCCTTGACCCCCTTAATTGCATTGACGAATTATACAGTCTACGTTGGTTCCGTGATAAACTTATAGCCATTTGCAAACTTACACAGAAATGTAATAAATAGAGTAGCCTAATAATAGTATCGTATGGCCTCGGGTGCCGGGTGCAAGCTTCGTAATTTGACACCCAGAGGGTAGCTTGCATGTCGAAATTTCGTTGTTCCTTGAATCACTATGAAAGTCAAGGAGGGTAGATATCTAAGCTCCTTGAACACTATAGCGCTTTCTAGTAGAGAAATGAGGAACTTTGTGTTGGCGGAATCTCCTGAGGTTAATTTTGCCATTATGAACACGGCCTACTGAATTCAAATGGGTTCTTTGACATGCCAACATCGTATACATGCGAGTCGTATTTTTGCCGCCTTTCAAAAATCACGTACAGGCCGGACGTTTGTTTTAGACGATTGCGCTTGACCTTCAAGCCTGCGGGTGAGCCTGTACACAGTCACTCTCTCACCCTATCACTTCACATTTGTCACCACCGATCTGATGTAATGGAATTCCAGACTTGAGCAGACAGTACAGTCCACGTCGAAGAATTGTGTGACACGGAAGTACACGTTACCTAGTTACGAACAGAACGTCATTATATTTGCCAGTGACTATACTTCAGCAATAGTGTGAAACAGCTTTATCAATCATCGGAGCGCTTGGGGCAGCTGATAACAACACAGGTACTGTGGTAACTCGCCTCCAGTCTTCCATTAAGATTTTTCACTCGTCTAAAACAAACGTCCGGCCTGTACCACGGCCAGGAGTGAACCTGCAATCTTGGAGTTAGTAGATCGACACGCTATCCACTCACCCACCGTGGCAAGGTATAAATGTAGTGACATTGCTTCTTACAGAAAAAGATGGAAAGTTCGATGCCACCCCTTGAGATAATGTTGTCATGGTTACCGATTTCCATTCCTTCATTAGTTTGTTAAATTAAATTAAATTAGTTTTCTGGGAATATTTCAGATACTGTTGGTTTTAGATCCTTATAATGTAGTTTTCGAGGCCCCCAAGTTTTGTTTCTGGCACCGAGAGGCTTTGTCTCCTCGTTGTACGCCATAATATAATACTAATAATAATAATAATAATATAATATAGGGTTAGGAATATAATAGACCTGCCGTACCACACCCGCAGGTGTAAATCGCGTGAAAAAATTCTAGTGTACCCCTTGACCCCCTTAAGCGCATTATACGTATTGATGGATTTTACAGCTTAATTTGGTTCCGTGATAACCTTCTAGCCGTTTCCAAACTTTCACACCAATGTAATTAATTGCGTCTTACAGCAATAGATGGACCTCTGACAATCTGTTGCCATGGTTACCGGCTTGTATTCGTTCATAAGTTTATTAAATGAAGTTATTTTTCTGGGAATATCTCAAAAATGGTTGGTTTTAGGGCCTTAAAATGTAGATTTCGGGGACCCTTTTGGGCCCCCCGAGTATTGTCTCTCTTATTGAGGGGCTGAAAACGATCTTTATCTCGTCCTTCTACTCCTATTTCAGCATGTATTTTAAGGGGGTAGGCCCTCTTTTATGAGAGGTACGGAGAAGGGTTACATCAATGATTAGTGTCGTGCCTCCGATGGATATCTGTACCAAATTTTACGTTGATACACCCAGCCGTTCTCGAGTTATAAGGGAACAAAGTTGTACACAGACAAGCAAACAGACAGACAGACCAAAAAAATATTTTCACGCGCATCCCTAATAAAACAGTCTGAAACGCGTAAATAACTCAAATTTCCGTAGAAATTGCGAAAAAAATCATACAAACTTTAATTTTTATGTATGTAGAGATATAGTGCACCGCTCGGTGTTGACCGGGTTTTATTGCACAAATTTAGGTTTTACTCGCTAACCGTTGGAGATACACAAAAAGTGATCAGGACCTTTTGGATAGAAAATACAATGTTAAATCTCGTGCATGCATCAAAAATTTTCTATTTCTTAGCGTTCTCTTTTTATTTGAAATGGAAATATGAAATTTTGAAACCAAAGGGTGTAGTGACGTCACATATGTGGGTTTTACTCGCTAACCGTTGGAGATACACGAAAAGTGATAAGGACCTTTCGGATAGGAAATTAAATTTCAAAGCTCGTATGTGCCATCAAAAGTTTGATATTTCTTAGCGTTCTCTTTTTATTTGATATGGAAATATGAAATTTTGAAACCAAGGGGTGTAGTGACTTCACTAAAAAGGTCGCCATTTTTAAATAGCGCAAAATATCGAAATTAAAAGTATCCTATATGTAAACATGGTAAATCAGCTACATCCATGCAAAATTTCATTTAAATCGGACCAGTGGTTCTTGCGTTATTGAGTAACAGACAGACAGACAGGCAGACAGAAAGACAGACACACACCATCTCATTTTTATATATTAGTATGATAGTGTCAAGTCTTTATTATGCTAAACTCGGTTGACAGTGCTGTGTGAGCAGTTGAGTATCTAACGGGATTTCAAGTAAATATCCTCATTTTCTGTACCGGTAGTGCAGAGCGCAACTGGCATCCAGTCGGCCGTGTCTCGACTTGAGCTATGTTGCCATGGAAAGGATCAGCCTTGCCATTCCTTCATGAGTATATTTTATGATTTGATTAGCCTGTGCTTGAGTGCAAAAGGCCGAAATCAGAAGAATGAGAAAGACTATCGAAAATTCATGTAGCCAGCGGTTCCTTCTGGGTCCTAAACTATGTGTATGCAAAGTTTGGTTGAGATTGCTGGAACGGTGTAGATTTGTATACGGAACAGACCCACATACATGCATACATACATACTGTGACCGATCCAGTCAGGGTCAATTACCGGCACCGGATGACAGAAGATCGAGAGGAGACCGGAGAGTCAGTATGACGTCATGGCATGACGCAGCGAGGCAACCGCGAGAGTAGGGGAATGCTCCAGGAGGTTCCAACCCCTCCCACTTTCTTTTTCTCGAAGAAGGACGCAGTTCCGGAATGTTCAGTATGTGAGTCAGCAGTATGTGAGTCAATAGTGCGTGGACGAGTATGTTATACAGCGGAGCACGGAAGAGTAGCCCATGTCACGTAGACAGTAATTTTACATCGGGAACTTGAATGGTTTTCCTGAGTGACCCGCAGGCCATGAAGCCTGAAACTAGCGTGCATGTATTGCCAGTGAGTTTTTTTTACAGTGAAGTATGTCAGTTTGTTTGTCGAACAGTGTGAATTTCAAGACGATATCGGACTCGCTAGTATGTGAGGAAATAGTCAGAACTGATAAAGGAAGCCCGTTTATGCCGACAATTTATGTTCATTAAAGATGAATACCAGGAGGTGTTTAAAATTACGAGTATCAGGGGAAGAACTATATAATGAAAGTCGAGGCGAAGCATTATCGCGAGGCCCTATATTGTAACAGAGATCCATTCGGAAATAGCATAGCAGTGTGGCATTTTAAGAAACGCAGTGAGAATGCAATAGGGAAGCCTACGTCTACTTTAAGCTGGTGTTGGAAGACTGTAGGCCGCAAGCAACTTGATATGTCGGTCAAGGCCAGCTCGAAATAGCTCCTCGTGGAAGGAAGTGTGTCACTGGGTTAAAGGAAAGTGAAGACATATAACTCAAGTGAACCAGGAACTAGACGCTATAGTGCGTGAGCGTGAAAGTACTCTGATATAGTGAGATGTAATATTGCCACACGGCAGCATGAACTTTATAACCATGGACTCAAATACTCTGGGAATCAACATGCATATTAACACGCAAATTATGCTGCACTGAACTTCTAAAGGGGCCATAATGGGGTGAACGGTCGCAACGAGATGGACGAGTGGACCATGGTCGGGACGTCAGGAGACGCCCCTGCGGAAGGTGACCGGGGACAACCTGTGGGCAGACATGGGCGTCGCCAGGAGATCGAGAGGTGCCGGGGGCGGATACCTCTACCCGTACGCTGGGAGACCACATCGCGGAGACACTGGAGGAACGACGCCGCCCTGATGCCGCAGACGACGACGACGCCGACGCCATGGATTTCCGAGGACACCGGATATAAAGTAAGACGTTTCATTTTCATCCTTGTTCATCAGGAAGAAGAGAACTTCTACCTCGGATAGCCATGCCATGAGATAACCTGAGATCGTGTAACTTAACGCCCTTTATAATCATTTATTCCAGATTGAAGAAGAGCATCATTTTTTTTCATAGGGTCGTGCAGATGTTTTCTTGTCTTTCTTTTTGTGTCATTTGACCTACATAAATTTACAGCATCAATGGTAGGAGTAAGACATGTATTTATTCTCTGAGACATAATAATGATGATAATAATAATTTGAAATTGAGTAACGATAATAGGAGATGCCCATTTTGCTGGGAGATTCTAGCATGTCGATTTCAGACGTCATTATTCGAATTTTATTCTGAAAGGTTTGTCACGGATTGCATAGATTTTTATGGCAAATGAATATGGTTGGAGATTGTCGGATAAGGTTCCTTGGATAGGATGCCATATTATCATACGACCTCGTGGTCCCGATAAAGTTGATACGCTCTGTTAGTGTGGGTTCTTGAGACATGTTAATAATGCATGATTTATTTTGTAATGATGTTGTGTAAAGTTTATGTGATAATTATGTGGTAATTAGATATGGTATTATTCCGTCATATATGACGAGGTTATTCACGGGGCGACGTATGTCCGTTGAATTGAATTTGTGAGGACAGGGTCTTCTTGACGAACGTGCTACGTTCATTGATTAGTTGTATTGAATAGCGCAGGTGTGTAATTGATGGTGCGCTCGACAGTCAGGTTGTTTGGATCTTCACACAGAGTGTTCGGCGGAAGGGTTACGATTAAATGTGTGTTGTGAGTATGAAATACGCTAGGGCGCCTTATTGCGAGGTTCTTAACCTTTCATAAACATTAGACAATGCTATAATTGAATTGCAATGACAAATATGACAGTGTGGATCAAGGTTGTTGGAAAGGCGGAGATAAATCAGTAATAATAATAATAATTAGTAGTGTAAATATGTAAGCACAATCTGGGTGTGTTAATAATTTATGATAGGTTATAATTAATTGTTGAAATGTCATATTATGTTAAGCTGAGTCGATGTTTGAGTGCTATTTGATGTAATATGATGCTCTTTAATTATTCATTTGCAGTTCGATAGAGGAGATCCGTCCATTGCTGTATAAGGGTAGACAGTTGTAATTTACATAGATATTCGATATTTTTCTTAGAGTTTTTTTTTTGCCGCAGGTGAACATTGTGATAAGTGGCTAGTGATGTTACATGCGTGTGCACCGATAGATTAAGATTAATTTAGCTTTTGAAAGGCGATCTCCTTGTCGGAACTTTAAGAGAGGACACCCACGAGTTTGAATAAGCGTAATTTTCTTTTGTTTGTTTAGGGACTATGAACTTTATTTTTTTTTCTCGGACTTTGTCCCACCCTAACTTTATACTCGTGCGTGATAGGCAGGTTGCATATTTATTTATCCTTTGGCCAATAAAGGAGCAGATGTGATTTTACGAGGGCTTTTCCTTTCTTTTCTGTCTGTCAATTCAAGTTAGGGTTTTGCTTGTGAATCCTGGTTCAGTCTATTTGCCATCCCAACTCGTAAACGACCCGAGACCCTTTGTCTCTAGCTCGCTGGAGCTTTTCTTTTAGTCTTGTCTGTATGAACCAAGATTCATGCCCTAATTTTTTGTACCTACTCCCTTGGCTGTTTCTTCTGATGGGGCCGGGATGCTAGCCGGGTGATCGCCTGTCCCATTGGAGAAACGGGCACAATACATACATACTTACATACATACATACTTTCACTTTTATATATAACATATACAGGGTGAAAAAAATGCCGCACTTGGAGGTCGGCATGCGGTTCCTCGTTGAAATTCACAACAAAAGTTCATGTTACAAAATCTAGTCTCGCCAATAGGTTTAACAGTTATGCGTGTTAAGAGACGACGCTCTGGCAACGCTGTAACTGAATGCAGCGTGGCCAAAAGCAGGTCGCAGGAACTCGGCGCTCTGCCAGAGCTTTCTCTGTACATTCCGATGCACTGCAGGATGTGACAGTGTTGCCAGCTTCTCGTTTTCATACTTGTGTTTTCAAAGCACCCGCTCCGATTTTGCTATTGCAACTTTTGTCTTGCAATTGGATGAAGAATCGCATGCCGACCTCCAAGTGCGGCAATTTTTGTTCCCCCTGTATTGGGCTTTTATGTAATATATAAAGGGGAACAGTATATAAAGTATTGTGTGATTTATTGGTAGGAAAATATATGTGATTTTTTTAACATCATGAATCACAAAAATAACACGATTTAACAAGAAAGGCCGGTCTGAATGGATTTTTTTTCATGTAAAGAAAACACATAAATACGGAGGATGAACCTCATTCATGAAATTATATTATTTTTAATAAGATAAAAGCTACTTGGAAAATTTAAAGCACATACTATCGGCAACATAACATCAATGGTGGTTCGTCCTTTGTATTCGTGTATTTTCTTAATACAGTATAATATAATATATATAATTATAATTCCATTCAGACTGATTTATGTGATTCGTGACATTTAAAAAATCACAAATACTGACTGTCCTATCAATAAATCACGCAATACGTTATATACTGTTCGCCTTTATATTTTAAATAAAAGCCCTATGTATTAACTATACGTTTCTACGTTCTCATAATTCTTTGTTACATATTAGTGAAACTATGATCTAATTCTTAACTGTGTGCAAAACCTCCCACTCATGGTGTATGAGTCCCCTTAATGAATTAAATATCTCTTGCGCTTACTATCGATGTTTATCAGCCAGAAGGCTCATGTCTTCGATTCCCAATTTCTTCATGCATGTGACAACCTACCTGCTTTAAGGCTGAGAAGCGTTGTAAATGCTCTGCTCACAGAAGGTGGTTGCTTCATGATTCAGACATATCACTATATACTCCTTGAATATCTCCTTGGAAGTTATAATTTTATTTATCTCTGTTGTTCAAATGACAGCAACGAGAAAGATTTTCTCTGCCAATTTCTGTTTCTAAAAATAGAAATCTTTTTGGGACATCTTTTGAATATTTCCGCTTCTTCTCGTAGAGTTTCGTTACTTTCTGATAGGTGGCAGCACTATAACTAGCCTTGAAAATGGCGGCTGTAACAGAGTTGCGTACCAAATAGAGAGCAGGCAGACAAGCAGCAATGCTGGGAGAGCTGCCTATCTTTTGGCGGAAAACCAGGGCATCACAGATATTATTTATAGGCGCTTGCAGAATGTCGACGGAGACCAATTGGAGTATTCAAAGCTTTGTTCCTGATGGGTTCTTCGACACCTAACAAAAGGCCATAAAGTGCAAAGAAGAAAAAATATCTGTGCGGAATTGCTTGCTCGTTATGAGGCTGAAGGTGACAATTTCTTGTCAAACATTGTCACAGATGATGAAACATGGATTCATCACTTCGAACCTGAAACAAGACGGCAATCCATGGAGTGGCGCCACACCAATTCTCCCACGAAGAAAAAGTACAAAACCGTACCCTTAGCTGGTTGAGTCATGGCTACGGTCTTCTGGGACTCTGGAGGGGTTATTCTGTTCGTAGGCTCCGACAACGACCAGTCGAGTGGTATCCTACAGGCATACAGGCCCGCACATTACGGTGGCGTAAGGCCATAGCATTGAACGGAGACTATGTTGAAAAATAGGGTATTGTACCAAAGGATTGCGGAATAACATGGTGTATTTGAATCCTCAATAATACCAACCTGATTTTAGAAAACAAATGTGTTGCATTATAGGTGTAGACCTATATTGAACGCCCTTCGTAATTCAACGAATCTCGACTGTACTGTAATTCTTGAACTTTGTGGAGTTCCCAACCTTTTACGTAGGTAAGGTTTGTATCACAACAAATTTCACTGTACTGTTTTCGTCTTTTCAATACAATTTATTATTATTGTTATTTTATTTTACACTTGGGACATGTTTCGAACGGTCACAATACCATTTTCGCAATGTAGATTTAAAATTTAAGGATTGATAGCTTGGACATGCCTGGGAAAGAAGAGATTACGGCCAAGCATCTTCGGATGTATGTATCAAGGAATCAGCGATTTCTTGAGAAACAAGAAGTTCCGTGACGAACTAAGGGGCCGGGCCTACTTTCCTTAAACTTAAGATTCATGCCAATGATTAATCTACAGTATATGACCCTATCTAGAATAATGACGAAATTAAGTTGCTAATATCGAAACGTCTAATTAGTTCGAAATATACCTGGTATAATGTATCCTAATAGATCACTACAGTTGGCAGCCCTGGTGACTGAATATATTCTTAGTTCCATCTCTTAAGGTACAGAATACAAAATGTGGTTTAAGTCCAATGGACGTTACATGCAATTAGACATTGGATCTATCAGCACACGTAAAAGCATGTTGGCAACAATTTCATGCGTGTGCTGGTCAGAAATAATCAGAAATATCATGATATCTTGTTGTGCCAATTTTGGATGAAATCCATTTGTTAGTATAGAAGTTACATGTATTTTAAAATTGTACCTATCAGCAGCCATAGAATCATGTTGGCAGCACAGACTTATATAAATTACTCCAAATTAATCTAGAATGTCAGGTGCTATAGGTGTGCAAAGTATAGAGCTGTTGGCTTGTATACTTTCTGATATATTGATATTAGGGTAAACAAATATAGACAGCATTTATTAACAGTTGGCAGCCCTGATTACTCTTAAGAATACTTATAGTCATATCTGTTATGTTACACATAGCACATACGAAATTTGGTTGAAATCCAACTGATAGTATAGAAGTTACATGTATTAAAAAATTGGTCCTATCAGCAGGCTTAGAATCATGTTGGTTGAACTGACGTATATAAGTTACTCCAAATTAATCTAAAATGTCAGGTTCTATACGTGTGCATAGTTTAAAGCTGTCGGCTTGCATACTTTCTAATATATTGGTATTTGGATTTTAAAAAAAGTAGAGAGAGCAATTATTAACAGTTGGCAGCCCTGGTGGCTCTTAAGAATACGCTCAGTCATATCTGTTTATGTACACATATTACATATAAAATTTGGTTGAAGTCCAATTGATAGTGTAGAAGTTGTATGCAATTTAAAATTGGACCTATCAGAAGGCTTAAAATTATTTTGGCGATACTGTCATATATGGCCACCCGGAAATTAAACTGAAATAGTATTATCTACATGTGTGCCAATTTTGGAATAGTTCCCATGCATACCTTCCAAGATATCCAACATGGAGCTCAAATTTCTAGTGCGTTTTTTCAGCAGTTGGTAACACTGACATCATTTTCAAATATGGGCTTGCGATATTCCGGTATACTGTGCCCGTTTAGACCGGAGTCCGCACGACCACATATGCATTTTACCAATAATCAGTCAGCACGAGAGTCAAAATATCCCGGGGCGCCAGATGGGTTAAAGCTAATCGCAAAAACGACATCAAATGAAAAAAATGCTTTACTGATTTTTGGCTTAATGCAACAATAAGGATAGAAGGAGATTCAACTGGGCATAACACATCATGTAAAATCATCTCATTTTATTTTGAATTTAAAATTGACTGCAAAATAAAATGCTCAAAGCAGCATCATTCATGTGTGGCGACCCACATTCCTATTTACACAATATACAGAAATTTTCCAACACATCGGACAATTATTTTTGGAAACACAAGTCTGATTATTAGTCCTGTAGACTGTGTTCCAAAATTATATCGATTATTTATGATTAAATCCAGTTAAAATTAATTGTCTTTACTGGAAATACTGTAGTTCACTGTTTGAATTTTTACATAATATTAACACTCGTAGAATAAATGTTCATAGAATTTTAACTTTCACTTATTTTTCCAGTTTCAAAAAAATATTGTCAAAAAATATTATTATCTCTGAATCAACACAAATTATTTACACATATTAATAACAACATCTGAAAAGTATTTGACCATTGAGCATAGCATCGAAGAACTGTGCGAAGCACAACAAAATTAATTGTTCTTCTGACATTAAACGTTTCGAGAAGTGACTCGATTATGAACTTCAAGTTCCTAAAAAAATATATGATTTCTGAATCATCAACTTGATCAATAAATTGTTGGACCATCCAACTATTCAATTTTGCACTTGGAAACATTATTAAGAAAAATATTTATATTTGTGGCCATTTTAGTAACTTTCACAACTTGCAATTCTTCGACAGAATGCGGAAATAAGAATTGTAGCTTCATAATAAATTCATTTAGTTCATGGCACTAGGAATGAAAACATCCTTCAAATTATTCGTGGTTATAGAATTATTTTTAATTGGCAGTGGCCCAGTCTATTATTTTTGTAAGAACACAATATTCCAACAACAACGGCAACGGTCTTACTCTGAAGAAGAATAAAATACTATCATGACAAATCCGGGTTCTAGCAAAATCAAAGTCTCAATGGAATCCGTAAACAAGGTTGAAATAAGAACTGATGGTTTTTAAGAAATAACCTTCGGGTCATTCATACGACGCAATGTGTAGTTCCAATACTCCTTCTATAACACTGAGTCATCGAACCTGCTATCTGATTGATGCTCAAATAAAAATCTCCTCATTCCTGCGACTTAAACATGCGCACCTGGGAATGGCATTTCAACTACTCCACACACATAAATTTTCTTCCCAAAATTTATACAATAAATCAAGCCTCTGCTTGTTATCAACACTGGAAGATTTATAAACTTACAAGTTTATTTTATTTTACCATTCAGTTCAACCCGTGAAATTACCATACTTATGATACTCTTTATTTCACTTTCGAATGTGTATTTACGTCATGATTTTATATAAATACAAAAATATCCTAATTGATACAAATATCATTTGCTTCCCGTTTCATGCCTCTCCGTGTTATCTGAAAAATATACTTTGCTCATTGCAAATATTAACTGTTCAACCAGAACTGTCATGTTGGCTGAATGCGGGCTTGCGCTAACCACTCTCCTTCGAAAAATCACCTGTTCCAAACTAGAAATGATTAAACTACTTCATAGGCTCTCTCTCAATAAATGTGATTATTAGAAAATGTAAGATCCAAGAATTATTTAGAAAAGTTATGAAAATCATTATTATTATTATTAGTGGATTATTATTATAATTATTAGTTATACTATTTTAAATATATTTAATTATTATTTCATTATGTGAGAATCCACATGTTCGAATCTTCGAATATAGATAAAATATCCATTCCTCAACAAAAATAATTATTAACTTTTACAGTTACATCGGCTGTTTTCCGTGATTATCCAAAAATATGAAACATTCAAATAAATGCTCGTTATGCTCGGTCATCGATCCTAAACTGTTCTGAGTGCTGAAAATACTGAGAATAACTCTAATATGTCTTGCGTAAATCATTGCAAGATTTAAATACGAAGAAAAATAAATGTGTTGGTCATCTGCAGAAAATGAGTTTGTTCCAATTAGCTAGGCATAATATAAAGTCAAAATGTGACTTACATTTCTCGTTGGTCTTGAAGCGTAGTGAACCTGGTCTGTACCAGATTTATCCAGATACATGCCCTATCGGACACGCACGTCTAATCCTTGTATCGGCCGCCATTATATACCCACAATCCGTCTAACAAGACATAGTGGTAATATCTCTTGAAGTTTGAAGTAACTGCTGATCCATTTTAATATTGGCTTCTGTTAACGCCATAACAGTTTGCTTAAATGGGGTCAGATCTAAGTGATCTACTCTCAAATATGTCAGTTGTAACATAACTCACGGTAATCTTTTCAGTACAAGAAAACACTGACAGTCTAAATCAATCAACGGCTGTTCTGAAGATCGTTCCCTGGGCATGGCTTATCACCATCTATCATGCGCGAAGCAACATATAGTTTCCCTTTGTCGGCTAATGAACAACACCGTGATAGACTGGCCTTCAATATACTGAAAGATCGGAGTGGTTATCAAGTTACAATTATGAAACTGACTAAATTGGACAAAAATATCCAAGTATTGAATGATTATTATTACTGGACTGTGACAAAGTACTTTCTAGACAAAGTCTAGCATATGTCCATATAGAAATAAAATATTTCACCAGTGTCCGTAGAAAAATATCAATCACCTTAGTGATTCTCTCTGTCGTAAACTTACTAAGTTCCACATGTATCGCAGCACTTTTGTGACTATCACAATTTTGAAGATAACTTCTGCGTAGATCCGGCAACCATGTGCCTTGGCTCAGCGTATCAGCACCTTGCTATGCAAGAGCTTGGTTCGAAGTGAGCTGATGTTTCTTGGGCCGGCCGGCTTTTATTCAAAACGGTCAGGGTCACGCTGCATCCAGCTGAAATCTAGAAATCCTCATATCTCTGGTATCCCTGGTCCGATTTACTTGATACTAAGTGCATTCTCTTTCATTTGGCCGTGCCAGTAATCTGATCCAAGTCTCAAGTCTCTACTCCATGGCTAACTATTTAATCAACAAATAGTCTCGACCTCTGCTATTACTTGCTACGTCACTTGACATGCTCTTAGCTGCATAAAATTTCCATTTCCTTCTGGAAGGAATGGAGCGCGATATTCAAATATCTCAACTTTCAAAAGCGGCTGTAGCCTTTCCCTTGATATCTAGGTGTCTGAATCTTGGAATACCCATTCCTAGAGTTGGGCACAATACATCTTTACTCATACTAAATTTGGTTTAGGAGTTGATAGGGGGGAACACAGACAGACAGACAGACAGACAGACAGACAGAAGGACAGACAGACACTCATTTTCCCGGGTCGATCTCATAAGTCTACTTTTTCCTCATTTTTGCAAAATGTGAAAAGTAGGCTAAAATATGTTAGTGATAAAATACTATCTTTTTCCGTAACTCCTTTTGTTTACCAAGTGTAGTTCATCCAGACCTTATGAATCCTTCCGATGTATTTCTCCTTATTGATGCTGTCAGGAAACCTCTTCAGTCCTGCTACGATGGAACATTGTGAGTTGTTGCACGCTCCAAGATGGATTTCACTGTTGATACACCAAAGGGTAATCAAACTGCCTGTTGCACAACTCATTAACACGTATGGTTAAATATCTTTTAAATGTCCGTTTGTTAAGATCGGTTATTTGACTGACTGGTTGCATGATCAAATCCTGGCGCAATCAGTTGGCATTTGATTGAGCGCTAATGAATGGGAGCCGTGTCAGCAGATTTACTGACTCGTTAGAGATCCCCTTCGGGGCAAACATTTGCACCCTAGTGTCTCTAAAATCATCAGTAGTAAAAAGGGACATAAGTTTGTTATACAGTAGTTCGTTAGTGTTGTTTTAAGGGGCGGAACTACGAGGTCATCTGCCCCTGAAAAAAAAGAGGGACATAAATCAATAACAATATTATTATAGGTTACTTGTGAGCCCCCCATATTTGTACCACCTGCCTGGCTGTACGCGACACAATTCTGCCAGGGGCTATCTTCTTGTTAATTTGTTTAAACGCAATTTATAAACAAAATAAATATATTTCTGTTGACTTACAAGACGATTTGGTAGATTTTGGCGGCCTTGATGGATCCAAGTGAATGGCCATTTCGTTTCTTCATGAAGAGGGCCTGGCATGGACATAGGAATAGGACGTCATGTGTGGGCAATAAAAAGACGACGCAAATGGTTTGGACTAAATTAGATTTATTAATCCAAGAATTAAAGAGATAAACCCTAACCATTTCACAAAGAGTTTCTGTCCACGTCTTCGAAGCACTTTATCTACGAGGTAGTGTTTAAGAAACTGTGTCTTTTGAAGTTCTTCCAGGTAGAAGCCTCATTCTACCGCACCTTCTAACTCCCTCCGGTTTATGAGCTTGAGGTTTGGTGAAACAGTTAGATTTTAAATCTACAGAGGTGTGGAAATTATTAGACACGACGCCAGTTTCCCAAAACTACATTTATATTTTTCACGACTTAATGTACTAAATACGTCAGCAAGGCGGAGAAATTACTTCCAATGTTTAACCATGAGTTTTAATTATATTTTCTTTTATTTAATTAGAGTGCCACATCCCCTCCAGAGACGTAGGCGACCTGAATTAGAGCCCTTGACGAACACTAACCAGGAATCCCGAGACGGAGTTTGCGTGTGGTAGGGTGGCCAGTTCCTTTCCACTCCTTCTCCTGCCATAGCATCCGACAGGTTCCCATTTTGCATCACGAGGCTGGGACACCCCGTACCAGATCATACCAAGACTTTTAAATTATTGGCAGAGCCAGGGATCGAACCCGGTACATCGGGGGTGACAGCCAACAATGCTAGCCACTGCGCCACGAGGTGGTTATATTTTCTTTTAAGAAACTCAAAGTAAATTGATTTTTGTAGAATTTCCACTAACAGAGGAGCTTTGCTACTGCAACATCCCACACGTTTTGTTTTGAGATCTTTACTCTACTTTTCGTGTGAATTTAGAGCTGATGGTTTTGGAGTCATTTTACTGATGATCCGCTCTTAAACTAATCAAAGATTCGTAAACTATGGATAAAAATCACCTGACTTAAAGGGTATATTCCAAAGTCAATGAAACAATAGATAGCCAGCCAAGTTCAAGTATCCCTCGGAATACCCAATTCTGAATGTTTCCAGACGCAATTCCTTATGGGAGAAGAAAACATTATTAAGTAGGGGCAAAAAAACCTATTTTGATAAAAAAAATTGTGACTGATTTAAATTCGTTACTAGATTCTAATCATTGCCCCAGAGCAATTCGACAGGCTTCGGATTTTCATTTTTCACTTGATTCTAATAATTTGCACACCTCTGCACATACCGGACCCTGCCATTAGGTAGAACAAACGCGAAGGGGAAGAAGAAGAAGAAGAAGAAGAGGAAGAAGAGTAATAATAATAAGGAAAAGAAATATGATATGATATGTCTGTAAGTGCATAAGTTTGATCAAAGATTTGTATAACCAAATTAAATCTGTGGTTATTAAAGTACGAAGTATTTCGAAGTTTTAGCATTCATCCCACTCCTCATTAAAGTAATGGATACCTCCCACGAAATGTTTGGCGGACCGTGTTATTTGCAGACCAGATATTGATATTCTGAGCTCCGTTAAGGGGAACTGCCCTCCTAAGTTAAACATTGGCTATAATTGCATCAACAGAGAAGGAAATGTTTCAATCAGCAAATTAATGTTCGTCGTATCAAGCAGAAGCTATTTGCTATCCCTTGCTTCCTCTTGATATAACTGTGAACCCAAACTCACCTAACCTCATTTCATGGTGTATTGGCTAGCATACTTGACTGCCAAATCCCAAAGGTCAGGATTCAATTCCTGGTCAACATAAAATATGAGATTTTCGAAATGAAATATCACGTACTGTGGTTCGGATTCTACGTAAAAATATAGGTGCTGTGGCTCATGATCACGACATAAATGGTCACTACAAGCTTCCTTCGTTCCTTCCTTCCTTTCGTCCTTCCTTTCCTCCTTCTTTCCTTCCTCCCTTCCTTCTTTCCGTACTTCCTTTCTTCCTTCACTTATTACTTCCTTCCTCCCTTCCTTCTTTCCTTCCTCCCCCCCACCCCCTTCTTTCCTTCCTTCCCCCCTTCCTTATTTCCTTCCTTCCTTCTTTCCTTCCGTCCCCTCTTCCTTCTTTCCTTCCTTCTTTCCTTCCTTCCTTCATTCCTCCCTTCCTTCTTTCCTTCCATCCCCCCTTCCTACTTTCCTTCCTTCCTTCTTTCCTTCCTTCCTTCTTTCCTTCCCTTCCTTCTTTCCTTCCTTCCCCCTTCCTTCTTTCCTTACTTCCTTCTTTCCTTCCTTCCTTCCTCCCTTCCTTCTTTCCTTCCATCCCCCCTTCGTTCTTTCCTCCCTCCCTTCCATATTTCCTTCCTTCCCCCCTTCCTTCTTTCCTTCCTTCCTTATTTCCTTCCCTCCTTCCTTCCTCCCTTCCTTCTTTCCTTCCATCTCCCCTTCCTTATTTCCTTCCTTTTTTCCTTCATCCCTTCCTTCTTTCCTCCCTTCCTTCTTTCCTTCCTTCCTTACTTCCTTCCTTCTTTCCTTCCTTCCCCCCCTTCCTTATTTCCTTCCTTCCTTCTTTCCTTCCGTCCCCTCTTCCTTTCCTTCCTTCCTTCCTTCCTTCTTTCCTTTCCTTCCTTCTTTCCTTCCTCCCTTCCTTCTTTCCGTACTTGCTTTCTTCCTTCATTTATTACTTCCTTCCTTTCTTCCTCCCTTCCTTCTTTCCTTCCTTCCTTCTTTCCTTCCTTCCTTCCTTCCTCCCTTCCTTCTTTCCATCCATCCCCCCTTCCTTCTTTCCTTCCTTCCTTCCTTCTTTCCTTCCCCCCTTCCTTCTTTCCTTCCTCCCTTCCTTCTTTCCTTCCTCCCCATTCCTTCTTTCCTTCTTTCCTTCCTCCCTTCCTTCTTTCCTTCCTTCCTTCTTCCTCCCTTCCTTCTTTCCTTCCTTCCTTCTTTACTCCCTTTCTTCCTTCCTCCCTTCCTTCTTTCCTTCCATCCCACCTTCCTTCTTTCCTTCCTTCCCCCTTCCTTCTTTCCTTCCTTCCTTCTTTCCTTCCCCCTTCCTTCTTTCCTCCCTTCCTTCTTTCCTTCCTTCCCCCCCTTCCTTCCTTCCTTCTTTCCTTCCTTCCCCCTTCCTTCCTCCCCTCCTTCCTTCTTTCCTCCCTTCCTTCCCCCCTTCCTTCTTTCCTTCCTTCTTTCCTTCCTCCATTCTTCCTTCCTTCCTTCTTTCCTTCCATCCCCCCTTCCTTCTTTCCTTCCTTCCCCCCTTCCTTCCTCCCCTCCTTCCTTCTTCCCTCCTTTCCTTCCCCCCTTCCTTCTTTCCTTTCCTCTTTCCTTCCTCCCTTCCTTCTTTCCTCCCTTCCTTCCCCCCTTCCTTCTTTCCTTTCCTCTTTCCTTCTTTCCTCCCTTCCTTCCCCCCTTCCTTCTTTCCTTTCCTCTTTTCTTCCTCCCTTCCTTCTTTCCTTCCTTCCCCCCTTCCTTCTTTCCTTCCTTCCTTCTTTCCTTCCTCCCTTCCTTCCTTCTTTCCTTCCTTCTTTCCCTCCTTCCCACCTCTCTCCGTTCCTTTCTTCCTTCCTTCCTTTCTTTCTTCCTTCCGTCTTCCTTTCCCGATTACCACTTCAACCATCCTAGAAGTGTTTTACAGTGGTTTCCCATTTCTACTCCAGGCAAATGCCGGCCACGGCCACCTCCTCCCCAATCCTCCTCATGATTACAAAAACATACACTCCTACAGACGGATAAATCCTTCTTTTCAGAACGTGTCTAATGGGACTGGATCTGTCCAAATCTGAAAACATACAGAAATGTAGGGGATGTGGTATGAAGATCAGCATTTCAAGACGAAGGTTATGTCAGTAGAAAAGAAACGCAAGATAATAGAATGTCAGCTAGGAGGAACTAAATTAGAGCAGGTGGAACATTTTAAATACTTGGGTTGTATATGTTACAGGGAAAGTCGATTCTTAGTAAGAGTTGACTCTCCCTAGGTAAGTCAACTCTTACTAAAAGTATCAGTAAGAGTTGATTGAAAACAAACAGATCAACTTTTACTAGGAAGAGTTAACTATGCCTGCTGTTGTTTAGTAAAAGTTGATTCACAGATGCTGCTCTGAAAATGTAACCGCGCGCCAAACCTTTGTTATGATATTAAAACATTGCCATTGTGTGGACTCGTACTTCCATTATTGGACCGACCGTTATCGATCTGAACATTTCTTTGTTTTGATTACCCCACTACACAACAGGCAGTTCATGTTTTATTGCGGCTGTGTTGCGGTGAGCTGCTGGAGTAGGTGTAGTATCTGTGTGACGATAAGCGTGTTGGCTGTGGTGTTTTGAGTTAGCGTGGGTGGAATGAGGGGGGGATATGTTTTTGGCGTTGTCTTGACTTTAATTGCCGGTGTTTTATGGTTGACTTGATGAACCTGCGCCCGGAGTACGATACTGCGTACTTCCCTCCAGAGTTAACACACGTGGGAGACTCCCCTGGCACTGCACTATTTTTAAGCTTGTGCGAACCTTGTGTTCAAAAATTGAAACATAAGAAGAAAGGACTGGTTGTAAAGCCTTTGTTATTCAAAGAAATGAATTCACGATGTCAGGTGGACTTGATTGACTTTCAGTCGCAACCTGATGAAGACTTCAAATTTATATTGGTGTTCCAGGACCATTTAACAAAGTTTGTTGTGCTAAGACCACTGAAATCAAAGACTGCAGACGAAGTGTGTAATAATATCGTTGATATTTTTACTTTGTTAGGCGCTCCTTGTATTTTACAATCAGACAATGGGAGAGAATTTGTTAATAAAACTATTGATTGTCTGGTTAATACATGGCCGAATTTCAAAATGGTGCACGGCAAACCGCTACATAGTCAGAGTCAAGGTAGCGTCGAAAGAGCCAACCAGGACATAGAGAATATGATAACCACCTGGATGCAAGACCACAAAACATCAAAATGGAGTGAAGGCTTAAAGTTTATTCAACTTATGAAAAACAGTGCATTGCATAGTGGGATAAAACGATCCCCGTATGAGGCAATGTTCGGTTGCCCCCCGAGACACGGCTTATCTAGTTCAAAACTACCAACTGAGGTACTGGCAAATTTAGAAACAGAAGAGGATCTTCAATACGCAATTCGTCAAATTAAGCAACAACAAGAAAACGAAATTGGAAGCAACGGGAATGGAAATCCTGATGAAAATGAACCAAACCAAAATTTATCAAGTGGTGAAAAGCTCGTAGATGACAGTGATTATCTCTTCACTGACCTGGACAAGTCTACTGAGGACATCAAGAGACAGAGAAATGAAGCTTCCTACTGTCTAGAACAACAAGCTAAACGCATGAAAAAAATATCAGATCACATTCATCCGCCAGTAGAAAAAGGAACATCAGTTCGAATTCCTGTCCCCGATGTTGACCGAGCCAGAGGATATGCTCTATGCTCGATCTATCCTTGGCGTGGTATTGGAGGTTGTCGATGATAGATTTTATCGAATTGGGACGAGAAATGGAATTCTAAAGCAGCTTTTCTCAAGGTAAGTTTTCAAAGCTAAAATAAAAGATATATCTCTCTCTCCTCTCTCTCGCTGCCCATAGTATTAAATTGTTCAGTTTTCAACAATTATATTTTTTCAGGTCTCAATTCAGTAAATGTCCTACGAACATTATCCAAGAAAACGAAGTTCCTATGGTTAAAACAATAGCTGTGAGGACTGTTGCAACTTCACAATCACTTGGAAGTGGACAAGGTTTTTTCAAATGTTCGTGCAACACCAAATGTGAATCCATGAAGTGCATGTGTAAGAAGAAAAGTGTACTTTGCAACTCAAAGTGTCACAAATCTTTACCTTGCTGTAATAAATGATAAATGTTTCTATCTCTTTATGTACAGTATTAGAAAGGTTTTGCATTTTTATTAGTTTCTCTTAAACATTTCTCTCTCTTAATGTATTGGTTTTGCCTTCTTATTTGTTTTTTATTAGCTAGTACCGTTTCCTTGCAAATAGTCAACTGTTACTACCTCAAGACAGTGAGAGTATACTTTCCCTAGGTATAGTCAACTCTGACTAGTAAATGTTGATCGAAATTGAACGCATACGGCTTTTAATCAACTTTTACAGAAAAAAACAGTAAGAGTCGACTTTACCTAGGGAGAGTCAACTCTTACTGGAGAATCGACTTTCCCTGTAACATATATACTCTCAGGATGGTCGGCTAGTATGGGGAAGGAAAAAGAGTTGAGGTGTAGAAAATCCAATGCAGTGAGTTTCCAGTTGCAATCTACAGTATTTTGGGGCTACATGACTGCGTTGTCCCAGCCCCTAAACTTAAGAACCAACCAATCTACAGTATTAGCGGCTTCGGTGGCGTAGTCGGTAGCATGCTGAGCTTCTATGCCCAAGATTGCGGGTTCAAAACCGGCCGAAGTCGTCGGAGTTTTTAAGAGCGTTAAAAATCCCTCAGTATGCCTTCCTTCGGAGGGAAAGTAAAGCCGGCGGGCCCATGTCTTAGATGTATGGCATGAAAAAGAACCTACCACTAACTACCCTTGTGGAAGCTAAAATGTGATGGCTAGTTTGATAACGCTATATTAATTCCAACGTTCGCCACCAGATGCTGACTGCGATGGCATTTAGTAGCCACGTCTGCAGCTAGGTGTCGTGGACGGTAGCATTTGTTAGCAAAAGTAGGAACTGCTTGAAAAAATTAATCGTCTGCTGTCCTTCTACCTGTATCACAGATAACACTAATACAGACATCAGAATTAACACCGGCTATCAGATTGTACACACACCCAAAGAACACGGGGCTACATGACTGAGTTGTCGCAGCCCCTAACCTAAGGAACCAACCAACCAAATCTACAGTATTCTGCAAGAAGGAAGTTATTGTAGCGACGAAACACACCCTGTATCGCTTAGTATTTAGACCGATCTTGCTGTGTAGAAGTGAGAGACGGGATAGAGTCAGAGTATCTGATACATAAACAAGATGTTCAGGAAAGACCATATAGCCTACTTTCTCCTGAATGTATGGGTATAATTATAACTCTTTGTCTTTATCACCTCCTAATTTCTTCCAATTCGAAGTGCAATTTGGCACACTGGATTTGAGGAGTGACGTTCAAACCATAGTTTATTATTTACCCCTGCATTTTGCAATTTCATCAGCAAACACTCCAAACAACGTAGGTATTCAGTATATTAACACCGACTACTTACAATAACTTAAACTTCGCTGCTCTAAACGTCTCACTGGGAGAAACATATTTAATATACCTATTACACAGCTAATTTGTAATCGCGCACGGCCAACGAGAAAGACAGGCTATGGCGCGTAAACCAAACCCTTCTGTGACGTAGGCAAAGTACTGCTTGATGGTGCTTGTACGTTTAAGTCGAGAACAATTCCTAAGCATCAGAAATGTAATATTTCATATCAATCTTCATAAAATGGACGCAGTTTAGATGTTCCGTGTGTTTTCAAACACGATAAATTATACTGTATAGGTTTGCAAAACTACGCCTGTTGAAGTTACTCGTTACAAAAATCCACGCGAACTAGGATTCAAGGGTTTGTTGTGTCTTTAATAGCTACAACGAGTACAAGTTGAGTTGTAGAGTCTGTGACCTTCGTTGTGAGTTAAATTATGTGCACATGTGTATAATTAGATCAAAGAATCTTACAGCACAGTATAGATATCTTTAACTTATTGTTGTTTCAAGGGGCGGAACATAAATTAATACGTTTATAGAAGAGATCTGCGGAATACACTCGCCACTGACTAACGACTTGTATCAATACCTTATTTTATTTATTTATTTATCGTATGGCTTTTAGTGCCGGGAGTGTCCGAGGACATGTTCGGCTCGCCTGAGTCTGTAGCTGCTTCCAGCGGATACCCTAAAGGGAGAGCTACAAGTTCCGTTCAATTTCAAGTAGTTCCAACTTTCGCCACCAGATATCAATGATACCTAGTGGTGAACGTTGGAACTTTGATAGAGCGTCCTGACGAAATCTAACCTAACAAATTTTGCTTTACACAAGTTTAGTCTGTGAAAGGATCTTTCACATGCCATAAATCTATGACATGGGACCGCCGGCTTTACTTCCCCTCCGAAGGAAGGCATACTGAAGGATTTTTAACGCTCTTAAAAAATCCGACGACTTCGGCCGGGTTTGAACCCGCTATCTTGGGCATAGCAGTTCAGCATGCTACCGACATGAAGACATGTGATAAATGAATACCAACGTTTATACAGGTTCAATGATGTAGACAAGATGATTCTCGTTGGCCGGGATAATCGCGCCTTATCTTGGAGATGTGTGCCCTCTATCAGCAAATATAATAAACTTTTCAATTATCCTGTAAACAAGGGTTCACTAACTGGCTGGTATAGAGCGCAGCTCGCATCTAGAAGGCTGTGGTTAGCTATTACATAGTTCAACTAATTACTCTTAGATGTCACTCCGGTGGAGAATGTTGTTTTAATTAAATATATATTTTCCATTTCAAAATGCACCATATAATGCTTTATTTTATAACGTCTCAGTACTCAAGAAATAATAAATATAAAAACATTCAAGCAAAAAAGTTCAACTCTGATAGGATTTGAAGCACGGCCAGCGTGATGAAAGACCAACGCCCTAACCACTCAGCCAATCGAGCTCACACAAAATCGGCGTTAGGAACCAATATATATACAACGTTATAGCAAATAATGACTTTGACTAAACGATTTCTTCACTGGAGTATATATCAAACCTAGTTCATTTCATATAAAGTTCATATAATGTTTATCACTAGGCTATACTGCATGCAACATACTGAAATTAATAATAAAATATAGGTCAGAAAGAGAGATCAGCTGCCATCTTGTCAAATAACCGAGACGACTCAGCTTTTTAAACTCACTTCTAGACTATAATATTACAATATAAACTTTTAATTTCAAATGGGCCACGTCGTTTAGAACAGATTAAACGAATCTTGGTTCGATAATCTGAACTGGTGGGTCCCATCTTTTGGATTATAAAGTTTGCATAATTCACACGGCCGCCATCCTGAAATGGTATGGTTGATGACCTCGTAGTTTGGGCACAAAACGCGCCCCATATGAAGGTATGTTGTTACCAAATTTGGTAAAGATCCGATGATTAGTTGGTCGTAATGCATTATTAAGTTTTGACCATTTGAGTGGCCGCCATTACGTTTTGGTAAAGATGGCGGCAATATAAAACATGACACTGAGGTACCCTTTGCCAGTGCTACCTCTGTATGTACCAAATTTCGTTCAATTCGGTTTCGCCGTGTTCGAATTGATAGGGGGGGGGGGGGACACAGACATTCAGAGTACACACACTCACATACACACATAGAGACTCACACGCACACAGACAGACACAATTTTTTTGGCCCTGTGTTGATCTCATAAGTCTACTTTCATTTTTTGCAAAAATCGGAAGTAGGCTAACTAGAGGTAACTAATATAAGGTAGCATGAATGATTCCTGGGACAAATTGATGGGAGGAATGGTAGGAAGGTACTCGTAATGAAGAGATAAAGGCTAAGTTAAAAATGAACAAGCTAGATGAAGCTGTTCGTATGAGCCGACTAAGATTATGGGGTCATGTGATGAGAATGGAGGAGGAAAAATGACCTAAGAGGTTAATGAGTTCGGGTGTAGAGAATTAGAGGTAGACCTACGAGGCGATGGTTAGATTCAGTGTTGAACGATTTCAAAGTGAGAGGTGTGGAAGCCTAATAGGGGATCATGGAGGCGACTAGTACGGAAACAGAGGCTTGCAGACTAGACTGTACAAGGCAAAACAGTCTCAAATGTATAAAACAATAACTAATATTATTAGCTAATAAGTTAATGGAACCGTGGTGCTACAGCCCATGAAGAGCTTTCGTTTAGCCTTGCATTGCTATGAGCCTCATACCAAGACACATTTCATACTGCTACGAACACCACGGCCCGAGAATTAGTTGATTTACAAAATTAACAACTATTTTTAGAACCGTCAGATCAGATTAAAATTCCGTATACACGTTAAACATAGGTTCCTTCAAGACTTAATAATGTTTCATTACGATCTGATTATTACTTTTAATATAATGATCTGAACGAAACCTGTAGGTTGATAACAGGTTGCTTAAAGCCTACCCCAACAGATAAGCTCTACTACCTGGCTGGATTAGCACCACCTTGTGTAAGCAGAGAGGTGGCTGCTAACAGGGAGAGGCTGAGAGTGGAAGAGAACAGCGCCCACCCACTGCATGGATATAATCCTCCTCCTCAACGGCTGAGGTCCCGAAAGAGCTTCCTGAGGACATCTGAGATGCTTACCGTCTCACTGGAGAAGGCAAGGTTGGATATATGGAAGAAGTCGACCCCTCACCCTGCGGATGGATGCCAGTAGCTGAAGAACTACCACGCGGACGCAACGAAAGCTGGTTGGTGTGAAAATCCCTAAACAGGCTACGATCAGGAGTTGGAAGATCCCGAGACAATCTCAGGAGATGGGGCCTCTAGCGAATGTGAACAAGAACAAACCACAAGACACATGCTTCATTGCCCTCTGTGCCCTTCATCTTGTGAAGAGGAAGATCTCCTGTTAGCCACTCCGAGCGCCTTGGATGTTGCTCAGTAATGGGCACGTGTTATATAGTTAGACAGTTTTACCCTTATATTTAGCTTATAGCAACTGTACATTTGTATGTTTCCGACACGGGAAATAAAATAAAATGTAAAGATCTTTCTGAGTGAGCACTCCCTTAGACTTGGTAAAAACAAGTAGTTCCGTGAAGAACTATACAGCCTATTTTCATATATCCTACTTATGGTAATTGCCTCTATCAACATACAAAATTTCAGTTTGATTGCTGTAATAAATTCTTAGATATTGAGAACCGACTACATATTGCGGATGGTCGCCATGTTGGATTCTTATATATGTAGGTCTTAGAGTTATGTACTGTTGCATGAAGATTATTATGTACGTGTAGTATTCAAACTTCAATCGCATGATTAGGACACAAGAAGTAAAACATGATTTTAAAATTTCGCACAGCTGTCATCTTGTGGTTATGGAAACGATTTAAAAAAAACTTGCCAGTAAATTAACATTTGCATAAGGATTTACTGTACCAAGTGTCACTGCACTGGGATGGTTAAATTGCGAGAAACGACCATGTGAATAATTATACTTCGCGTCGCCGCCATGTTGGATTTGTGATCACCAGGTAAGTCCTATAGGTGAACTTATGTTCATAGCCCCTATGAACAATAAAAAATTCAGTTTGATTGCTGTAATAGATTCGTCGATATTGAGATCCATAAATATGTTTCGGATAGTCGCCATGTTGTACTGTTATACAAACTGTATAGGCCATAGAGTCATGTACTGTACTATTAAAGGAAAATTATTGCGTAGGTTCATTATTCAAACTTTCACTTCAATCGCATGATTACGACACAAGAAATAAAAACTTAATTTTAAAATTCGCTCAGCCACCATCTTGAGGTTATGTAAACAATTGAACTAAATTAAATACCAGTGCATAACAATATGTATAAACATTTCCCGACCAAGTTTATTGCGTTTGGATCATTAAATGGCGAGAAAGGTCTATTTAAAATTTTAAAATTTGCTCGGCCGCCATATTCGTTTTGTGGTTAACCGGTTTTTGATAGTCTCTTGGATGAACTTCAGTAGTGCCCTTTATCTATGTACAAAATTGCAGGGTGATACCGGTAATAGTTTCAAAGATATAGAATGCCAGTGAAATATTTCGCACAGCCGCCATCTTGAGGTTATGTAAACAATTGAACGAAGTTAGATGTCGGTGCATTACAATGCGTATAAATATATACTGTCCCAAGTTTTATTGCGTTTGGTTGGATAAATCGCGAGAAACGTCTATTTAAAAGTCGCAAATTCGCTTGGCTGCCATGTTGGTTTTGTAGTTACCAGGTTTTCAAAATTCACATAGGTGAACTTCTAGTAGTTTCCTTTATCACCGTAAAATATTCCAGGGTGATATCGGTAATAGTTTCGGAGATATTGAATGCTGGTGAAATATTTCGCACAGCCGCCATGTTGGATTGGTGGGACGTAACAACATTTGAAGGGCTCGGTCGAGGTCGTCCGAAATGGTGCTATGAACTTACCGAGTTTCATTGAAATCGCTCCAGGCGTTTAGAAGTCATTAGGGGGGAACACACACACTCATACACACCATCGCACACACCATCACACAGACAGACACACGGACAAAAGGTGATCTCATAAGCCTTTTTTTTTTCATAAATGAAAATAGGCTAAAAACGGCACTTTTTGTCCAATCAGCTATCAAATGTTAACGGGTGGCAATACAAATGTTTAATCTACATAGCTAAACGCAGAATAAAAAGTCTGGTGTAGCTTTTTTTTTGTAAGACCACGGGTAACGTCTTTATTGACGTCTGAACTCGAGTAGGCCTACCAAGCGACCGCTGCCCAACCATTAGGCCTGCAGATTGTGGGGTGATGCGTGGCCAGCGCAACGGGTTCCCTCAGCCGTGACCAAGAATACTATAATATCAGAGTGAGAGCTTTATGAAACAGAACCCTGGACTCAATAGCGTGCTACGGTGGGTGAGTATACGCTAGTTGGTCACTAGTCGTGGCCGAGTGAGGTACGTGTGTGCGCGCTGTGTGACCGCATTGGAAGAGTGTACGGTTCCTAATACCGGTGCTTCCTTAGTTCCACGTGTGTACTGACCTTCCGTGTGTCATTCGGACAATACCTTTTCAAGTAGTGTTCCAGATAGGACAACAAAACCAGAAACCCAGAAAACCCCGCTGAAAATCATGTCCGGATACCAGAGGAAGAACACCGTACGCTGCCAATGGGACAGGCAGAGTTCTCGCCCCTCACCAGGAGAAATTCACCGCTGGATTGGCGATACCCTCCGGTTGACTGTCGACCAAGTAGAAGCCATCCAGTTAAATGCGCACGAAAAAACCATGTACATCAAGGTAATCAGCATATCTACTTATCAGAAATTGTTAAATACTTTTGCAGATCCTATTAAATTTCAGTATGACTCAGGCGAAATGACAAATGTTAAGCTCTCCACAGCGGATTCCAATTTTACCACAGCGCGGATATTTAATGTCCCACTCGAAGTTCCTCCTGAAATTTTCAAATCCGTCCTGTCGAAATATGGCACTGTGAGTGACGTCAGGAAAGAACAATGGTCTTCTGCTTATCAGTTCCCGGTGTATAATGGAATACGTGCCGTCACTATGGAAATCAAACAAGATATCCCCTCCACTGAGACTTTTGGTGGCCATTCTGGCTATATAACGTATAATGGACAGAAACAGACCTGTTTAATTTGCAATGCTACCACACATCTACGTATCAACTGCCCAAAGAAAATGATTCCCCTTGGTATAACTCCTACACAACAACGACGTGTACAATACTCGGAAGTTGTGACGCAGCAAACGTCATATGAAAACATGCTTATTGATCAGTCAGCTGGGACAACACCAGAAGTGACCTCGGATACGTATGACGCAGAACTGGTACCTTGCCCTGACCAGAGCAGTGAGCCACAGAGTGCCCCTGTGCTATCGGCAACCTGTATCGTAGCCTTAGAACCGACTATGCCGTCACTACAGGCTGCCACAGATATTTTGTCTTCACTGCCCCCACCTTCGCTGGTCCCTACCGACTCACTTACGCAGGTTGATCGGGGATCCGAGAACGTCTCTAAGAAGATTAAAACAAATGCCTCGATTGCCGTACCAGCCCCGAAGAATCAAACTGGCTCTACCAACGTTCCCGCAGCTGTGAAAAAGAAACAAAATCTTCATTCTACGTCATCTAGGGACCCACGAACGCTCTCAACCGCTGACAGCCGGCCTATGAATGGCAGTCATAAGGAACTATCTCAACCTAATTTGACATAGTGCACCAGTATATTTCTCACCTGTGTCTTTTTTTTCTTTTTTCTTTTTTCTCGAGTCCACCTTCCAGTATGTCTACCACAACTTTTATACTTCTCTTAATGGCGCAATTTCTCACTGTGGCCACTGTGAATATCAATGTAATAGAATGCCCTCTGAAATTTCAACTGTTGGAGAGATTCCTTCGAGATGCAGACATTGACATTGCCTTCATTCAAGAAGTTGCTCTACCCTGTTTGCCCATATCTGCTTTCTACAAACAATACATCAATACCGGTTATACGAATAGAGGGACCGGATTCCTCATAAGACATGATATCCCACTCGAAGGTGAGCTATGTCATCCATCAGGACGCATAATATCTGGACACATAAACAATACCACCCTGATAAATGTATATGCCCCATCCGGGTCCAATAAACGTGTGGAACGGAAAATGTTCTTTCAACAGAGTATACTGCCTCATCTGCACGACGTTAAGGAAAAACTTATTCTTGCAGGGGATTTCAATTGTATTCAACGCCCAGAAGATTCCACTAGCTCATACCAAGGTGTCAACCCGGCTCTCAGGACCCTTCTTACCTCCCTACACCTCATTGATGCTGTGGATAGTTTAAGGGTGCCCCTGCCCCATTACACCTGTATAAGTCACAACTCCTCATCACGACTTGACCGCATCTACTTTTCACAGGAACTTATCCAGCCTAGACGATATGAAGTGATACCTGCCAGTTTCACTAACCATCATGCTGTCGTATGTACAATCTCTTACCCCCATCCCATATTTCACATAGGAAGAGGTTATTGGAAGCTGAATTGCTCGCTGTTACTGGAGGAGGAATGCCAAGATATTTTCAGACAACACTGGACTCGATGGGTCCAACAAAAATGCAAATTTCGCGACTGCGCAGACTGGTGGGATATTTTAGTTAAACCAGGGATCCGCCGCGTCTTTAAGAACATATCTTACCAACGAGGTCGGGAAAGACGGGATACAGTTGAATTTTACTATCGAGTTCTTCGCCAGCTCCAGCAAAGATCTGATGCTGGGGAGCGTATATATGACCAGATCCGGGAAGTTAAAACCAAGCTCCTGTCTCTACAGCAACGAACGCTCGCTCATATAAACGTTGCTTTAAAAGATCGTACAGTGCTCCCGGACGAAAGTGCAAGTGTATACCATATCGCCAAAGGACAACGTGAGCGGCAACGTAAATATATCCACCGCCTCCGCACCAGTACTGGAAGTGTCGTCACCTCCCCTGACGCTATACGTCGTGAAATATCATTATTTTATGAACGATTCTACGCTAAGGCTCCCATTGATCCACAGCAGGTGACCCTATTGCTGTCATCTTGCAGTACCCAACTAGCTCCGGACAACAAAACTCTGCTCAGCGCGGATATTACGGATGAAGAGATTCACTCTGTGGTTAAGCAACTCCCAAACAACCGCTCACCTGGCATTGATGGACTGCCATATGAAATATATAAACACTTCTGGCCTCTCATTGGCAAAGAATTTTGTCATGTCCTGCGTACCATTCTCCAACGTCGTGCTCTTTGTCAATCACATCACGAGGGTACCATAGTCCTCATACCAAAAACATCCTCTCCCATGGCAGTTGGTGACTTCCGACCAGTTACTCTGCTCTGCAGTGACTATAAAGTCCTTACCAAAGTACTTGCATGCCGATTGAAGACTGTTCTACCTGATATCATTGGTGATGAACAATGTTGCAGTATTCCTGGAAGAACTCTGTTAACAAACTTAGCGATACTACGGGACCTACACCTAAAAGCCGAAATGCTCCCCACTGAGCCGATGAGTTTTCTCACCTTAGATCTTGATAAAGCTTTCGACCGCATCAGTCATGAATACTTGTACATGGTCTTGCAACACTTCGAATTTCCTGAAATCCTTATTGACTACATTCGTATGATAAATTGTAATGCTACGTCTCGAGTGCTCGTCAACGGTTTTCTTTCCCCTCTGATTCCAATACAACTATCAGTTAGGCAAGGATGTCCCCTTTCCATGCTACTTTTTGTCATTGGCCTTGAACCGTTCATTCGGACCACCCAGGTGAAGCTACAGGGTTACAAACTGTCCACACATGTTTTTGGAATGTGCGCCTATGCTGATGACGTATCAATATTGATCCGCAATAATGAAGACATCTCCCACATCGATAGCGTCCTTCAGCTCTACCATATCGCCTCTGGAGCACAATCGAACCCCCAGAAAACTGCTTTGCTTCCGCTCAATACTAACTCAGTGATTACCCAACAGCCCTGGTTCCGGATAGTAAATGAGGTGAAAATTCTTGGCATTACCTGGAAGCAATCGCTTCTGGACACAGTGCAGGCAAACTGGACTAAGGTCATTGCCAAAGTTAGGGGAGTGCTGATCCAATTTGGTCAAAGAAACCTCAATATAGTGCAACGGGTCATGGTCCTCAACGTGTTTGCGCTCTCTAAAATATGGTATGTCGCACAACTTTTCCCACTTCCCAAAATGTTTGAGAGCCAATTGGCAAAATATACAGGTTGGTTTATATGGCAAGGATTTTTGTTCCGAGTACAACGGGAACAGTTGTATCTCCCATCCCGACAAGGCGGGCTAGGGCTAACAGCTCATGGCATGAAATGCCGTGCACTCCTCTGCAAGAACGATATCACCATTCTTTCCCAACATGACACTTTTACGAAAGCGCTATACAAAGATATTCGAAACACAGCCCGTGGTTGTGATAGAGCTTTGCCGAAGATATTTCGGGACCATCAACAGCACCTTCTGGAAACTGTTCGCCAAATGCCTTCAGGGACTGTTCCAACGACGAAAAGTATTTATAACATGTTGCGGCAAGTGGTACACTCCAAACCGCGAATCGAGGCCACCACCCTCTACGTCCATTGGCCCACTGTTTGGAAAAATGTTGGGGCTATGACCATTTCTTCTGCTGTACACTCCCAGGGTTTTATCTTCCTCAACGATCTCATCCCAACCGCTCTACGGCGATATACCATCCGTCTTGAAGCTTACCCATGGTGTACTATATGTGGTCAAACTGATACGGCGATACACCGCTTCACATCATGCACGCGAGTTGCCTCCACGTGGCTGTGGTGTAAGGGAAAAGTATGTCAACTATTAAATGTGCCCACGGATGACCTTGATGACAGGAAGTTGGTTCGTTTGTCGGTGACCGCCTTCCCCCAAATTAAACAGACTGCCATTGTGTGGATAATGGGCCAATATGTACACTTCGTGATGGACAATGATCAACATTTCTCGTTCCAGGATCTCAGGTACCACCTGCAAAAAGAGCGTTGGAAGCTTAGTGAAAGTGGACAATTGTACGATAAATATGGACACTATCTGGATTTCTTGTGATGTATTAGTCTGGTATTTATCATATCTGAAAATTCTGTAATTGTGTAAAGAGCTAATAAAAAAAATAAAAAAAATAAAAAAGTGGTTATCGTGTCGGACTGACAACACCAAGCTTGCAGGTTCGCTCCTGGCCGTGGTAAGTGATTTTTTTTTGTAAGGCGACAAAAATCATGATACGCATGTCATACGATCTTGGCATGTTAATGAACCCATTTGAATTCAGTAGGCCGTGTTCATAGTGGAAAAATTAATATCGGGATTTTACGCCAACACAAAGTTCCTCAGTTCTCTACTAGAAAGCGCTATAGTGTCAAGGAGCTTAGATATCTAACCTCCTTGACTTTCATAGAGCTTCAAGGAGCAATAAAATTCGACATGCATGCTGCCCTATGAGCGTCAAATAACAAAGCTTGCACCCGATATTATACGATATTATTATTAACTGGACTCAATGATCAATTATTGTTAAATTGGGTGAAGCTAGTTTACGATAAAAGCCAAACTGACGCTCAGTTAGTAACTGTTTACTTGCAATGTAGCCAGAGGCAATTCAATTGAACAGCAATACCACAACAAAATAAGTTTACACGGGCATGGTTGTTTACTTTAATCAACATCTGCGTTCTCTGAATGAGCTTGTGAAAACATGCAGTAGGCTATAATGGAAATGAAACATAGTCCCGTGTTTGATTTCATGTGGATGTGTGTTTGTGTCGACTGGTAAAATAATCAGCTATCACTAGCAGGTTCGGTTTCGGTCCATAACAGTAATGTCGATTTTAGAGAAAAGTCTCACAGTGATATACACTTCTCTTTTAGACAAAATACTGTGATTTTAGTGTTGTTTCAATGCGAATTTTGTGATGTTTCAATGTGAATTAAGTGGTGTTTCAATGCGAATTTAGTGATATTTTCATGGGGATTTAGTGATGGTTAATTAGGAATTTAGTTTTTAGTGAGAATTTGGTGATGTTTAAATGGGAATTTAGTAACGTTTCATTGGGCAACCCGTATTTTGTACATAAGAGCGTGTTATTTCGTGTTAAAAAGTCGCATGGAAAGCTTTCTTTAATAGAACTATGCAACATTGAAAAAATGTCTTCTTACTTCAAGATATGTATGTGTCACATATGCAATGGCTCTATTATTATGCGAGGGTTCTCGCATGTGTAAAAACCACCCGCCCAGTTTTATTGTTATGCTGGCTGGACGCGACACAGTTCTAGCAGGGGCTATCGTCTTATTGATATGTTTAAATGCACTTTTTAAACAACTTCATTATTTATGAAATCAGAGTATAGTTTGTCACTGCTCGTTTATTACAATCGGTTATTTGACTGACTGGTTGCAGGGTCGAATCCTGGTGCAGTCAGTTGGCATTTAATTTAGCGCTAATACGTAGGAAACGTGTCAGTAGATTTACTGTCACGTTAAAGATCCCCTTCGCAGCAAAATTTTGTCACCACGGCGTCTCTAAAATCCTCAGTGTTTATAAGGGACGTAAATCAATAATATTAGTATAGGTTACTTGTGAGCACCCCATGTTTATATACCACCCGCCTGGCTTTACTGTTATGCTGGCTGGACGCGACACATTTCAGGTAGAGACTATTGTCTTGTTTATTTTACAAATCGCAATTTATAAACAAGATTTTTCCTCTTCTATTAAGACGATTTGGTAGATTTTGGTAGCCATGTTGGATCCAAGTATATGGCCATTTTGGTGCTTGACGAAGAGGGCCTGGCATGCTCAAAGGGAATAAGACGTCATGTGAGAGCAATAAAAAGACGAGGCAAATGGTTTAGACTAAATCAGATTTATCAATCCAAGAATTAAAGATAGAGTTAAACCCTAACCATTTCACAAAGAGCTTCTCTCCACGTGTTCGAGGCACCATTTCCACGAGGTAATGTTTGAGAAACTGTGTCTTTTGAATTTCTACCACGTAGAAGCCTCGTTCTACCGCACCTTCTAACTCCCTCTGGTTTATGAGCTTGTGTTTTGTGAAACATACACCTTAGCGTATTATATAATATATAAATATTATTATTATTATTATTATTATTATTATTATTACTATTATTAAGGTGCAAGCCCGGAAGGAAGCCTTGGCACGCAAGATGGAGCTTTGGCAGCAGAGGTGGACTGCTGATTCAGAGGAAGATGGACGGCTCGACCGATACCCAGTTTGGTTGAGTGGAAAACCAGCAGGCATGGTGAGATCAATTACTATCTAACTCAGATGTTGACTGGCCATGCCTACTTTCGGATTTACCTCTGTCGTATGGCCAAAATAACGAGTTCTGTATGCATTTACTGTGAAAATTAACCAGATGATGTATATCATTCGTTCTTCGTCTGCACTCGTTGGGCAGCGGAAGAGCAAGGACTTGAAGCTGAGGTTGGTCAAATAACGCCGGACAA
Organism: Meconema thalassinum; assembly: GCA_946902985.2. Taxonomy (NCBI): domain Eukaryota; kingdom Metazoa; phylum Arthropoda; class Insecta; order Orthoptera; family Tettigoniidae; genus Meconema; species Meconema thalassinum. The sequence continues at coordinate 250,141,582 of OX336396.1, forward strand.
TATAGTTGGAATTATGCTTAGGAACCAGCTCAGCTGGTATAAAGTCGCTTTCTTCGTTCAGGTGGTCCTTCGTCAGAAGAAGTCGGATGGGGTCTTGCACTATTTAGTTCATTAAGTCACGATCCCCGGACTGAGTATGAATTGAGAAGTAAGAAGGTTATCAAGAAGAAGAAGGTGCTTGTGAAGCAAAGAAAATGGCTCCATCCTGAAGTAATACGAAAGTGGTCAGCGATGGGTTTTGTCAAGAGGATAGGGAGTGGTTTTTAGTGGGTAAGAATCCGACAAACTTCTCAAAGTCTTATGTAATATTTCCATCGTAAAAATCATTATTATTTTTCATCGAAAAACTGACTTCAGTCGACAATAAGCCAGATAATCCGACTGGTTATAAATACAGGTGAATTTCCATGAGTAATTACCTCTCTGCAAATATTTGTAGATACATTATATGGCTCAAAAACTAATGAATATACTGGCTGTATCAATATTTGCCCTCTCAATCAATTGGCACTCCATTGATACGAGTGCTCTGTGGACTCATTTGAACAGCAAGTTTTAAATTGGCGCAGGATAAAATGCATCGTGAAATAGGTATTTATATAATGGACGTAGCCGCGGCCACATGCGTGCTGTTGGAATAATTCCGTTAATGAGGGAATTTGTAATGGAAATCCATCCCGAAAATTGGAACACTAAATTGAAACGTGTAGATGTGATCGTCCACTAATTACTGTCTATACACGGAATATCTGTTCTGTTTGTGATCAGCTTCAGCTGCACAGAAAGGCAATGGGTTGTGTTTGTTGTTGTTAATTGGTTTTAGGGTCTTGGAGCATCTTGGTCGTCAGCCACGTGTACTTTTTGTTGTTGCTTATTTTAGAGGATTTGTGACATCGTGGTCACGTGGTCCCGTATGCTTTTACTCATTCATTTACTTTATTTGCAAATGGGGGTAATTACCTGGTGACGATTATTTTTTCTTTTCTTTTTAGTCAGTTTACCCTCCAGGGTTGGGTTTTCCCTCGGACTCAGGGCAGTGTCCTGGAGCTTGAAACATCGAGATGTGGGATACAACTGGGGAGGAGGAACAAATACCTCGCCCAGGCGGCCTCACCTGCAAAGCGAACTGGGGCCTTATGAGAGATGGGAAGGGATGGGAAGATTGGAAAAAGAGACAAGGAAAAGGGAAGGAGGCGGTCGTGGCCTTACGGTAGGTAAGATTTCGGAGACGAAGTTAGAAACCACGGAAAACCACTTCGAGGATGTCTGAGGTTGGAATTGAACCCCCTCTACTCATTTGGACCACCCGAGGCTGAGTAGACCCCGTTCCAGTCCTCATACCACTTTTTAAATTTCGTGGAAGAGCCGGGAATCGAACCTCGGACCTCCGGGGTAGCAGCTAAGCACGCTGACCACTACACCGCGGAGGCGACTGGTGAATTGTACATACAGAAAATTACCAACAATATTATCAAACACAATATACACAATTCGCGATTTGTAAACTATAGACTAGTAATTACATCGTAGTGAAATGAAAATCCACAGCCTGCTTCCAGTCTCCGACCGGGTCAGGAATGGAATGAATGAAGCCCCCATCTAGCGGCGAGGATATGGACTGTGCCGACTGCCGAGGCCTGACGCACTCCTCTGGGGCAATGATTAAATGAATGACAGATGAAATGAAATGATAGTGGAGAGTGTTGCTGGAATGAAATTTTGACAGGGAAAACCGGAGTACCCGGAGAAAAACCTGTCTGCCTCCGTTTTGTCCAGCACAGATCTCACATGGAGTGACCGGGATTTGAACCACGGACCCATCGGTGAGAGGCCGGCGTGCTGCCGCCTAAGCCACGGAGGCTTCCAATTACATCGTAGTATCTCCACGAAATTTCAATCTTCTCTTAAACACATCAATATGTTTGGGGAAAGACTCTAAGACTGAGTTACAATTATCAATAAAACGGTTAATGAAAGAATATTTCCTATAATTTGTCTGTCGTCGGACCTTGACTTTATGTGGATGCTCTGCCCTGCTCAGGCAGGTGGTGTTTCCCAGATGTTTACTTTGTTCTCCCCATGCTGGCCGATTAGTGTAAATGCTGGAATTCGTCCTTCTATCTTCCAGAGATTCCCACCCTAGTTTTTCTATCATTCGAGTTGCACTACTTCTAGGATTGAAATCGTTGAGCAGAAACCTAGGAGCCTTCCTTTGTACCATTTCCAGCTCAATAATATGAGTCCCAAACCACTGAGCCTTACTCCAAGATTGGCCTCGCTATGGTCAAATATCCTAATTCTTTTGCAGTAGAACTACTGCCTTTTAACACCCTCATTACAAAATGAAGTGATTTGCTCATCCCTTGACGTAAGAGTGAGTCATATCAATAAAGAATTCAGACAAGAGTTTTAGGTAATGTTTACAGAACTATTAACCATTGCTATTGTGTCTATTCAGGGAGGGAGGCTATGCCTTTTTTTTCTCTCAAAACTAACTCCATTTTTCCCACCCCTTTGGTCAATCGCTGGTGCTATAAAAAATAGATTAATCTTTTTTTTTTTCACACACAAAGAAAATTATAGCGATATTTCCATCCCCTTACTCCGAAGTTGTCAATTAACAAATTCGACCGAGATTTCGAATAGTTATATTTTATGTATACATTTGAAAGTGAATGATACAAAATGGCGGCAGTTATCGTGTCCACAAGAAAGTGATATACCGGGTGAATCAGCTGCCCCTAATAATATTGTTTAATGCAGCCCAACTAACGCGTGTTATCAGGAAGGTCGATATTTCTCTGCTTGTATACTGGATGGTACTAATGCACAGCAAGCATATCCTGCAAACAATACTGAGCGCTATTGATTTTCCCTCATATTAGTCTGCAGTCATCTCGAGGGAAGAGTAATAGTGTTCAGTATCATTAGCAGCATGTGCTTGGGTGGCTTCGGTGGCGTAGTTGCTAACATGCTGATCTTATATGCCTAAGATCGCGGGTTCAAACCCTGCCGAAGTCGTCGGATTTTTCTAAGAGCGTTAAAAATCCCTCAGTATGCTTTCCTTCGTAGGGGAAGTAAAGCCAGCGGTCCCATGTCATAGATTTATGGCATGAAAAAGAACCTTCCACTAACTACACTTGTGGAAGCTAAAATGTGTAGGTTAGTTTGATAACGCTATATTAGTTCCAACGTTCGCCGCTAGGTGCTAGCTGCGATGGCATCTAGTAGCCAAGTCCCCAGCTAGGTGTCGTGGACGGTACCATTTTGTAGCAAAAGTAGGAACTATTTGAAAAATTAATCGCCTGCAGTCCTTCTACCTGAATCACAGATAACACTAATACAGTCATCCCAATTAACACCGGTTATAAGACAGATGCTACACACACCCAAAGTACACGGGGCTACATGACCGCGTTGTCGCAGCCCCTAAACTAAGGAACCAACCAACCAACCAACCAAGCATGTGCTTGCAGTACATTAGTGCCATACGGGATGAAAGCAGAGAATTATCAACCTTCCTGATAACATGCGTTAGTTGGGCTGCATAAAACAATATTATTAGGGGCAGCTGATTCACACGGTATAGTATAAACATTTGAACTGACGGTTTGGGGCAAATGACATCGCTGCTCGTCCCCTTAAAAGAACAACTACTAACTACTACTGAACTGACGGTGGTTTTGTGGTCTGGCGGATGTGAAACTCAAAAACATGTCGACATTTTCTGGAAGTCGTAATATGGTACCCATTGCAATAGGACACTTTTTCATGAAATCTACCTAAAATATAGATGCAAATTAATGTTCTTCGGGAAATAATAATAATAATAATAATAATAATGAATTAGGAAAATAACACCGTAAGTCAATAAATTGTGATTCTTGAGTACAGTGTTACATTATAACCTCCTTCAGCAAACAGTAGACTAGTTGATATAAATGAAGTTACAAGATTGACACAAAATCTTATAAAAAACTGGCTGATTTCAAAACTATTTCCAAAAATGATTAAAAATACTTTAAAAGACTAAAAATCAGATCTGTTACAACTTTTAGAGCAACGATGAAACATAAATCCCTTGAAAAGACAGCTCGAAGTGGAGATGTCATGATATGGAACAGATGTAATGTTTCATTGAAACATTTCGATGTTGGGATGATTTGTAATAATTGCAAATTGTGATCTATGTTAACATTTAAATAAAACGCTTTATGATACTGTATGTTACTGTGAAAATAGTTAGTCCAATAAAATAGAGTAGTTATATTTTATTTATTTTTTATTTATTTATTTATTTATCGTGCGGATTTTACTGCCGGGAGTGTCCGTGGACATGTTCGGCTCGTCAGAGGCTGTATCTGCTTCAATTCGAACACCCATAGGGTGAGCTACAAGTTCCGTTCGATTTCAAGTAGTTCCAACTTTCGCTACCAGATGTCACTGACACCTAGTGATGAATTTTGGAACTTTTATAGAGCGTTTCAACGAAATTTAACCTGCAAATTTTACTTCACACAAGGTTTTTTTACATGCCATAAATCTATGACATGGGCCCACCGGCTTTACTTCCCCTCCGAAGGAAGGCATACTGAAGGAGTTTAACGCTCTTAAAAAATCCGACGATTTCGGCCGGGTTTGAACCCGCGATCTTGGGCATAGAAGATCAGCATGCTACCGACTACGCCACCGAAGCCACAGAGTATTTATAAATTAATGTTAATAATTACTTCGACTTATCGAGAATTTGAGTAATGGAGGTTTGAGATATCGATGTGCGACTGTAATTGATTATTGTTTGTTTTAAACAAATTTGATCTATTCGATTAAAACAGAGTTTAACTCTTTAAAATCCAACTACTCAACATTTTAAGGTTGAGAGTTTCGCTGTGCTCTTCTTACAGTAAGAGCTCTTTCATTAAAACCCAGGATAGGGACCAACAAACTTAACTGCACTGCATCAAAGTAAAAGTTACTTTTTTTTAATGGCTTGTAGTCATTAGCGAAGAAATACTGTGAAATGAGATCTGCTCCCCGTACTCAGCCTCAATGTATCAGACAGGGTAAACACGCGCCAATCTGCAGGCTCTCCCGAGGAAAGGTGACGTGAGCGACTGAGATAGGAAAAATTATGGAAATTGAGATCGGTTTTCAGGGAATTGCTTTTTCAGTGTCGACAAGAGGTTGAGCGTGATATTGACTGAGAACGGCTTCGGGATACTAAAAATAACTTTCAATCCATATTCTGGAATATAACCTACCAGCCTGAGAGTTACAGGACAATCCTAAAAGAACGCCCACTTCAAATACAGTATAGTCTATCCTGAACCGTTGAAGATCTATGTTGTGGTAAATTCATTAAGGTATGTATAGTATATAAGTTTTTAATGTTATTTTTAAACAAAAATTCAATTATATTTTTCATTTAAATGGAATCCTTGTGTGTCTGTTTCAAATTAACACACAGTATATTTCATGTCGATATTCCACCTCAATAATTCATGTTCTCAATCCGTAGATTGGTCGGCAGCAATCCTCCTCTTCCATTCTTCCCTGTCGCCAGTCAGTCTCTTCATGTCTCTGTAAGAATGTAGGCCTACATTAACATCTGTTATGATCTGCTTGATGTATTGCAGTCTTGGTCGCCCTCTTCCCCTCTTGCCCCGAATTTTGCCGTCTATCACAGTTACCATAAAGTCATTGTGGCGATATAGATGTCCTATCAGTTGGTCTCGTCATTTCCATATTGTTTTGAGAAATGCTCTCTTTTCATTAATGTTTTTGAGCACTTCGTCATTCGTCACTCTTGCGGTCCATGGAATTTTTCCCATCCGCCGCCAACACCACATTTCAAAAGCTGCAAATCTTATTTTATCAGCACATCCCATTGTGAAAGCTTTTGAGCCATACAAGGCTACACTCCACAGATAACATTTTATAAATTTAGTCCTGGTCTCAATAGATATATTCTTTGAAATTAGAAGGGATTGTTTGCTGTTAAATGCTATTTTGGCTTGGGCAATTCTAGCTTGAATATCAGTTGAACTTTTTCGATTGGAAGTAATTATACTCACTAGATAGGTGAAAGTGTTAACTTGCTTAAGTGGAGCACCAGCTATGTTAATAGCTGCATTAAGTTGATCTCTAGCGCATACCATTATTTCCGTCTTGTTAATATTGATATTCATATTATATTTTTCATGTAGAATCCTGTTCACTTCCGTGAGTGTATGTTGCAGTTTCTCTTCACTGGTTTCCAGGACTGCTATGTAGTCTGCAAACCTTATTGTCTTGACTGCTACTCCGTTGATCTTAACTCCTCTCATAACTGTCTTACATTCCTCAATGCCTTTCTCAAGTTGAAAAGTGCAGGCGATAAGCTGCATCCCTGTCTAACTCCTTTGTGAATAAAAGCTTCTTGCACTACTCCGCATATGTCCACAATGCCTTTATGGTTTTTATAAAGTTCATTGATTATCCGTCTATCTCTGTAATCCAAGCCAATATTAGTCATAATTTCCATAAGAATATTCCAATTCACGTTATCGAATGATTTTTCACGGTCCACAAAGGCAATGTAAAGTGGTTTCCTTATATCCATCATTTTATCAATTACTTCCACCTGTAAGTAGTTAATTCTGACATATATTAGCCAAGTGCAATTGCAGGATCCAGGTTTATCACTTCCAAAGAACTACCGTTTTTAATATGTCTACGTTAGAGGATAAAAAAATGTAGGTTGGCTCAAGCAAGGAAAGCATTTCTTTAAAAAAGGAATCTGTTGACATCGAATATAGATTTAGGTATTAGGAAGTCATTTTTAAAGGCTTTTGTCTGGATCGTGGTGCTCTATGGAAGTGAAACTTGGACTATTGGTGCAGTAGAAATGAGGAGAATTGAAGCGTTAGAAATGTGGTGTTACAGGAGAATGATGAAGATCAGATGGGTAGATAGGGTTACAAACAAAGATGTATTAAGACGAGTGGGAGAGGAGAGATGTTTCTGGCGACATCATCTGCTTCTGTGACAGCCTTGTGCAGCATCGAATGGTTCTATACAGAACAGAAGTGTTTTCATAGCTCACAGATCTGTCGAGTTACTTGGTTGTTTATAACAACAATTCCTCTCCCACCCATATGTCTAAGTAGCATGACTCGTTCCACAGATGTCCTGGGATGGTGCTTTTGTTATCTATTATAGTCATTACTATACAGATTCATAAATTCCTCGTTTTACAATGGTACAATAACTGAAAATACAGACTAATGTCAAGCACTTTCAGAGTTAATTCTTCATTTAGGAATCGACGCACTGTATGGCAAGTGTCCAAGAACACCGACTTTTGGATCTGTCCCAGCTTGTGAGCCATTCCGATAGCCTGTAGATTATTATTATTATTATTATTATTATTATTATTATTATTATTATTATTATTATTATTATTATTATTATTGTTATCTTTAATTTCTGATAATTAGGGTACAACAGAGTTTACAGGGTACGGATTTGATAATCAAGTACCCTGTAAACCTATTGCTGAGATAAAAATAACCTAACAATATGTCACGTATCCAGCAGCACTGCCTTCTGTATTCTGGCAATCAGGTGTTTCATTTTCAGTTCCTCCAAAGCCATTGCCAAAGTCTTTGGAACAACTCCCGTGGAAGAGATCACCACTGGCAAAATCCTCACGCATTATAGTCCCCATAGTTTTCGCATTTCTTCTGGCAACGGTGCGTACTTGTTTGTCTTTTATTATTATTATTATTATTATTATTATTATTATTATTATTATCGTCACCATTAAAGCAACCAACGTATTATGAAGTGTGTCTTCACGCTGTGCTGTCCCTCCAGGTCTGTGCTCTGCACCGTACTTGACGCTGGGAATCAATAAACACGGGTATTTTTAAATACAACACTGTGCATCCTCCTTCCTCCTCTTGTCAGCTGTCGGTTGACGCTGATAAAACACGGCGATACTACACATCGCATCTCGTTTGTCAGGACTTGTCTGACAGAAGTTCGAGACGCGAGAGTGCGAATAGGGCATGTAATTGAAAGGTAGTAGGTCATGTTATTAATAGGTTTGCAGGAGTTTAGAATGTGCATTCAAATCATGAACGGTATAGGCCTGTTACAGTACATACAGTAGTTATAGCATGGAAGTAAGGTTAATTATTGGTTTCCTGGATGCATTGCCATTCTTCATATCATTGTTTCACGTAACAATAGCGATTCTTTGACATGATGCTGTTTCCCGCGGAAAGATGTGCGCGCCATTGCTATTGTCAATAATGCAATGTTGTTTTTTTTCTTTTTCTTTACTTTTTCTTTTGCCACTTGTTGGCCTAGGAAAAGATCAATACAGCCATATCCTCAGTTGTTCTAACAATTCAGAAACGAATATCCGCTTAAGACCTGAAGATGTTGCCAGGGCAGTGGTTCTGATCGAAAATGGTGGCGCGCACATCTTTCCGCGGGAAACAGCATCATGTCAATGAATCGCTATTATTAAGTAAAACAATGACATGAAGAATAATAATACAACCAGGAAACCTTACTTCCATGCTATAAACAGTAACTTATGTACTAGGTCTAGAGCGTTCATATTTATGATTTAAATGAAAGCAATGTTGAATTTTTCAAGTGATCGTTTTTTTTTTTTTGCCAGCCAGTGTATATTATACATAGGTATAAATTTGATTGCAGCCGAATGGTCAAAATACAATTCATATTGGTTCTTTAGTCCATAGATCTTTGCTAAAACTGATTTTGTCCAATTTTTGCATCGGTTGATGTGATAGCGTTCACATCCTTCACCACACAAAGTACACACACATTCATTTCCTACTTCATGGAAATGTGTCGTCGCACATAGTTTGTGGTGATATCCATCAACCGCTGAACTTGTGATGACATGCCTTAGTTCTTGATTTGCCTCCGTCCAGTGTCGCTTCCACATGGCGTCTGTACAATATAATTCAAGCCAAATATCCTCCCTTTTTTGTCTTCAAGTAACTTGGCACTATTTTGAGAAGATGGTAGTAAGAACCTTGCCTTTTTGTCATAGAAAGTATAGAAAGTTTCTTTGGCCATTTCATATACCAGTCTCGACTTTGTGTTTATTCCAACACAGAGAGCTTTTTTAACCCGAGAACGGTCGCTGTGGGTCATCATGACCCGCACGCTAACATTTCCGTTCATCCCGCCTCCACCAACGGTGACACAACAACCCCCTTCCCAGTACCTCTTAAGTCCATCCCCTCTACACAGTACAGCAGGCAGCATTTGGTTCCAGCATAGCAGTTCTCGAGGAAAGTAGTGTGCGGATCACCACGACCCACCATGACCTTTGGTGTTCACATAAAATTATTAGTAAAATTTTACATTTGAGTACGTTTTCCTTGTTTCGGTGAAATAGTTCAGAGAGAAGTAGACCGTATTCTTTCTATGCTGATTGAATCATTGTCGGCAGAAACAGACATGAACTGGGTGGTTATGAAAGTGATGTAGGGATTGATGTCGATCCACAAGAAGAGATACAAGACGACCAAGTCCGGAACACAGATACGGAACAAAGTGATGGCAGTAATGATGAAGTAGCTACTGAGGGTGAACATTCGGAAGACAACTCCATTTCAGATTATGATATCCCACTGCTTGTATCACTTGGTTTTGCCAATTATTAGTTTCTGTTAATTCTTTCTATATTTGGTTGGTTGGTTCTTAAGTTTAGGGGCTGCGACAACGCGGTCATGAAGCCCCGTGTACTTTGGGTGTGTGTAGAATCTATCTTTACTCGTACCAAAAGTATATGTGTGAAAATCTTTGTAAATTTCAATATGGTGCCTCTTCAAAAATGAATTTTTGACTTTCTTCATGTTCTTAGAAGCCATTAGTGTAAAATTAATTCTGACATTAACCATTATTCCAGAAATGAATACCAACTTTGTATCGCATGCAATTAAGTGGAAGTTTTGTATTAACTATTTAAAAACAAATCTGTAGTTGTATAATAAGACCATAAATAAAGGTACGGTTGTTGTTATGTCTACTAACTGTTAGGCTACTAACTGTTATACAAACAAAGTTTTAAAAAAGTGCAACTCCTGACGAACAATAATGAAATAATAATATGTGGGTCATGGTGACCCACCGCGACCTCTTTAAGATGCACTATGTGTGCGACCACTGCCGGGTTAAGAAACCTTGCCTTTCTATGGATCAGAGGTGTGCGAGTGTTAGGTGATCCCATATAATCTGCATCCCAAAGTTGCTACTGGGCTCACTACTGCATGAAACAGTTTCATTGCTGATTTTATTGATACATTCCGTAGATCTTTTATCTATATATATTGCTCTAGTTACAGCTGAGACTCTTTCCTTTACATGAAGTCAGTAGCAGTGACCTGTTGTTTGTAAAGTAAGCCCGAGATATGTGAATGCCCGCACGATTGGAACATTTTCCCCTCTTATCTTTATGTGGTCGTCTTCTGCTGGCCTTCCTCCTTTTCTCAAAGTCATTTGCATGGTCTTGTCTGTGTTATTTTGAAGACAATTTTTATAAGACTGGATTGTTCTCTAGTCATTTTAGAAATAATTTTCAGGGTGTTACCTTCGTACAGGAATTGATTTTCAGTCGGTAAATACGTTAATGAGTCCAATTTAATTGAGGAATAAATACAGAGTGATCCATATAAACCTGAACCACCTCTGAAAGCTCGTAGAAAAGGAAAATTTGTTTTAATGATCTCAGTGGCTCTGGGAGAATCAGTACCACTGCGCATTGCCAAGTTTGTAGATTGTTACTGCGCATCCGCTCCCTGTCCAGCATTTGTGGAGCAGCTGGATGACGTCGAACTGACAGAAGGTAATTTTCAACAAGTTGGAGCAACGTGTCAAACGTCTAACGCTTCCATGCAACTTGAAACCAGTTTCTTTGGTGACCGAACAATCTCAAAAATTGTTGTGGCCCCGCCGCTCCCCCGATATTACTGTGTGTGGATTTTATTTGACGGGAACCATAAAAAATAAAGTTTACAAAAATAATCCTCACACGCAGCAGAAACTTGTGCGTGCGAACAGTAATTTCATTAAAAGATGCCAAGAATGTTTTGTTTTAGATCCCTTATTTGGGGGTGGATCTAAAAGGGAGAGTTGCTGTACTAATTTAGAAGGTGGTGCCTAAAAGGGTAGCTTCCCTTGTCAGGGTAAGCTGACCAGTGTAGTGTGTTGTGGTGTGCTAGGAACTAGGGGGCGTTCCTATAAATAATGTGGTAGTGTTTGAGGGGATGGGACCCACTGCAAAGGGTCGCTGTACTAGTCGCTCAGCTGACTGCTTGTTATGTAATCGACTCTGCTCGTATCAGCCGAGTGGCACGCGCTGCTTGCTGGCAGCCGAGCCGGCTAGAGAAACGCAAAGGTACCTGAGTTGGCGCTAATGGCTTACCGTCTGTCACGTCTTTACGTGACGGGAATAAGGAAGGGCGTTGGGATGTGAAGAGGCGTATAACAGTAATGCTAGTGTAGAGTGTGGACCAAGTGTTTTATTGGTCTGTGATATTCTTTGTGTGAGTCCCTTGTAGGGAATGAAAGTATGTTTATAATGTGATACAAGTAGTGGGTTGCGGGTTACATAATTAGGAACTCTGAACACGATTGACTGACTCACCTCGGTTGACACCAGCGTAGCCTCCGGCTGTCTTGATGAAGCACTGACAATGGAGAGAGCTTGACCTCATTAGGACGTCTTCTTATACCTTCTGACGCCCTCCTGTCAGCAATGTATTGGCCCAGTTAGTGCTATGTCGCTGAGTGTAATGATTACGTAAGGCTTGAGCTGCTTTATGGAGTAGCAAGCTGTCCTTACAGTATTAATGGATGTTGCCCCGGCTTTCCAAGGGTTGCCATTTTAGGGGATTTAGCCAGACGTTGGGGGGATGGTCTCCAAGGGGTGCATACCCCTGGGATGCTGTACAAGAGTCTTCCTTCATTTGTTCGCGTCCTCGCGAACGGGAACGGAACTGGAAGTTGGGATGTTGACGTAGTGGTCCTGGAAAACCCTCTCGTATCTCCTGGTGGCGTCGTATCGAAGTGTGGGTGTGAGGTGAGCCCGTGTTCAGAGGGGAGGGTTATGGGATTTACATATATATGTATACATTGACATTGTGAAAAAAACAAACAAAAAAAAATTTGATATATGCGAAAGATTTGATTAACATTGGGAAAAAATTGACATTTTGAGAAAAATTGAACATTAAAATAAATTCGACATGTAAAAAAAAATTGCCTTTGTTATTGCTGGCATATTGCTAGTTTAAAAAAAAACATGGTTTCTGATGGTGATGTGTGACATAGTTTTGCAGGGAGGAAAAACCCAGGGCCGAACGGATGATGGCGTCGTCCGCCCTATCTTAGGGAAAAAGTGCTCCCTGCAATAAGAAAGGTGGAAGAAAATAGAAAAATGGGTGTTCCAGGGTATCATTTAAGGGAAATATTCAAAAGACGTTTATTGGTTTGGGAAAAAACGGAACACCCTGACAAATGGGGAAGTTAGAAGAAGGAAAGATGAAAGAAAACAAATCATACACATGATGGACATTGGCATTTTGGTGAACAAACAAAAATATATGTATAGTGTATAGTTGTATAAAGCTTATCCTGAAAAACTTATAAATTCTATGACCTTATGTCTAGTGGAATAATGGTATACAGTTTATCCTGAAAAATTATAATTTACAATGACCTTATGTCTACTTAATCGCGCTAATCCCTTATAATTATAGTTTTCATGAGGTACCTCGCGTGCACGCTACCCGTCTGTACGTACTCTTGCCGTCTCACGGCTGATTCTGTACGGCCACTCCTTGGTACGGTATAGTGGTCGTACCGCTTGCATGTATGCTTAATACCTACTCTGTGAAGCATCCTCTGTGGGTGAATGCTTTCACACTTGACAATGAGAGTCACTGCCACAAATCGGTTGCGCCCTCATTGTCGTAATCTGCGTCGCATTTTGACGCTCTATGTGTTTAAATTTTAGTTGATCTGCCAGTAAGCCTGGTACCCCACAGGTACCAGTCCTGCTGTTCAGATTCATTTTAGAGTGTGTAGCTGAAAAAGAAAAATGTGGTGAGTGTTTGCGAGTGTGTCGGGATTAGTGCACGTTGAAAAATAAAAATAAAATAGTACACATCATGGCATGCTGTAAATAATATGCCACTGCTATATGGCAGTGAAATTCCTGTCACCAGTTTTCTGTATCTGGTGACGATGCCTGTGAGAAAAAAAAATGGCGAGGTTTAGAAAAAAAAAACATATTATTACTGGTTGAAGCTGGTCTTTTACTGAAAAAAAAAACATGATTAATGTTACTTAGCTGCAAGGCCGGGCTTACCCTATACGGTGCCGTAATGCCGTAAATAATATATATAGTTGGTCTTACCCCGGTAGCGGAATTGTGGTTACCGGGTGCCGATATATTCCACTTTGATTATGCCTATCTTAATCTAGTTTATCCTAAGTATTGTCGGGCTTACCTCGGTAACGGATTTATAGTCACCGAGTGCCGATATATTCCACGGTGATCTACATATATTAAAAAAAATGCCTCAAATGTAGGTTTATGTTTCCTTATGTCTTGCCTTACTTATTTAACTTATTTATAAAATTACTTAACTGTAAAACTATTCTGTATTTACATGCCGAGTGGACCTTATTCTAAAGCCGAAATGTGCTGTGCTATTATTAGCAACAGCTGTCAGTAAATTTGCTTACATCTAAGTGACCTTAACATGGCACTATGACTTAAGTACTAAAATTTAGATGGAGGCTGGCCGCTTGATTTCTCTCGCGGGGGCGCCCTTGTAGTACATTGTCGGGACCGGAACCCAACAATGCCTCGTAGTCCCCTCCGTTTTAATACTATTGTCGACATCTATTCTAGGACTAATCTATTCGCAGGCGCTTACGGTGCCACTAAGCTAACCGTTTCGCCCGCTGTAACTTTCGTGTTCATAACCGGGTGCTGTTCCTATTTGACGTAGGTGAGCCGCCCACTTGGCTCCTGTGAGGGGCGCGCAATGTCCCTCTCTTAATGCCCATTGACTGCCCGCTGCGTCGCCATTTATGTGGGCATTGGACAGTGTGGTCCAATGGCATAATATTGTCTTCGCCTTAATCGGCCGTCGCGATCTGCTTTCGCAGTGATATTTGCCTCTATGGGCCGCCGTAGTATGCATTTTCGCATTGATATATAAATTTGCCTCTATGGGCCGCCGTAGTATGCATTTTCGCATTGATATATAAATTTGCCTCTATGGGCCGCCGTAGTATGCATTTTCGCATTGATATATAAATTTGCCTCTATGGGCCGCCGTAGTATGCATTTTCGCATTGATATATAAAGTTGCCTCTATGGGCCGCCGTAGTATGCATTTTCGCATTGATATATAAATTTGCCTCTATGGGCCGCCGTAGTATGCTCCAACGCACAGGAGTTTTGCTTCCCGCTATGGAAGCCGTGCCTTACTTAAATTTAAACTTAACTAGCAGTCTAGTCATAATGGGGTCGTCTCTAGGGATAGTTCCCGAGGCCGGCGCTGAGTGAGCTATTTCTCCCGCCATCCTCAGAAAGTCACCCTGCAGATCTCGGCTTCGATGACCGTGACACATAGTGGGTGTAACGTTCTCCGACAAGGGGGATGGGCTAATATGCACCCCTAGATCTCGATGTTTGCCCGTGTCAGGTCCCGAATGCTTTGACCTTACGTGGTTCGTCTATTTGGTCAGGTCAGTGATTTGATGAGCCAACTGGGGTAAGGGTCCACATCGCCTTCCCCAGCTCTGCTCCAGTGTGGTCCCTCCTGACCTTCGGCTTACACCGTTGTCAACCATCAGTTCGTATCAGATTCCTTTGTAAGAGAGAAAAAAAATGTGCCGTAACCCGTGTGAATGGTTCAATCTCTGTGTAAAATGTGAAATATTTCCAGTGTAGCGGGGTTGCAGATCTTCTAAGTACATAGGCTACTTCTGGTCTACCATCGCTATGTCAGCTTCCCAGCAATAATGCTTTCCTTACCTTAATGGAGGTGTTAGTAGGGTCTGTAAGGTCAGGTACCCTGTTATTAGGACTTGGGGGTAGTTATTTGTTGAGTGGGCTTAAAGTATGGTAGGAAGGGTTTACGCACCTTTGGGTTCCACGTTAGTGGTGGCCTGGAACCGGTGGTGGCACTGGGATGCTTCTATAGTGAGTGGAGTGGGGAGGTAATTCCCGGGATTGCAAAAATACGAAAATTCATGCAGGTTTGATATTAAAATCCCTGGTAATCGGATGGGATACTCATGCATGTGTCTGGATATGAAGTTTCTGCCTTCATGTACGGATAGGTGTTGGATGGGGCATAATACCATATGTTCCTTTCATGCGGGAGAGCTTAAGTACTAAAGCATGGTTAGTATATATCTATGGCCTCCTCTCTCATTTGGAGAGGCGCATTATGCTTCTTTAATGTTTGCTGACACACCCCTAATACTCAGGTGTTAGCTCGTGACGCAGGGCGTAGCATGCCCGCTCTTTAGACGCATGAAGTCCATCAACCCCTGTGTGTATTTTGTAATGTAGTATATCTGTTTTTGGTCGTGTAGATGTGTCTGCGTTGTTTATGTGGGGCGTGAGAAGGTTATGGGAAGGGAGTAAGGTGGTACGCTGGTAGCCTGTTCTCCTGTCGTCCTCCCTTGGTCCATGTTGGCTTTCTATCCGCGCCTTGGGATAGTAGAGCTGCATGACCTAACCTGGTCGGCCATTTGCAGTGTAGATGTGGCCAGTGGTCGTAGTACGATAGGCCATGTCCTAGTCGCCTGGAATGATGTATTTCGGGAATAGAATGGCGAAAAGAAGTTATTAAGGGGAGGTCCTGTTTCCTCAAAGTCCCTATGTTCGCTCCTAATTGGTGAGTGCGAGTGCGTGTGTATGTGACTACGTACCGCTACACCACGCGGACGGTTGGTCTGTTATGAGGCTAAGTCCTAATATGTATCGCCTTTGTGGGCAGAAGGCGCCCGTGGCTTGCCAACGTGCCCTTGCGACCGTGCCCTATAGGCCTAAGATAAGTTTCGCTGTGTCACGTCTTGTCCATTGCCAAATGACTTTGCAGTGTGGAGAAAAAAAATGTATGGCGTTATAATTGTTATGTGTGTGTAATTTCACGGTCACGTGCTATACGCAATAGTGTCTCGTCACCGCAGTATTGCAGTGTGAATAGTCTGCAGTCAGCAATTGGTATGTGCAATTCTGCAAGTATGCAAGTGTGGTCATTGTTTTGGATTCCTAGCCTAATGTAGCAATTCGCCCTAGTTAGGTAATGACGTCGTGTGGCCATTGTTCTCTAAGACCTGTGTCTTGCGAAATTTTCCTACCTGTGTTTGTGAAATGTATTCCTCTATGCCTGGTGTAATTCGAAATTTTATGTCTGGCTTTTGGTGGGAGGAAATGTAGTATTCCCTGTTCATGCACTTGTATGGGCCAATTTCAGTATGATTGGACGCCTGAATATATGTTCTCCTTTGTGTCTAAATTTTTACTGGAACTCCGACCCGTGACCTTATGTCATTCTCTGTGTTTTATGTTTGCGTTGTGTGATAGGGCTTGGGGCTTTCCCAGTGTGGTGTTTTTTGCTTGTGTTCCGTGTACCAAAAATACCATTGGATAGTTAGTTTTTGGTACGCGTGTGGTGTGTGGTCATGGGTTCGAATCCGGTTGTCTGTAAAGACTTGGTGTGATCATTTCCGTGCCGCATATAATATGGCATGTTTCCGTGGCTGTGCACTGCGCAAATGAAAGCATGCATGCCTGTGTAGAGTTTGTACGTTTTTGATTTCCCCTTGTAGTGTAGTTTTGGAAGATATAGGGTCTGTAAATCGGGCGTGAATGATGCCATGCGCTCTGCTCTGAGAGCAGTTGTCCGTAAGCGTACAGTCTATCACTGAGGCCTGCGTTAGTGCTGATTATGGCGGTATCGGATTGCAATGTCCTGTGCGCACGCTCGTTACTTGTCTTGATAACGCTGTATGTCCGTGCCTTTGCTTCCGGCACGCGTATGTGGGAACCTGATAGCTGTCCATTGTAATTGCGGGCAGGCTCTTCGTAATGGAAAAGAACCTTCTACTAACTATTTTTGCGTCCCCGCTTGTGTGTTACTGTGCCGTGGTTCGATTATGTCCCTACAATGGTACGAAATGTCATTATGGCCGCGTGTCTCCGGGACGGTTCTGTGGGGTGTTAGGATCGTATCCCGGCGCGGTCAGTGGGCTATTTCTTGGCTTTCTTCCCACGTGTGCCAGCGGGACCGTTTCCTTTTCTCTTAGTAGTGTGCCGGCCTTTACGTGTAGGTGTGTGAGCTTTACGTGTGTGATATGCCTTCATCCGGCGGGCGTGAATAGTGTCCTTTATGAGTTTCCTCCCATGGCGCACGTTCACTATATAATTTAGGTCAGATACCTTCCTGCAGACTTTGAAGGGACCTGCCCATCGTGGTAGGAGGAATTCGGACACGTTTTTCTTTCATCGGGCCTAATGCCTGCGTCATAATAATAAAAAAAAATGAGCTATGCCCCGCTCTGGATTAAGAGAGCACTTTGAAAGAAAATAATAGCAGGTGGCGATAGTCTCTAAAAATTATGTCGTGAACCCTATAAAAAATGTTTAAAAAAATGGTGCTTGGGACCTGAGTGTAATATTTACCATTTTGGTAACGTGAGTACTACCGTAATCTGGTTACGTCTCAGGGGAATCTACCGACACTGTCTAGTACACATTAAGAAGGCCATTGCAAGACGTAATTGATATACCTGTATCCACGTCACGAGCAAAGCCAGTGCACTATGGGAGTCAAACCTGCCCTTCAAAGTAATTGTAACTCACCAAAATGACAGTGTCTCGTCCCGATGTGCAATTGGGCTTTTCATTTGGCTAAAGCACACCTCACCAAATTTTTGAAGTTAGTTTGAGATTCTTAATTCCTGCCACACTTACGGCTTTCGCCCGCAACAGGAGAATCTATCAAACTGTGGAACCCTAACATAGAACGTTTAGTCATTTCTACTTAGAAAGACTCACTTAAGCTTTATGCTATGATTTTATGCTTAAGTTGTGTTCAAAATATCTCTTTTTCGGCCTGAAGCCTGCTTGGCTTCCACTTGGCTTAGCATATTAGAGACTTTACGTTATGGCGTTAATCACTTCGCCCAATAACCATTGATGGCCTGAGAGAAAAATGCCATGGTTCCGAAAAAAAAAACAGGAAGGATTTAGAATTGTTCCTTCTAATTTGGCTATGTTGCACTGTATATACATAAAATAAGAACGAAAAATATGCAATTTTATGTTTATTGTGTACTTGTTGAACCATTTTCTTATCGCCCCCGTGTGAAAGAATTTATGTGGCCTATAATGTTGGTGTTAGCGATGTTAGTTTATTTCTGTGGCCCTGGTGGAAGTCGTTATCCTCTTTCGAGCTTCAGTGCTCAGAAAGGTGAAGGGTTTTGCCCTGTTATTAGATTATAGGCCTCTGAAATCCACTGGGGTGTTCCTTTGCTACCTTCCGGCGGAATTTCTAGCAAAGTAAGCTTTGGCCTACTTCCACCGTGGCGCGTGTCTATAGGTTTAAATGTACCTGTATTCGAGGGCCTAATTGTGCTTGACGCTGCCCTAGTGGATTTTACGGGAGTGTGGATATATTTGACAGCGTGGTTTTGTGGGGTAGGTGAGAACACCTTTCCTAATCCCCGTGTACTGTGTGGTAATGCCCGGTCAAAATGTTCGTGCGTATATCGTGCATCCTGAGGGCCTAATACCGGTGTTCGCCTTTGTTCTGGCAAATTTGCCCTTTGAACTGGCGGTAAAGGTCGCTTAATGGCTTGCGTCTGGCCTAGCAATGTGGTGGCGTGTAGTCTGACCGCTTTTCGGCCCGTGGCCACGGCCGACTCCTGCCAATGTGTTAGCCTATCTGTGTACGTGTATGTAGGCTTTATGTACTGTAGGGCGGGCTCTATGTCGTCAGCCCATGACGTGGTTATGTCCCTTTGTTTCGCTGTCATGTCGGGTGTGTTTAATGGCCCTGGCTTCAACTCCCTCTCGTCCCTTTGTTCCGAGGGGATTGTTCTAGGCTCGGCCCCTCGGTTTGGCAAAATTGCCTTCCGGTCCGGAGCTGAAGGACGTGTGTTTGTGTTAGGTTTATTCTGCAGCAAGTTGGAGCCTAACCTGGCCGTCGTCTTGACTGTGGCCACGGCGAACTCCTTCCATTCTGTTACAGTACGTGGCGAGAGGGACATCCTCGCAAATTGTCGAGTCAGCGTATCCACGCTTATGTCCTCTCTCGGGTGGGCTGATGGCCCTACCATGAACTCAAAAATGGCCTTGTTGGCCTGGAGCTCATGGTATTCATCCCAAATTTGGGTGTACTGCCTATTGAGGCATATGGCCTGCTTGCAAATTACTGTATTAATGTATTAATGTTTCTGTGCTCTGTATTGTTTTGTGGCCGTTATTTGGAGAAGCGCTTGGACGCGAATTAGCTCCTTGTATTGGGCGTGTAAAATTGTGTAGTGCACCCTCATTCTCTCGAGGGTTGCATTATCTATCACGGGACCATGTGTGGTGACTAATTGTTGGTATATTCTGTTTCTTTGTATATGGAACCTATTGAGGTGTTCATGTGTGTGATTCAAGTGCTTATGTACGCATCTTAATCGCGCTGTCCTACCCTCTGACGGGGTGTATGGCTGTTTGCCCTGTATTGCCCTAATTTTTGTTTGGAGTGCCCGTATTTGTGTTTGCCGGCTTTGTATGTGCCTTTGGCATCTGAACAATAATGTTAATAATATTGGCGTACCCCTATGGCCTCTATGGCTTGCAATCTCTGCACGAGGTGCCATTCTGACTGCAGTGTATGGGCCTACAATAAGAATTAAAAAAAAGTCTGTACGTGTTTGACAGTGTATTCTTATATTTCTCTGATTCTGTATGGGGCTAGGGGGTTGGTTTATTAAGAATTTCCCCTGTGTAGCTAGTTTGGAGCCCACAAAAAAAAATGGTGCTTTTTGTCTGGAGGAAAAATTTTCCCACTAATTTGCTTGGCTTTTTTGCGGTACGGAAGGGGTCGTTTTACCTACGAGGGCTCGTTGTTTGAGTCCCTTTTCTATGCGTAGGATGGCGCCTCCACCATTGTTTTAGATCCCTTATTTGGGGGTGGATCTAAAAGGGAGAGTTGCTGTACTAATTTAGAAGGTGGTGCCTAAAAGGGTAGCTTCCCTTGTCAGGGTAAGCTGACCAGTGTAGTGTGTTGTGGTGTGCTAGGAACTAGGGGGCGTTCCTATAAATAATGTGGTAGTGTTTGAGGGGATGGGACCCACTGCAAAGGGTCGCTGTACTAGTCGCTCAGCTGACTGCTTGTTATGTAATCGACTCTGCTCGTATCAGCCGAGTGGCACGCGCTGCTTGCTGGCAGCCGAGCCGGCTAGAGAAACGCAAAGGTACCTGAGTTGGCGCTAATGGCTTACCGTCTGTCACGTCTTTACGTGACGGGAATAAGGAAGGGCGTTGGGATGTGAAGAGGCGTATAACAGTAATGCTAGTGTAGAGTGTGGACCAAGTGTTTTATTGGTCTGTGATATTCTTTGTGTGAGTCCCTTGTAGGGAATGAAAGTATGTTTATAATGTGATACAAGTAGTGGGTTGCGGGTTACATAATTAGGAACTCTGAACACGATTGACTGACTCACCTCGGTTGACACCAGCGTAGCCTCCGGCTGTCTTGATGAAGCACTGACAATGGAGAGAGCTTGACCTCATTAGGACGTCTTCTTATACCTTCTGACGCCCTCCTGTCAGCAATGTATTGGCCCAGTTAGTGCTATGTCGCTGAGTGTAATGATTACGTAAGGCTTGAGCTGCTTTATGGAGTAGCAAGCTGTCCTTACAGTATTAATGGATGTTGCCCCGGCTTTCCAAGGGTTGCCATTTTAGGGGATTTAGCCAGACGTTGGGGGGATGGTCTCCAAGGGGTGCATACCCCTGGGATGCTGTACAGTTTGAATGCTAATACAATTCAAATGGCTTGTTAAATGTATTTCGGGGGTCTTCGGTGGCGTTGTTGGTAGCATGCTGAGCTTCTATGCCCAAGATCGCGGGTTCAAACCCGACCGAAGTCGTTGGATTTTTAAGAGCGTTAAAAATACTTCAGTATGCCTTCCTTCGGAGGGGAAATAAAGTCGGCGGGCCCATGCCATAGACTTTTGGCATGTAAAAGATCCTTCCACTAACTACAAGTGTGTGAAACTAAATTCGAAGGTTAGATTTCATTAACGCTCTATTAAGTTCCAACGTTCACCGCCAGGTGCCGGTTGCGGTGGCATCTAGTAGCCACGTTTGCAGCTAGGTATCGTGGACGGTAGCATTTGGTTTCAAAAGTAGGGGGGGCGTGGTGGCGCAGTGGTCAAGCTGTATGCCTCTCACCAAGGCGGCCCGGGTTCGATTCCCGGTCACTGCATGTGAGATTTTCTATGTGTAATGCCATGTCCTGTGGTTCGGATTCCACGTAAAACGGAGGTCCCGTGGCTTATGATCGCGAGATTAACGGTCACGTTAAACTACAAGCTTCCTTTTTCAAAAGTAGGAACTACCGTATTTGAAATTATTGTCGGCAGTCCTTACTTGAAAATCGAATATCTGCAGTCCTTACTTGAATTTAAAACAGTTAACACACACTTATACAGTTATCACAATTAACACCGGTTATCAGATAGATTCTACACACACCCAATATACACGGGGCTACGTGACCAAGTTGTTGCAGCCCCTAAACTGAGCAACCAACCAACCAACCGGAGTACTTGTAGGTCATTTCCTCATACTAGTTAACAATTATATAGTATAGTAGTTTAAGGCTTATTGCTTAAGTTGGTCACAGAAATAGCAACAGTAGCTACACTTTCATAGATTACTTTCCGGGAAGAAGACTGTTTTGTTGATCGGATTGTCATTTCTAAGTTTTACAACTTTAAAATAAATAGTTGTTTTGTCGGGTGCTCAATCTCCAAGTCCTCGATTCTTGAATGTTCTGGGTAATCTCGAGAACCACAGGATGGATTTTGATGCGGTTTTCACCATTCTGTATGTGCCGTTATTACGTCACTTTTTACCCTTACTGCTCTGTTTAGTCGATGGTCTCTGGGACTCTGCCTGCTGTAGAGATATCAGTTCTCTGTTTTGCCGCTAGAGAGCTGCACCACGCTAAGAAGTTCATAGTAGCCATGGGTCTGCTATATGTATTTTTGGAGCATGACCAGTCTTCCTGATATTTTGAAGTCAATTGCGTTTTGTTTTTCTTCGATGTTCTGTTGGGGTTTCTTAACGATGTACGACAGTCAGCTGGTGTGTGAACAGAGTAGGATCGACGGAGCCATTGCTAAGTTCGGGCTTTTTATGAAGTTATTCTAGTAAATAAAAGATTTTAATGGTCATTCCTTCGATGATAATGAAACCGATATGATTGATAGTTGTGGTTTCTTAACGATGTACGACAGTCAACTGGTGTGTGAACAGAAAAAGGATCGACGGAGCCTTTGCTAAGTTCTGGCTTCTTATGAAGTTATTCTAGTAATTAAAAGATTTTAATGGCCATTCCTTCGATGATAATGAGACCTATATGATTGATAGTTGGGTTTCTGAAACGATGCACGACAGTCAGCTGGTATGTAAAAAATTTCCACATCTTTTACAATCAAGTTTTTAAGTTTTGCAATCCTTTTTTATGTACTCATATGTAATAAATATTTCTCATCTTTAACAACCCAAAATAATCTTTCATTATACAAACATTATTTCCAAATAAAATGAACTCTCTTATTAATAGACAACAAATACTTTCCACCTACACAGATATAGACTTAAATATAAAGGAGCTTGCTTACCAAAGAAAAATAATAAAATTTTCACAGGACTAACTAAATGCAGGTTAAATCCTTCATCGCCCATCTGTTTCCACTCATAGAAACCCTGACCAGACACACACCAACCAGAGGATAAAACAAAAGAAGAATCGCCCATAAAATTCGACCGAACAACGAACAAATTCCCAAAATAGAAAAATATAGCAGAATCAGACGACACGCACAAACCAACAAAATAAACACACAACCCTTTCATAACACCACTCACATTACCTCTAATTCACACAATCAACAAAATTACAAAATACCACCCACAAATAACCCAGAAAATACCAGAATATAACCAAGTTCTCGTTAAAACGCCTATTCAAACACAATGACACAAATACATTACCCTTTAATATTAACAAACACTAACTTACAACTACCTTCTTTCACCTAAACCAGATCCCATACAGAAAATGTCAAGGATCGTAAGGTAATTCTCTTAAACTAATACTTACCTCATTGAAAGGTATTTTAACAAATACTAGATTATACTTTCGGTAATAAATTGAATTAATAAGTTAACCCAAAAAAAAATAGAAACCTAACCTTATTTTGACACCATAACTAGAAACGAAACATCCCACCCAAATTAATATGCAAAGCTAACATCTCACACTCAAACATACATCCACACGATAAACAAAGGTTGTGTCCATTTTAAAGATCTGCACAAATTTTGGAAATTACATACATCACAAAAAATTAGCAAAATCCAAAAACCGATGAAAGATCTCAAGCAAATCCCAAGATCAACCAAAAGACTCTACAATAAATTAATAACCAGAACACACGTACAGACAAACAAAATCACATAAAAAAGCTTACATTCCTACATCCACAACCTCAAAAATCACACCTTACATACAACAAGTTACCACCCACAAATATCCCAAAAATCTACCAAAAATATAAATAGGATCACATTAGAACACCGACATACACAAAATAAAATTACCCTGAAACACTATTAATATGTCGACTCATCACCAGAATTACCCTAGACATATTCTCTTCGACCAACAGCAACAATTACCTTTCGACATACTTCTTATAACCTCAGCTCACCTGTAAGTCTTTACATTCCGAAATCAACAAGCGATTAAAAGTGCACTCTAGGCACTTACTTGGAGACTCAAATGGAATAGTTTTGTAAATACCTACCATCACATTTTTGAACACCTTATATCACCCGATCAAGTCCCATACCTTGATAATATTAGTATCGTAAGATGCCCAATGATATCCTAACGAGATCCCAATTTATATATTCTGTTATCCATTAAAATACCTTAAAACCATTAAATAAAATAAAACCCTAAACTTATTTTACCATCAAAAGCAACAACAAACCACCCAATTACCAAAACAAAGCTAAATATACACGATCACTCAACGTCCACACATACCATACACACGAGTAACTCACATAACAAAATACCCATACCATGCACACAAGAAAATGATTTTGTCTGTCTCATACAATTTAGAAAAATCACACGTGCAGACAAAAAACGTACCAATAGCACACACAAAACATACATACTAGAGGAATAATCAATTGCCGTACACAATTTTGAAGATACACGTTTACACCCCTGTTTCATATCGTTAGCACCTTTCTTCACATGTGACAGATGCACCCTGAAAATTCTCTTTTTAACAGTATCACTGACCAGAAGAGTAACGGGAGTCAAGAAACTAACAACCTTAAAAGGGCCACGAAACCTCTCTCTTAGTTTTCCCGACTCTTTTGATCCAACCTCCTTCAAAGAAAAATTCTTCACGAATACATCATCTCCAATTTGAATTGCAGTAGGCTTACGTCCCTTGTTATATCTATTTTCCAACTTTTTGTGTGTGACTTTCATGTTGTCTCTGGCCTTTCTCCATATCGTTTTGATATCATTAAAAGAGTATTGCTCTGGAAGCAACTGATTAATTGTCCAAAGATTGCCTAAGGGAGAATTCGGAACGAACGAAAACATCAGGTTGAAGGGAGTAGTCTTGTGTGACTCGTGGACAGCAGTATTAAAAGAGTACATTAACCAAGGAAGACATGTATCCCACAAGCTGTGGTCTTTATGGTGATATGCTATTAATGCTGCCCTCAAGTTGCGGTTCACCCTTTCAGCGTAAGAACCCTTCGGATAATAAGGAGTCGAAGTTATGTGAGATATTGCTAATTCAAAGAGAACATTCCTGAAGATAGTTGAAGTAAAACATTTTGCATTGTCAGTGACCAAAAACTGACAAGGCCCAAACGCTGCAAAAATGTTTTCTAGACATTTGATTACAGTTTGCGTTGTCGCAGATCTGGTTGGGAAAATCCAGTTATATCTCGTAAACCCGTCTGTGCAAACAAGGGCAAACCGATTTCCTGACCGAGACCTAGGAAATGGTCCAATAAAATATAGAAACAATTTTTCCATAGGATTCTTAGCAAGATAAGAGGATAATAAACCCACTTTGGTATTTACTTGAGGTTTCGCTAACTTACACACATTACAATTATTTACCAACTTTCTGATATCATTATCCATATTTTTCCAGATAAAGTTTTCTCTTACTCTACGCCTCGTCTTAAAAACCCCTAAATGTGCCCCTATAGGTGACTCATGAAAGTAGCGAAATAATTCAGATACCAGAACAGTAGCAAGTTTATCATGCCGCGCCGTACAACACAAAATATTTCCTTTGATAGAGTATGGCTTTACTATCTCTCCACCTTCAATCCTCTTAATTATTTCCCCAAGCAAAGGATATTCCCTCTGATATCCTGATACATCTCTAAATAATAGAGGACAGTTGGATAAAATAACATTACAAGAATTGTCTACCGAACAGGCACCATCCTGTCTACCCACCATGTCACAAGACTCAGAAGCGTCACCAAACATTCTACTCAAACAGTCAGCTATCACGTTATCACTCCCCTTGATATGTTTTCCATTAAATTTAAACGATGATATTCTCGTTTCCCAGCGCGCTATGCGTCCGGTCTTCCGGGGCCTTCCTGGAACCCAACTTAGCGCCTGATTATCAGTTTCCAACTGAAACTCAACGTGTTCAAGATATAATTTAAACTTTTCAAGCGCAAACATAACTGCCAACCCTTCAAGCTCGTAGACTGAATATTTGGACTCTGCTTCAGACAACGTTCTTGATGCGTAGGCAATAGGCAACCTGTCACCATCATATTGCTGCAAAATCACTGCTCCAATTGCTCGATTTGAAGCATCAGTTTGTACTATAAACCGTTTACTAAAATCGGGAATCGCTAATATCGGAGCATTTATCAACGCCATCTTTAGATCTTCGAAATCAGATTCCTATGACGGACCCCAAATAAACTCAGTGCCTTTCTTACGTAAACCATTGAGTGGGGCAGCACGATTGGCAAAATTAGGAATGAACTTTCTAAAGTAATTCAACGTGCCAATGAAGCGGGCAATTTCTTTTACATTTTTGGGAGGCTTAAAATCACGAATGGTCTGGGTTCTTGAGTGATCGACTGATACTCCAGAAGAAGAAACTATGTGCCCTAAAAATGAAATTTGTGTCTTTGCGAAAGATACCTTGGATGGTTTTACAGTTAACCCAGC
This sequence comes from Meconema thalassinum, assembly GCA_946902985.2. Lineage (NCBI taxonomy): Eukaryota > Metazoa > Arthropoda > Insecta > Orthoptera > Tettigoniidae > Meconema > Meconema thalassinum. The sequence goes on from OX336396.1 coordinate 250,168,182, forward strand.
CTTTTTTAGACGACCCAATACTTCCTTGACATGCTCCACATGTTCTTCAAAAGTTCTACTAAAGATGACCACATCATCAAGATAATGGTAGACAGATTTGAATTTAATACCATCAAAAATGTTGTCTAACAGGCGACTAAGAACAGCAGCACCTGTAGATAGGCCAAAAGGAAGACGTTGGAATTCGTAAAGATTCCAATCCGTAGTAAATGCAGTTACATGTTTTGACTTCTCTGCTAAAGGAATTTGCATGTACGCCTTGTTTAGATCTAATACGGTAAATAGATTCGCTCCCTGGAACCAGCCAAAGCATGACTGTAAATCTGGAAGAGGGATTTGCTGTAAGATGACCTTCTTATTTAAGGCACGGTAGTCAACCACAGGTCTAAATTCTCCATTAGGTTTGGGCACTAAGAAAATGGGAGATGAATAGGAAGAAGTAGATTTCCTAATTACTCCCTCATCAATCATCTCATCGATGATACCTTTCAAAACCTTCATCTTTGGTGGAGCCAGACGATAAGAAGAAGACCTAACAGGCACTGAATCGGATAACACAATCTCATATTCCAAAATATTCGTTACACCTAACCTGTTGGTTAAAACATCAGTAAACTCAAAGCATAGTTTACGAATACTATTAGCTTGATCCTCCCTTAGATGTCCCAGCTCCAAATCTTCAATATCATTAGGTTTGTCACCACTCTGAGCAGCATTAATACCAACACCACAAGTATAATTATTAAATTTTAACCTTAAATGGGGTTTGAACTTAAATTGACATGATTGATCTCTCAGATCAATCAGTAACCCAACATGTGCCAAAAAGACTGCACCAAGGATGACATCGCAAGACAGACGATGTACGACCCATAACCTAAATTTCCACGTGAAACTTAATATCCTGATCTTAACTGTTATGTACCCTTTAATATCCAGAGAAGAAGAATTAGCGGATCTCACATAATTATTCTCGGCAATCAGTTTTCCAAATTTACATACAGATTTCATATTATTAAACCATTCTAAGCTTAAAAATGAACTCACGCTCCCAGAGTCAATAAGTGCAGAAACCGGCTCGTTATTAATGTCAATGACAATAAATGGAGAAATTCCATGAGCAACATCAGTGATGCGGTTACACATCTTTTTACTTTTGGCCAGACCCCGATAAAAATTACTGTCACGTGAACGTGTACATTTCTTTTTTGACACATTAGAATACCAAATTTTATCATCTGATGACGTCTTGTTTACATACGATAAAGATTTATTGTTATATTTAACATCACACCAACGACTAATATGGGCATATGACCCACAACGATCACATCTCCTACCTTTGTTGCTACCCCTATCGGGTCTCTTGAAGTTACGCCACTGAGGAGTCTCCGCATCCACACGAACTGGTACTAGTTCTCTGCTACTATGCTGAAAATCATTACTAAGAAAAATATTTCTACTCTGGTCAGGCTGGTTATATCTATCAGCATGCTGCATCTCTTCACGCTTCTGAAAATAATTAGTACCTACAATAGCTCCAGAAGGAGGGAAACCAGTAGAACATAATCTCCCTGGACCATCCATGCGCCTTAAATTAGCTTTATTAACTTCCTCTGCTTCGAAGATAATATCGTTGAACTCTTTATAGCTTTTGGGTTTGGTATTCATAGCTAACGATAATCTATAATTAGGATTAATTCCCTCCACCATTGAAGTAACGATTTGTTGTTCAGACAACCCAACAGCAAATAACCTAGCATACCATCTGATGTCCATAAAATAATTACTTAACGTTTCGTCCATGCGTTGTACTCGAAACAAATAATCCCTTTGTAAATCAGACAACAGACGAGGGGAGATAAAATAATTTAAAACTTCAGATTGAAAATATTCCAAAGAATAATTAGCAGACATGCACTCGAGTAACTTGTCTCGAAGTAAACCATTCGTACATGGGTATACGATCCTAAAAATTTGCCACTCGGATAACCCATACATGACCGCAGCATCTCTTAATTCTATCACCTTCCTTAAAAATTTTACCAATAGGTCACTAGCAGTGCCATCGCACACATGGAAGTCTTTTAGAATTAAATTCACAGGGTTGGGAATATTTTGGAACCTAACACCATTATCAGGCATGACATGCATCGGTACGTTACTCTGAGACCAAGCATAATTTCTCAATAGAGGATTGAAAATATCACAATCAATCGCTTCACTTTTATCTAATAGACTCCTCCCAGTCTGCACAGACTTGCTAACACCAGAACAGCTATAATTCAGATTAAGTGGAGTCCTAATCGCAGAAACATTTGGTACAGGAGTATTTGCCGAGATACATTTTTCTATGAAATTGCTTTGCTTGTTCACATCAGGCCTAATTGTACACGACCTACCCCTGGATAAACTGATTGACGATTCTACCAGACTATTAACATCAGAAGTATTCCTATTTTCAAAATTATCTACCATGTTTTCATTTTCACTCAATGACACACGTTCTAAATTCTCGATAATATTAAGACCATCACTATTTTCACACGCTTCATCACAATTATTAATACCACCACTCGCACACACAATAGAATCATTACTCTCACCTTCAGAAACCTCAGCAAAGATTTGGTCATAATACTCAACAAGTTTAGCTCGCAATCTAGATAACTCTTCAGAAAATATCTTATCACTTCGTGACCAAACTTCAATCAAATCGTGCAATCTATTAATCCAATGAATGGACCTGTACTTAATACGATTCAATTGCGAAGCAGATTGATTTCCAACACAATTCAAACCACCTAACGAATTCAATAAGCAAGAAACAGAGGGTACTGCCCCCGTAAATTGAATTATATAGAGACCACGGTGGCTATATTGGAAATTATAAAGAAAGTTATGGCTGTCATAGTTATGACGTGGGTAGTCATGACGTAAGCACGGATGACGCAGACGTTATGCCAGCAGGCTACTTGAGCTGAGATTCTCAGTGACGTCAGCATTTATTCGAGAAAGATCCGAGATTTACGACGCAGTCGCAGGAAACGTGGAATTCTGCTGAGGAAGAAATTATGCTATTGGAGGGGAGGCTCGAACCAATGAACGATAGTCTGAAGGAAGACGGAGATTGCTGAAACTATGATATTTTTATTACTTTTTGGAATGCAGAATTGTGGAAATCCATTTGCAGTAGAGGCATTGTTCTGGAATTTTGGTGAAATTTATTTTCAGTTTTTGAATTTTGAAAATCCGTCATGTATTGACGAAGTTGGAACTTCTAGCGATGACGCAGTAACACGCTATGGAAGGGATGGATACGCCCCTCATGAAGTTTATAAAAGGCCTTGCGCAGAAGAGAGGATGCTCATTCTAATCGTCAAAGCTCAATCGTCTGATAGCTCAAATCGTCTGATCTTCAGTCTCAGTTCCTATATAGTCATTTCGGTGAGACGTCGAGTGAGATTAGTAGAAAGAGTCGTCTTTATAACGCGTGGTGAAGTCACCGCAGTGAACGAGAGTTGAGCATACAAGCAGTGCAAGTTTACTGTGAGTAAATCTAGGTGAAGTTAAAACGCACATTATAACGCGTCTACAAGATTAGCTATGAACAGTTAGCGGTCGCCTATAAGCTAATTCTATTGTGCAGTGCTACATTAAGGAGTGTAGAAAAGTTGAACAATTTCGAGGAGTTATTTTGGAAGATATTGGCAATTTTAGACGACTGACAAAAGTGATTTTCTCGCCATCTGAGAAGCACTTTGTATCGTCAGATTCTACGGTACGGCTGACACGGCTAGTGAAATAGGGAGACTTCAGATTGCTTTTGTGACACAACGCTACAGTATTATGGAGCAGTTTAATATGGCAGTTTGTTCTTCTATTACCATAACCGAAGAGAAGATGGAAGGCTAAAGGACTTTAATGCAATTGGGACATATATTAACGGAGTAAGATAGCAGCATGGAACTTCGCTAATTGCCATTCCACACAAGCGAACATGTGGTGAACAACCATCTACACCCATGTTTCGTGGTTCAACGCTGAATACTATCAAACAGCAATGGAAACGATTTCATACTCACTGAATATGAATATTTCTTCGGAAATTACTACAAAAACTTCATGGCGATTTTCTACTGGAACTTCAGGGATTTTTCAAGAGAGGTCAGGGTTGTCCCGACTCACAAAGAAGAATTTTGCCGGAAGGATGTCTTTTGTCTTCACGGAGCAGTGCAATTTCCGGAGGAGGAAGCAGTTCGATTCTCCGAGGGTGCTGTTTCCTGTTTCGAGGATGGAGCTCATCTTCAAGTTGGTGAAATGGATCCATCAGCAGTCTTCTTTGGGGAATTTTCCTCTGGAACTTCAACCAGCAGATAAGGTAGTCGTGAACGTTTATTGTTGTATTTGAGTTTCTTAGCGATATTTGAGCAACCATTTTCCCATATTTTCTGTCCTCATGTATTTTGCCCTATATTCTTGTTTGAGATTCCTATTCTCAGTACACCTTGATGAGTTATGCCTTTTTCGACGATTTATTAAGACATTGTTATGTCATGGGCATAGTTAAATGATTTTGGATCAGTTGAGACTGATATTTAGATTTTTCAGTAATTTGCTTATTTTTTTTTGTAGTCACGATTTGACTGTAAGTTAATGATCTTTATGGCAGATTTAAATTCAGACAGCGTGTCACTTTATTAAAGGAATTCTACCCCACTTTAATTACTTTGACCAATTTTCTGTCATCATCAAGAAGGAAGAACATTTAATTGATTTTAGAGCGTTAAAATCCATTACGTTGTCGACGATCTTGGAAATACTAGTCGTTATTTGAATTGATTGCAACACAGACATTTATCGTCAGTTATGAACGACCATTGCATCATAGACCATTTTGTGAAAGATGAACTTTAATTATGAATTATTGAATGCATTAAAGTCGTGAACTTTTGTTAGGAGTTTTTTCTCAACTAGAGATTTATATAATGATGTTTGCATTCCCCAGTCTAATTGGATTCTATTCGACTATTTTCCAGTTTAGTCGCACTTTGTTTGATGATAGTATTTTTATACTACAATTCTTTGAAGATGTTAATCTTAAATTTTGATAGACCAGACAGGCGTATATAAGCGTATTCACTATTAAATTTGTTTGTGATTGGCAAATTTTTACTTCATTTCGATTCATGAATGAAATCCACGAAGGTTAAATGACAACAGTTTTGAAACAATTAATGATTATAAGAATTTTTGAAGTGGAACTATGAATGTATAATCGCTAGTGCAGCGGACGTGTTGAAAGTCGCTGATGTATAATGCCCTTGAATAAATGAAGGAGGTTCCCCACAGTAATTAATGATGTTAAAGAATTTGTTAGTGGAGGTTTTTGTAAGTTCTGTGGAAGATTTTGATGCCATATATATTAATATATGATGAATTTTGGGCCTATTTAAATGCAGTTTGTGCATTATTTTGTAAGCGAAGTATTTTCCGATGGAGTGTATTGTCATAGTCCGTTGAAAATTAATCAAGTGAATTTACTGTTATAATTAACAAGAGTATTGAAAGAATTTGAGATAAGATTTTGAATGAAGATTACCGTCACAAATAATTATAATAATTATTACAACCTTTATTAAACCAGATTGTGACATTAAATGTATAAATAACCTTCATTGGTCGATTATATTGACACGATTATGAAATTACCAACCGGATGAACATGTGGTTAAATGTATTTCTTAAATTAATAATTTAAATAATTTAAATGTTGATATTGTAAATAATGATGTAAATATCTTTGACAATAATGTGGAACGAAAGTAATGTTAGAGGCGTGTTTAAATTTTTTGTAATTATCTTCGACAATATTATAAACAATTTCTAATTGTTATAAATTATTTATGTGATTTTGTTATAAACATTTAAGAGTGTGTTTTATACTCTAAACTATGCTTATTAAACATTTGGATGATAACTTAACAAGTTTAGGGATTGTCAGAATAATCCAGTGGTATGTGAGTAAAGCATTTGAAAGACTTGCGTAAATATATATGAGTTGTCTTGCGGACATTTAAAGCTTTTGAGAGGGAGCTGGATTCTTACGCAGTGTGGCATGACAAGTGAGCCCCATTTGACAGGTGTGCGTCAGGTTGAAGGGTAGACGGCAGCTGGCCAGACAACTGGTTATCAGCGGGCGAGGTCGTCTACATTCTGGCCTTGTGCCTATAAATACAAGTGTCATGTTTATTAAAAGAAACAAATGCTCTATATATGTGTCTCGTCCTGACTTCCTTTTCCAGTCCAAATGTGTTTTGAATATTACATTATTTTGAGCTCGTGGGAGCTATCATTTTGTTTGATAACTTTGCAAGTCCTTCAGGTGGACATAGTCAGATTGACATGGGCTACTGATAGCCACATTTATTTTGTTGAGTTGTTAAAATCATTCCCTTTATTTGAAATAAAAGCTTTTGTACAGTTCAAAGTTCTCGTCTTCGTTCTGGTTCATTTTTAAATGTCATGGTGGAGGTTATTGTGGGAGCATACTTTAGAGATCCTGTTGTCAACCCAATCCCCGAGATAATTTTTAAGAGGTAAGTAAAGGTAAGTATGAACCCCGTCTATTTTGGTGTGTTCCACAATGATTTCCTGTTAACTTCTGTGCTCAAATCTCGGTAGTTTCTGTCAGTGCCATTTTCATTGGTGTAGCTGAGCCGGTGCGATTGATTGTTGGCAATCCGATTGAGGGGGCGGATATCTGACAGCCTACTATCCGGGTAAACGGGGACAGTACAATGTCAGACTTACCTACATCCCAACAGATATTGTCATGAGAGGGAATGACAATAGGCACACCATTTAGTTTCCTTAAGGCAATGACATCTAATTCACGATGATAGGATGGAAATCCATTTCTAATCATTATCTCCTAGGCCACCTCACTTTTATTCAAGTATGAAATGGCAGGCATAGCTCGATTATCCATTTGGTTTTGGTTTAAAATCACATGAAACAAAAAATACAATAATTAGAGATTATATTAAAATATCATAAACACTTTACGTAATTTCATTTAATATATAATCACTTCCATGTCTATAACCAGCAAGTTAACCTCAATTAAATATAGATGTGGTAAATAATCGAAACCACGCTCATGATACAAGTTGACACGCAGGAGTAACCCCCTTAATTGGAAGGACCGGGCCCAAAAGAAAACATACCCAGGATAGTATTCCGAGACCACAGTACTAAGCTTAGACATAGAAATGATACACTTGCGTTCCTTAAAGAACAACTTCTATTGACATTTTTTAAACAATACATTTACAAAGCATTAACAAGAAGATTAGATTTAGAAAACTTAAAAGATGTGGAAATATTTCACATACCAGCTGACTGTCGTGCATCGTTTCAGAAACCCAACTATCAATCATATAGGTCTCATTATCATCGAAGGAATGGCCATTAAAATCTTTTAATTACTAGAATAACTTCATAAGAAGCCAGAACTTAGCAAAGGCTCCGTCGATCCTTTTTCTGTTCACACACCAGTTGACTGTCGTACATCGTTAAGAAACCACAACTATCAATCATATCGGTTTCATTATCATCGAAGGGATGGACATTAAAATCTTTTATTTACTAGAATAACTTCATAAAAAGCCCGAACTTAGCAATGGCTCCGTCGATCCTATTCTGTTCACTGTAAAGGATTTCTCGAGGAAGGTTTCTGTAGAAAACATTCATTTATGACGAAAATAAGCCGAGCAGTAACGATTTGAGTGAAACGAGCCGAAGAGAAATCTGCCGTCCGTACGCCTTTTAAGGTCACCACGTACTCTTACTCGATGAAAAAGTCTATTTTTGTGGCATCACTTTACTAAGTATTTTCTGGGTTTATGCTAAAGGTACAGGTATGATTCTTGTCACATATAAGAAGCGGTATATTCTGAGTTACTTTTGACCAAGTAGTGCTACTTTGCTTTTATAGGATGTGTGAAATGAATACAAATTTGGACAGATACATTTTCAAAAAATGTTGTATAAGTTGCTTCAGGTACACATTTCTCAGTTGTTTTTCAATCAAATATTCTCAAATATTGTTCACATACTTGGAATGGATCATGACAGATGAGTAACCACTTTGTTTCATTATTATTGGCACAGAATGCAAGAAAAAAAAACGAACTCTTTCTTTTTAAATGTATTCAGAAATATATATCAATTTTTCTCTTCCCAATCCATGCCTACTATGTTTTGACTGAAAATAGGTTAACATTCAAGTACTCCATTAGGCAAGTTAATGCAAAAAAAAATTAGCCCTCTATCTTAAATGGTTTCCTAGTTATTGGTACCTAAACATGAAAAATGAGTTTTGACGGAAAACAGATGGCAAAGTTAAAAGTGTTTTATTCAGAGCATGGGACGCTAATTTTTAAAAACGAATTTAAGGTAGTTGTAGACATCAAAACCCCAACAAACTATATATATTTGGGTTCAGAAAAGAATGAATTTTATGGCGCCAAAATCAAAAAATCTATTTTTTCATCATGCAAGAGTACGTGGTGTCCTTAAGCTTTCGGTGGATAAACCGTTAAAAATATCGATATACTATGAGTGTAAGAATTGTTCAGCATGAAAAGTTCTACAAAAACGTCCGCGACAGCATATCTCTACCTTCAATACAGCGCCCACTATGAGTGTTGTTACGTTTTAATTTCTTCCAACTATCTCTATTGAGTGGAAATTTAAATTACTGGCGTCGGAGCCTGTTTACGAGATAGCGAGTGAGCCTATCAGCCCAACTTTGGCCTGCATCAAACTGTTGAGTCGTGTCGAGTTAAGACTTCGGAGAAGAATACTGGTATATGTGTTTCGAGTTTCACTGTTTACCTAGGTTTTTATGAATTGCGTCTGGGTCCTGCCGTCCGTGTGTCTTTTAAGCTTACGCTGGGTAAACCATTAAAAATACAGCGTGAAGCCGGGGTGGATTGCTAGTACCTTAATATTTGAAATGAAAATCCACTGCCTGCTTCCAGTCTCCGACCGGGTCAGGAATGGAATGAATGAAGCCCCCATCTAGCGGCGAGGATATGTACTGTGCCGGCTGCCGAGGCCTGACGCACTCCTCTGGGGCAATGATTAAATGAATGACAGATGAAATGAAATGAAATGATAGTGGAGAGTGTTGCTGGAATGAAATTTTTGACAGGGAAAACCGGAGTACACGGAGAAAAACCTGTCTGCCTCCGTTTTGTCCAGCACAGATCTCACATGGAGTGACCGGGATTTGAACCACGGACCCAGCGGTGAGAGGCTGGCGTGCTGCCGCCTAAGCCACGGAGGCTTCACCTTAATATTTATTAGTGATAATTACCTTACGTACTAATTTTCTGACAGGGGCTTTTTTTTTTGGGGGGGGGGGGGATACAGACTATCTGTGGGTGCCACTGTAGGCTTGGTTGTGTCTTGTAGAGCTATATGTCTTGTAAATTAACGTGTCGGCCTAGCAACCCCAAGCTTGCAGGTTCGCTCCTGGCCGTGGTTAGTGATTTTTTTTAAGAGCGGCAAAAATCACGACATCCAAGTCATACGTTGTTGGCATGTTAAAGAACCCATTTGAATTCAGTAGGCCGTGCTCATAGTGGCAAAATTAATCTCGTGATTTTCCGCCAACACAAAGTTCCTCCTTTCTCCACTAGAAAGCGCTATAGTGTCAAGGAGCTTAGATATCTAACCTCCTTGACTTTCATAGCGTTCCAAGGAACGACGAAATTCGAGATGCAAGCTACCCTTTGGGTGACAAATAACAAAGCTTGCACCCAGAACCCGAGGCCATACGATTCTTCTTATTATTATTATTTCGATTCGGCCATCTAAGGACCACGTCATTTCAAATGTTTCTTGTTGCATCGAGCTTTAACATCCTCCCAGTACTTTCGCATTAGTTATCGATGCTGTTGTTTCCTTTCTGCAGTCCACTTCTTGCCAGTTGGAAGCTTTGGCTTTTCTTGGAAACATCGCTGTGCTGTTAGTTTTTGTTTAAGTGTGGCACGTTCCCAAATATCGTTGCCTGTTATTCCCACTTCTTGCAAATCTTTGTCCACCTCAATGAACCAAGCTCCCTTGGTTTTCTTTTTGAGGAAGTAGGCGAAAATTCTATTTGTCAATCGTGCTGAGTTCATTCTTGTTATATGACAGTAAAAGGCAATACGATATTATTATTATTATTATTATTATTATTATTATTATTTGATGATGTTCGTTTGACTAGTGACACATGTCATCCCTTAGTTTTCTCCATTTGCGACAGTCCATAACGATATACCTAGGTATACCCATATATATCTTAAACACATGTAAGTTATTTCAGGTTATTGTTTCACATATTCCAGTATTTGGAATTATGTAGTGTTGACCGACTGAAAGTTAAAAAAAACAATCAAACCCGACAGCCAAGACCTCCGCGAGGTGGTCTTCAATTTAGTTCCTCCTACATATTTGTAGTATGTATGCATGACGTTTTATTGCATAGTTTCACGTATGATAGCCATTATTTAGTGTACGAACTTGAGAAGTATTAAGGATGAAGTTTGATAACTGCGCGTAGCTCGTCACGTTAATTAAGCGTATTAACACAGCTCTTCCCATCGCTCATTAGGGATGCCCTCTTACTATTTGTAGCAGCTTACAAAATAACCCACTAGATAAATTTGAAACGTCAGAGGAGAGGCTTTCAGTTCCACTTTGCTCTAACGACCTGCTACGTACGAGGGTAAACTTTGTTAAAGAATTTGTTTAACGCCGCTACTTGACACGTTTACTCAGATATACAGGGTGATTCGTTTGAGATGTCAGGAAAGCAAACCACTATACGGAGTGTTCCTCCGAAGGCCCATATCCCCGGTGTTAACAATGTTTTTTCAATAATTGAGGTTGTTGTTGTGTAACATCTTTCCAGTCGGTATCTGGATATTTTTGTGGCACTCGGTAGCTGGAAATTTTTGTGGGAGTGATTTTGGAAAAAGGACGGAAGTGGATGGGACGGAAACAATAGCGCGCGCGGTGGCGGAGATCGGTACAACGACGTACTGTAGGCCATGTGACTATGTGGAATGTAAATCGCATACGGTTTACCTCAAAGTTCGGAGGCCCCATTAAAGAAATTCCTACAATAAATCATCTTCAAGTGGTCGTTCTTTGGTGTGAAAATATTCATTATATCATATTTGCTGAAAACAATTATGATTTATTAAATCTTCATACTTTTCCTGTATTCTTTTTTAATGTTAGCACTCGAGGTACTGTCGGCCAAAATACAGCACTATTATATCATAATTGCTGAAAGGATTTGTCACTGGAGTTTTACAAGTACTGTAGTTATTGCTGAAATAATAGTAATGAGAACTTACCGATGTTAATAACACGAAGGAATCCTTCATGTTTGCTGACACAAGGTAGCACTATGAGTTCATTCTAAAAACAATGCGAGTAAGTAATATGGAATTATTCGAATAACATGTCAGATGTTACACATCATATGCGACTACTGTAAGGCTCGTAATTTTTTTTTGTGTAGCCGAAATAAACACTGCCCATTGGTTAAGTCGCGTGACGTCCAGTCTCAAAAGAAATCGACGGTTTGGAATTCGGATCTCATTTCAAAACAAACCTTATTTATTAATTTATAATAATTGTTTATTTATTTATTTATTTATTTATTTATTTATTTATTTATTTATTTATTTTATAAGTAGCGACAGCGGTAGCTAAGCTTCCTAACGCGCAGGGCTAGGCAATGGGGCCAAGCTACCTGCCGACTTGGTAGATATTGGTTCGAGTCCCATCTTCGACCGTCCTGGAAATGGTTTTCAGTGGTTTCCCATTTTCAACTCGAGGCACTGTACCTTCTGACAGGCCACGGCCGCTTCCTTCCACATCCCTGCTCAGTTTCATTCTCCATCATTAATGCCATCTCTCATTAACTCCTCTCATGATATTGGCGTCGGGAAGGACATCCGGCCGTAAAAACCATCCGCCACAAAGACTTTCATTGCATCTCATCCCCGATCTCGTTGGAAACGGGAATAATAAGGGGTAGACAATCATCCTCCATTTATTAATTTATTTATTTTTAAATTATTTACTTATATCTTCAGTTAGTTAATTAGTTAGTTAGTTATATAGTTAGTTAGTTAGACAGTTAGTTAGTTAGTGAGTTAGTTAGTCAGTTAGTCAGTTAGTTAGTTAGTTCGTTATTTAGTTAATCAGTTATTTATTTATTTAGTTAGTTAGTTAGTCAGTTAGTCATTTAGTTAGTTAGATAGATAGTTAGTTATTTAGTTGGTTAGTTAGTTAGTTAGTTAGTTAGTTATTTAGTCAGTCAGTGTGTTGGTTAGTTATTTAGTTAGTTAGTTAGTTAGTTTGTTAGTTAGTTAGATAGTTAGTCAGTTAGTTAGTTAGTTAGTTAGTCAGTTAGGTAGTTGGGTAGTTAGTTAGTTATATAGTTATTTATTTATTTAGTTAGTTAGCTAGTTAATTAGTTAGTTAGTTAGCTAGTTAGTTCGTCAGTTAGTTCGTTAGTTCGTTCGTTCGTTCGTTAGTCAGTTATATGTTCACTTATTCATTCATTCTATATACACAGTATATATTTTATTTATTTATTTATTTATTTATTTATTTATTTATTTATTTATTTATTTATTTATTTATTTATTTATTTATTTATTTATTTATTTATTTATTTAACGTTTTGTTTACAAATAGCGATATGCTCAAAACAAAGCGAATTGCGGCCACCATCTCATATGACTCAGTGATACAATAACAGTTACGAAGTCTGCTATATGCAAGAGATGCTTCCATTTAAATCCCCGAGCTACATTAGAAGAGGCTTGTTCACTTCATTTTCCCCCATCATCCTCGTCCAAGTATTGTATTTAGCTTACAGCTCGTTTGCTTTCACTGGAAATGCGAGTTACCGTTCAAGCTTTTAGCAGAAGAATTAACATTTAATGCTCTTGAGAAATAGAAAATCCTTTTATTCTGACGATGTGAATAGGATTTAACTCGCATTCAAGTATAAATTAAAAATTCATGTCTCGCATCTCCGCTGTTTTTATGTAACTAGGTCATCTCCACAGAAGAATAAATTGAGTTTCTGTGTGATGTTGAACTTTTGTTTCGTATTACTCTAAACTCCTGCATAGCCAAGCGGTCTAAGGCGCACATCGCGTGTGCATGAGGTATAGTCGGAGTGATCTTAAATTAACCACTAAAAAGGAACTTATTCGTTCTCTGAAGGATATTTACTAGTCTAACAGTTGTGGACAGGTGAACCCTCAAAAATAGTACATTATGCAACGAGCCTATAATGGCAATAATTAAAACACGGGTATGTTCATAAAACGACCGTAACCGAGTTGTATAATTTCCATACGAGTGTCTTAATTACCATTATAGGCGAGTTGCATACGCCTGTTTATGTTCGACGATAATTATAAATTTATTATATGTTTTAACATAAATAGGGGCAGATGACCTCGTAGTTCCGCCCCTTAAAACAATAGTAACTAAATAACTAACACAAATATTCATCAATATCTGCTGAGATTCGGTAACTTGAATTTTTTGATCGGAGTGCAAGCGCTGGGTAAGATATCTCTGTTTTCCAAGTTCTCTGACCGACTGACGTACGCGCTCTGTGTGCTTGGCAATGCTATAAATATTCTTTGATGCCATATGTTTACAGCTTGGCCGATGTGCACCAGCATTCAGTCAAACTGTCACCGAAGTCGTTTGAAAGCAATGTGCTGTGTAGAAATTGGAGTTGGGGATATTAACGTACATTGCTACTTCTTGTCTCATATTCGCCAGGTTATTTACGCGAACATATGGACGGAGCACTTTCCATGTCGGTAATGTATATAGACATGTTGGATTTTGAGCGCATGCGCGACGGTATCCTTACCTCATTGGTCAATGAATGAGCTCTGATTGGCTGGAGAAACTGTATCTTAATGAAAAACAGTGTTATAATGACCCTCATTATGATACCGTACAGATTTCTCACACATAATGTTTACATTTCGACATCGTCGAACATAAAATTGACTAAACTACTGATATTAGCCATAAAAGCCAACGGCCTGACCATTTTGAAACACCGGATCCCATGAGAGCTCCGCAGTTAACCCTTTATGTGATAGTGGTCTCTAGAGTAACCACCTTTCATAAGGTCAGTTTATGCTTTCAAAGTTGCTGATAGTTGAATCTTTCAGCCAAATTTCGGAGAATTTCCATGCCGAAGTGCTAATATTTCTAAAAATCAAATAGTATATAGATATCTACTTGACGTAAGCTAATGTGCCGGATAAAATTTAAAAATTTTAACTAAGAACATTAACAATTAAAGTGTAAGAAAACATAAACATAGAAATTAAAATCACAAAAAATACAATAATAAAATAAATCTAAAAATGCAAATAATAAATATAACTATAAACAGGTAGTTCTGTGAAGAACTATACAGCCTATTTTCATATATCCTACTTATGTTAATAGCCACTATCAACATACAAAATTTCAGTTTGATTGCTGTAATAGATTCGTAGATATTGAGAACCGACTAAATATTTCGGATGATCGCCATGATGGATTGTTATATGTATAAGCCATATAGTCATGTACTATTAAAGGAAAATTATTGCGTAGGTCCATTATTCAAACCTTCACTTCGATCGCATGGTTACGGCACAAGAAATAAAAACTTAATTTTAAAATTCGCACAGCCGCCATCTTGAGGTTATGTATACAATTGAACTAAATTAGATACCAGATACCAGTGCATTACAATGTGTATAAACATTTGCTGTAACAAGTTTCATTGCGTTTGGATCATTAAATCGCGAGAAAAGTCTATTTAAAAATTTCAACTTTGCACGGCCGCCATGTTAGTTTTGTAGTTAACAGGTTTCTGAAAGTCTCATAGATGAACTTCCAGTAGTGCCCTTTATCTCCGTACACAATTTCAGGGTGATACCGGTAGTTTCAGAGATATTAAAAACAAGTGAAATATTTCGTACAGCCGCCATCTTGAGGTTATGTAAACAATTGAACGAAGTTAGATGTCTAAGTATAAACATATACTGTACCAAGTTCCATTGCGTTTGGTTGGTTAAATCGCAAGAAGCATCTATTTAAATATCGCAAATTCGCTTGGCCGCCATGTTGGTTTTGTAGTTAAGAGGTTTTCAAAAGTCACATAGATGAACTTCTAGTAGTTCCCTTTATCACCGTAAAAAAATCCAGGCTGATAACCGTGATAGTTTCGGAGATATTGAATGCTAGTGAAATATTTCGTACAGCCGCCATGTTGGATTGGTGAGACGTAACAAAATTTGAAGGCCACGGTCGGGGTTGTCCGGAATAGTGCTATGAACTTACCGAGTTTCATTGAAATCGCTCCAGTCATTTAGATTTTATTAGGGACACACTCACACACACACACACGCGCGAATCACACACGCACACACAGACACACACACGGACAAAGCCTTTTTTTTTTCATAAATGAAAATAGGCTAAAAATATAAAAATAGTTTTAAAAATCAATTCACAAATAAATAATTAATTACATTTTTTTAAATATCAAAATTAACAATGCATAAATTAAACAAGAAGTTCCGTGAAGAACTATACAGCCTACTTTTCATGCCAATGATTATTCTACAGAATATGAACCTATCTAGAATAATGACGAAATTAAGTTGCTAATATCGACATTTCCAATTAGTTCGAAATACTGTATACCTGGCATAATGTATCCTAATAGAGCACTACAGTTGGCAGCCCTGATGACTGAATATATTCTTAGTTCCGTCTCTTAAGGTACAAAATACAAAATTTGGTTGAAGTCCAATGAATAGCATGGACGTTACATGCAGTTAAACATTGGATCTAACAGCGCGCGTAAAATCATGTTGGCAACAATGTCATGCATGTATTGGTCAGAAATAATCTGAAATAATATGATCTATTGTTGTGCCAATTCTGAATGAAATCCATTAGTTAGTATAGAAGTTACATGCATTTTAAAATTGGACCTATCAGCAGGCTTAGAATCATGTTGGCAGCACTGACGTATATTAGTTACTCCAAATTCGTCTAGAATGCCAGGTACTATACGTGTGCAAAGTGTAGAGCTATTGGCTTGCATACTTTCTGATATATTGATATTAGGGTAACAAAAATAGGGACAGCACATATTAACAGTTGGCAGCACTGGTTGCTCCTTAGAATACGCATAGTCATATCTGTTATGGTACACATAGCACATACGAAATTTGGTTGAAATCCAAATGATAGTATGGAAGTTACATTGTAATGGTTTTTAAAAGTTTATTGAATATTGGTAAGCAAAGTGCTCCACTCGTTGGGCGTTATTTGTAATGGTTTTTTGTTCATATTTTAATTGACTATTAATAAGAAAGCTCCACTGTTGGGCCTCATTTGTAATGGGTTGTGAGAGCTTAATGGGGTTCTATTAATAATAAGAAAAGCGCTCCGCTAGTTGGGCGTTATTTGTAATGGTTTGGGAGATATTTAAACTTGATTACTGTTAATAAGAATAAAGTTAATTAAAAAAGTTAATATGCAAAGCTCATTATTTAAATAATCGCCCACATTTGGGTTATCAAAATGAAACATTTAATTGTGTATTAATCTAATAGTGTATCTGTATTGTTGTCAGCTTCACTAAAAAAGTACATAATGTGTAATATATGTGTTGCCAGGGCGCCAGATCATTTATATATATCATGATCAAAATAATATATTAAACCTCGGTTACACAGAGGTAGAGCATCGAAATTCCTATCTCCAGCCGTAGTGAAACTTACGTAATCTAACCTTACGATATATAGTTCAGGAGTATGGTGTTGCCTTATAGTAATTTCTAGCTACTAAAGGAAACCAGTCAAGCATTTGAATTTAAAATGAATTTAATATATAAAAACAATAAGTGCAAAAAAAAATATAAAATACTAAAGATAAAAATAATAATAATAAATTTAAATTAAAGAATCTACTGAATTTACTTATATTATGGTTCTTGGTTAGAAATTGGAGTATACTGAGTTAATTGAATAGAATATATTGAATTTAATAAGCATGATAGCCTTCTGATTTGACTGGAGTATAACTGTTTACATCGCTCACCGCATTGAAGATCTTTGTAGTTGGATTGTTGCGTAGAGAGTTCCAGATGGCCCTGAACATCCTCAAAGTAATTAATTTATATGTGGATGACGGAATAAATTCCAAAAATCATCCCTGTGACAATAGCCTCGTACACAACCATGTCACAGTTTGACGAGACAGAATGTCTTATCAAATTCACATACTTAATAGTCAACTGTCTAGTTTAGAACTGCGTTATAGATTCTATCTCGCTACAAGTTCTTCTGCTCCACTCAGCATCCTTCCTTCTCCTCCAGCAATTCAATAATAATAATTCCATTTGGGCGGCCGTCATATATATATAACGTTCCCAGGTAAAGCACGTGTATGACCCCTCTTCAGAAGTCGCTAGGCGATATAAGCCCGCCTTTCATATATCAACAATGACAATACTTCTTTGTAGTATTTCTCGGGAGGTCTAGCCCACCCTCTATATATAGTTGCAAAGGATTCATTCATCGGCCCAGCATTGTTAGTGGTAAGTCTTCTTAGAATCTTTTCTTAGTATGATTTGTATATAAGTAGAATACTTGATGTGACAGACATAAGTGTCTATTTATGTCATTTCCAAGAAGCCGCCTTCTATGGACACCCTCTTTTTCTCTTGTTCGAATTTTCTTCAGAAATAATATTCAGTCAAGCGTCAAACTAATTTCAAATATAATGTGTATCGCTCAAAATCCTTTCAATTGCCATAATATTCTACATTACCGCATAATAATAGATATAAATATATTAGTTAACATAATAACTAATAAAAGGTAAAATGTAAACTTAAAAAATATTGATAATAATAATAATAATAATAATAATAAAATATATAAAATTATTTCGTTCTGGTCACAAATTGGGACCATCACATATTCTCCCCAGAGAATTATGGTATATGTCAACAATCATATCACCATACTTCTCTTCAACACTTGTACAAATATAAAATATTATACTCTACAAAGAAATTACAAACATCGACATTATTATACTCTTCAAAGCAATTACCAACATACAAAACATATACCCTTCAAGTTTAATATATATATATATATTTTAAATTTCAGTCTTTCACTGTTCATAATGTCTTTTTCTTTCTTCTTTACATAATTAAAGCGACCTGTAAACAATGTACATCAAAATACCCTTCACTTTTATATACTTGTCTTGGACATAAGTCATCGTTGCACTTATGTATATTTGGGTGGCATACACCTTTGCTTTATATCTTGAGGACGTAGAATTCAATTTTCAGCCTGGTGTCGAACTGAATACACTATGGCTAGTTGGTGGGACTGCCAACTGATTAAATCACTTTATCACTTCACAACACTTGGTATGTGATGCGAGTCACCAGATCTACTCCAGTCTCTCAGGAATTATATGTATCTAGTAACACAGGCATATTATTAAAAAAATGAAACTTTATTAGCTTGTATTACCTAAGGCAACATCGTTCAGTGCAAATGCAGTGCGCTAAATTACCCCACATATGTATATATATCACACTCAAATACACAAGCTTATAGCCGACAAAATACGCTTTATATTTCCTCTGTGCTCTTCAAGACACACAATATCATAGGTTGATGCAAACCCTCTCCATTACCTGCTCGTTCAGACCACAATTATTCACTTAATATTAAGCGACTTTCCTTACTTACCATCAACTTCACTTCTTATTACTCATGATACATATTTCCTTAAGGATCTCACATTGTAAGTGCCGTATAATCGTTTTCCTGCATTTTCTGATTACTCACCTTTTTAACCGTAATTACTGATCTTATTTCTCACAATTACACTCCATTCTATTCAAGATTACATATCTTAATCACCTGTCGATACTCACCTTTTTTTTTTAAATTATACTTCTTTCTATTCAAGATTACACCTCTTTATCACCCGTAGTTGTTCACATTATTTCTCAAAATTATACTTCTTTCTATTCAAGATTAGACCTCTCTATCACCCGTAGTTATTCACATTATTTCTCAAAACTATACTTCTTTCTATTCAGGATTACATCTCTTTCGCTTAATCCGTATTCACTTACTTTATTTCTCAAAATTACACTTCTTTCTACTCAAGATTACATTTCTTTCTCACCCGTAGTTATTCACCTTACTTTATTTCTCAAAATTACACTTCTTTCCACTTCAGATTACCATTCTTTCGCTAAATCCGTATTCACTTACTTTATTTCTCAAATTTGCACTTCTTTCTACTTCAGATTACTTTTCTTTCGCGGAATCCGTATTCACTTACTTTATTTCTCAAAATTACACTTCTTTCTACTCAAGATTACACCTCTTTATCACCCGTAGTTATTCACCTTATTTCTCAAAATTATACTTCTTTCTACTTCATAATACCTCTCTTTCGCGGAATCCGTATGACCGATAAAATTTAATTTCTCCAGTACAAAAAATGACTTTCCTTTAAATCCTTGCATTACTATCCTAGCTACTGAAATATTAACTGTTAACAAAATCTGCCTAATTAAATTACGGGCATCAAAATATAGCTTTATTTTCCTTTCTGACTTGGGAACTACCCTTAACGAATTAATATATATATGGGCTAATATAGGGTTCTATAATTGTATCTTGCAATATGCTTTCAATCTGCCTACTTAAATTACGGGCATCACAATATAGCTTTACTTTCCTTTCTGATTTGGGAACTACCATTAACGAATTAATATATGGGTTAATTAATATAGGGTTCTATAATTTTATTCTGCAACATGCTTTCTATCTGCCTACTTAAATTACGGGCATCACAATATAGCTTTACTTTCCTTTCTGATTTGGGAACTACCATTAACGAATTAATATATGGGTTAATTAATATAGGGTTCTATAATTCTATTCTGCAACATGCTTTCAATCTGCCTTCTCTCAGCTTCCTGAAATTTGTAAGGCACGGGGTAGCGATGACCTACAAAAATACTATGATCATGTACATATAATGAATGTTCGTAGCAATTAGCTAATCCAATACGGTTCTCAAATATATACTAATTCTCTTACAACACCTTCAACACTCGATCCACACGATCAAAAATCGATCCACACGATCACACTCTAACGCACTCTGTAATGCAGCCTCACGCAAGGAATCCTCTAGATAATCCTTCGTCATCATACTGCCTAAAAATGTAAAAAAAACAAGGTTCCCTCTCACGAGATACCCTAACAATCTCACCACTCACCACCTCACTACAAATATCGACTCCTTTAGTCATTAATACCTCCTCAAGCGTACATCTATTCTTAGAACCACAGTATAACTTACTTCAATTATTAAATGACATGATCATAACTCCACCCATTCATCTGAATTTAACACTACCCTCCTTATAACATAGCAGTGCAGAATGTTGCGACATCCTGTCCGAACCCATAATTAGTGAATAAATCAGATTTGGACTAAAAAAAACATACTTGTGTTCCTATCTTACTTTCTTTTAAAATTTCTGCAACCACTTGTTTAGAAATTATGTGAGATTTCTTGCCCACCGCAGTTAACACGAAAGTAGTTCTAATTGGAATTTCCTATATTTTTATACCATGTTCCTTCCTATTATTATAAAATGCTGCACTGATGCAGAAACCTGACAGCCACTGTCAAAAAGTGTATCGATACACGCCCCTAACACTTGTAATTTTAAGACTGAGTTAAAATTAATAACGGTAGTTTCTTTAGATACATCCATAAATTCACTTAATAAATCACTACGGATATTTAGGTCATACGGTTCGCTCAAAATAGTAATACCGACTTACATAACTACTATATCTGGCATTTTTAAGTTCTTATCACCTTCTTCTTCGCTTCTATATTTATTTATAGTTACACTTTCCTCTTTCCTCATAACAATAGTTTCTTCCTCCCCCGTACTATATTTATCAATAGTAACACTGTATTTCGCCTTTGCCCCTATTACTTCTCCTATTCTATCTTCTATGGCACGCCACTGCACTTCATAATCTTTCTCACTCTCTTTCATTATATTCTCTATTTCCACTAACAACTTCATTTTCTCCCCTTTCATTTTACTTCTGGACTTACTAATTTCATGCCTTTCCTTCATTTCTCCACTACTATAGCTTAACGACCTTTCTAACTGTTGCTTTTTGCTTCTGCTTTCTTCTATATCCGTCCTTCTTTCGTCTTCTACACTATCTCTCTCCGCCATTTCCTCCACCATCGCGCTCTGCTTGTGCTTTTTCTTCCTATGTTTTGGATTACTTATCTCAGCTTTCTGCTTTCCTTGTTCAATAATTATATCTTTCTGACTATGACTTAACGCACGCTTCTCTATCTCTGTTAACTTCATATTGACTTCCTTTATATAGGCTCTGACTTCTTCCCTTGTCTGCCTATTTTGTTCCTCTATAATTTTCTGCATTTTTATTTCTTGAGTGCTTATCACTTTCTTTATTTTTCCTACTTCTATTCCTATCTTGTCTTTAATCTTCATCTCTTCTTTCTTGCTACGTTCCATAATCTCTACCTTCACGTCTTCTACTCTTTCCCTTACCTTTTGATTAATCTCTTCTACTTTCTTGCCTATAACTTCAAACTTTTCCCCCACTTCTATCCTAACTTCAGTTATGGTTTTCTTTAACTCACTTTGCAATTCCTTTCTTATTATTTCTTTGAATTCTGACATATTCTCCTTAATCCTCTCATACTTTTTACTTAACTCCTCATTCACCTTTTCCATTTTATCTAGCTTCTGATTAATTTCTTTATTATCTTTACATATCGTCTCTTTTATCTCCCTACTCCTCTCCTGATTTTGCCTACTTATTTCCTCTCTCATCTGCCTACTCATCTCCTGATTATTTTTATTGCTATCTTCTAGCTTCTTGTCTATTGCCTTGCTTATCTCCTCTCTCATCTCCCTACTCATCTCCCGATTTTGCCTATTCATCTCCAGAAACATTCCCATGATCTCATCTAATTTGTTTTCCGAAATATCCAAAGGCTTTTGTTTCTCCTTCCCTCCACTAGTCTCAGGATTTATTTCAGGATGTACCTCTATATTCGTCTCAGGGTTAACCTCGGGATTATTCTCAGGATTACTCTCAAGATTTACCTCCGACATCTTGGTATAATCCTCTACACTCTCAGCCTCAGTACCACTATCAACTTTCGTATAATTAGCTTTCTCGCCTTTACCCCTACTCCTCAATTTCCTTTGTTCCTCATCCGCCATCTCGAAGTACACCGTATAAAGTTTATCGTTCCAAAATTCACCTAACTTTCCCCCAAAATCAATCACTAATAATACACTAATTCACTTCACTTTCCCCCAAAATCACTCACTAATAATACACAAATTCACTTCACTATCCCCCAAAATCACTGACAATTTGCACTGAATTAACACTCACTCCTTCCGTAAATATCGTTAGGTTTTCGTGCCGCACAGTTGGGTGCCATTTGTAATGGGTTTTTTGTTCATATTTTAATTGACTATTAATAAGAAAGCTCCACTGTTGGGCGTCATTTGTAATGGGTTGTGAGAGCTTAATGGGGTTCTATTAATAATAAGAAAAGCGCTCCGCTAGTTGGGCGTTATTTGTAATGGTTTGGGAGATATTTAAACTTGATTACTGTTAATAAGAATAAAGTTAATTAAAAAAGTTAATATGCAAAGCTCATTATTTAAATAATCGCCCACATTTGGGTTATCAAAATGAAACATTTAATTGTGTATTAATCTAATAGTGTATCTGTATTGTTGTCAGCTTCACTAAAAAAGTACATAATGTGTAATATATGTGTTGCCAGGGCGCCAGATCATTTATATATATCATGATCAAAATAATATATTAAACCTCGGTTACACAGAGGTAGAGCATCGAAATTCCTATCTCCAGCCGTAGTGAAACTTACGTAATCTAACCTTACGATATATAGTTCAGGAGTATGGTGTTGCCTTATAGTAATTTCTAGCTACTAAAGGAAACCAGTCAAGCATTTGAATTTAAAATGAATTTAATATATAAAAACAATAAGTGCAAAAAAAAATATAAAATACTAAAGATAAAAATAATAATAATAAATTTAAATTAAAGAATCTACTGAATTTACTTATATTATGGTTCTTGGTTAGAAATTGGAGTATACTGAGTTAATTGAATAGAATATATTGAATTTAATAAGCATGATAGCCTTCTGATTTGACTGGAGTATAACTGTTTACATCGCTCACCGCATTGAAGATCTTTGTAGTTGGATTGTTGCGTAGAGAGTTCCAGATGGCCCTGAACATCCTCAAAGTAATTAATTTATATGTGGATGACGGAATAAATTCCAAAAATCATCCCTGTGACAATAGCCTCGTACACAACCATGTCACAGTTTGACGAGACAGAATGTCTTATCAAATTCACATACTTAATAGTCAACTGTCTAGTTTAGAACTGCGTTATAGATTCTATCTCGCTACAAGTTCTTCTGCTCCACTCAGCATCCTTCCTTCTCCTCCAGCAATTCAATAATAATAATTCCATTTGGGCGGCCGTCATATATATATAACGTTCCCAGGTAAAGCACGTGTATGACCCCTCTTCAGAAGTCGCTAGGCGATATAAGCCCGCCTTTCATATATCAACAATGACAATACTTCTTTGTAGTATTTCTCGGGAGGTCTAGCCCACCCTCTGTATATAGTTGCAAAGGATTCATTCATCGGCCCAGCATTGTTAGTGGTAAGTCTTCTTAGAATCTTTTCTTAGTATGATTTGTATATAAGTAGAATACTTGATGTGACAGACATAAGTGTCTATTTATGTCATTTCCAAGAAGCCGCCTTCTATGGACACCCTCTTTTTCTCTTGTTCGAATTTTCTTCAGAAATAATATTCAGTCAAGCGTCAAACTAATTTCAAATATAATGTGTATCGCTCAAAATCCTTTCAATTGCCATAATATTCTACATTACCGCATAATAATAGATATAAATATATTAGTTAACATAATAACTAATAAAAGGTAAAATGTAAACTTAAAAAATATTGATAATAATAATAATAATAATAACAATAAAATATATAAAATTATTTCGTTCTGGTCACAAATTGGGACCATCACAACATGTATTTAAAGTTGGACCTGTCAGCAGGCTTAGAATCATGTTGGTAGCACTGACGTATATAAGTTACTCCAAATTAATATAGAATGTCAGGGACTATACGTGTGCATAGTTTAAAGCTGTCGGCTTGCATACTTTCTGATATATTGGTATTTGGATAAAATAAATTAGGAGCATTTATTAACAGTTGGCAGCCCTGGTAGGTCTGAAGAATACGCTCAGTCATATCTGGTTATGTACACATACAACATACGAAATTTGGTTGAATTCCAGTTGATAGTATAGACGTTATATGCATTTAAAAATTGGACCTATCAGGAGGCTTATAATCATTTTGGCAACACTACCATGTTTAGCCTCCTGGAAATTAAACTGAAATATTATGATCTGTACGTGTGCCAATTTTGAAATAGCTCCCATTCATACTTTCCAAGATATCCAACATGGAGCTCAAATTTCAATTGCGATTTTTTAGCAGTTGGTAGCACTGACATCATTTTCAAATATGGCCGTGAGATATTCAGGTATAGATCTTTACTCCTACCAAATTTTGTTTCGATTGCTGCAGCCGTTTAGGAGTTGATAGGGGGGGACACACACACAGCCAGACAGACAGACAGAAGGACAGACAGACAGACAGACAGACAGACAGACAGACATTTGCCCGATCTCATAAGTCTACTTTTTCCTCATTTTTGCAAAATGTGAAAAGTAGGCTAAAAATGGAAAATAAATATGAAAATGAAAATCCAGAGCCTGCTTCCAGTCACCGACCGGGTCAGGGATGGAATGAATGAAGTCCCCATCTATCGGCGAGGATATGAACTGTGCCGGCTGCCGAGGCCTGACGCACTCCTCTGGGGCAATGATTAAAGGAATGACAGATGAAATGAAATGATAGTGGAGAGTGTTGCTGGAATGAAATTGTGACAGGGAAAACCGGAGTACCCGGAGAAAAACCTGTCTGCCTCCGTTTTGTCCAGCACAGATCTCACATGGAGTGCCCGGGATTTGAACCACGGACCCAGCGGTGAGAGGCCGGCGTGCTGCCGCCTAAGCCACGGAAGCTGAAAATAAATATATAAACATTAAAATTAGAAAAACAACATTTATAACAATAATCAAAATAATAATCAAAACCAATTTTCCTAATAAACTCTGAAAGGATCACTGAACAGGATGTGATGACCACGATAAGGGATTTGAGGAATCATAAGGCGTGTGGTCTTGATCTTATTTACAACGAGCACCTGAAGATTGCATCGGCGGAACTAAGTGGCTGCCTAGCTGCACTGTTTAACGAGTGTCTAATGAAGGGGTTCTTACCGGTCACGTGGAGGACTTCGTTAGTAAAAATGCTCTATAAAGGTAAGGGAGACTGTGGCGATCCCAATTCATACAGAGGCATTGCCCTGGAATCAGTTCTTTTGAAACTCCTAAGCATTATCTTATGTAATCGTCTGTCTAAAATCATTGACGCTCAATTACCGGAGGAGCAATTTGGCTTCAGAAAGGGAAGAAGATCTGCCACCCAAGCCATAGCCTGTTTACAAACTAACATAGAGGAAGCCTTGTCACGGAAAAGGGGTAAACTACATGCAGTATTCCTGGATTATGCCAAGGCCTTCGATACAATCAATAGACAATTACTAGTGAGGAAGTTAGAAAACTTAATAGGTACAGAAAACTATTTGGTGAGGTTTGTTCGGTCGTTACTGAGTGAAAATATCATTGTCATTTCGGATGAAATTGCGAAATCGAAGGAAATACGACAGACAATAGGAGTTGTTCAAGGGGATCCCCTCAGCCCTATTATTTTTATTAGCCTATTTTCAATTTTGAACAAATAGGCTTATGAGATCACCTTTTGTCCGTTGTGTGTGTGATTCGTGTGTGTGTGTGTGTGTGTCCCCTAATAAAATCTAAACGGCTGGAGCGATTTCAATGAAACTCGGAAAGTTCATAGCACTATTCCCGGCGACCTCGACCGTGCCCTTCAAATTTTGTTACGACTCACCAATCCAACATGGCGGCTGTGCGAAATATTTCACCAGCATTCAATATCTCCGAAACTATTCCCGATATCACCCTGGAATTTATTACAGTCATAAAGGGAACTACTAGAAGTTCACCAATGTGACTTTTGAAAAACTGGTAACTACAAAACCAACATGGCGGCCAAGCGAATTTGCGACTTTTAAATAGACGTTTCTCGCGATTTGACCAACCAAACGCAATGAAACTTGGTACAGTATATGTTTATATACATTGTAATGCACCGACATCTAACTTCGTTCAATTGTTTACATAATCACAAGATGGCGGTTGTGCGAAATATTTCACCGGCATTCTATATCTCTGAAACTATTAGCGGTAAAACCCTGAAATTTTGTACGGAGATAAAGGGCACTACTGGAAGTCCATCTATAAGACTTTCAAAAACCGGTTAACTACAAAACGAACATGGCGGCCAAGCGAATTTGAAAATTTTAAATAGACCTTTCTCGCGATTTAATGTTCCAGTGCACTGAAACCTGGCACAGGAAATATTTATACACATTGTAATCCACTGGTATCTAATTTAGTTCAATTGTTTACATAACCTCAAGATGGCGGCAGTGCGAATTTTAAAATTAAGATTTTATTTATTGTGATGTAGTCATGCGATCGAAGTGAAAGTTTGAATAATGAACCTACGCATTAATTTTCCTTTAATGGTACATGACTCTATGGCCTATACATTTAACAATCCAACATGGCGACCATCCGAAATATTTAGACGATACTGAATATCTACGAATCTATTTTAGCAATCAAACTGCATTTTTTAATGTTCATAGGGGCTATGAACTTAAATTCACCTATAGGACTTTAAATAACCTGGTGATCACAAATCCAACATGGCGGTGACGCGAATTATAAATATTCACATGGACGTTTCTCGCAATTTAACCATCCGCGTGCAGTGAAACTTGGTACAGTAAATCCTTATACGAATGTTAATCCACTGGCATCTAATTTATTTCAATTGTTTCCATAACCTCAAGATGGCAGCTGTGAAAAATTTTAAAATCTCCTTGTTTTTTCTTGTGTCCTAATTATGCGATTGAAGTTTGAATACTACACGTTCACAATAATCTGCATGTAACAGTACATAACTCTAGGACCTACATATATAAAATCCAACATGGCGACCATCCGAAATATTTAGTCGGTTCTCAATATCTACGAATCTATTACAGCAATCAAACTGAAATTGTGTATGTTGATAGTGGCAATTAACATAAGTAGGATATATGAAAATAGGCTAAATAGTTCTTCACGGAACTACTTGTTATTGCTACGACAGATGTTGTACAAGTATTGCCCTCAAACGTGAAGTTATATATTTACGCAGATGACATGGTTCTAACGGCAACCAGGGGCGTGGTGGCTCAGCGGTCTAGCTGTATGCCTCTCACCAAGGCGGTCCGGGTTCGATTCCCGGTCAATGCATGTGAGATTTTCGAAGTGAAATGCCATGTCCTGTGGTTCGGATTCCACGTAAAAAGGAGGTCCCGTGGCTCATAATCTACAGATTAACGGTCACGTTAAACTACAAGCTTCCTTCCTTTTCTAACGGCAACCAGTGAAGTGGCGCTGCAACAGGCTTTTAATCAAGTGACGGAGTGGGCGAAATCAAATAAACTTCAGTTGAATGTGAAGAAGACAGTTTCCATGACTTTTCGAAAAGGAGGAAGAGGAGCAACAATTCCTTACGGAGATGAACCACTGGCTTGTGTGACACACTTCAACTATCTTGGGGTGACTTTTCAGATGCATGGCAACGTTTTCTCAATCCACATCAAGGACAGATCAAAAGCGGCTATAAAGGCCGTGAGTGACATACGGCATCTCAGAATACTTTCCTTAAAGACTGCAATGAGACTCTTCTGGCTGAAAATCGCCCCGATAATTACATATGGTCTGGAAAACATTTGGTCCCACCTAAAGTACAAGCATCTAGTGGAGATAGAGAAGGTCAAGGCTGTCTACCTAAAGAAAGTCTTATTTATGCCTCTCCCGATTTACTCTTTCTCGTTTGGTTTATGAACTCTCAAGTGAGCTTCCCTTTGTTGAAGAACTGAGACTGCAGATGTTTTTGCCACAACACATGGTTTTGAGACACTAGTTCAGGAATTGAAGTCTAAGAAAGATAGCATCTGGCAAGAATTTTACGCGACTGATGCGATGACATCACGGGACTGGACAGAGAGCTCCTACGAGCTGAAGCACCTGGTAACGAGATTCTCGGTACATGGTTTCCATTTCAAAGTGTGTAATAACAGAAGATTTCATCAGCCAGACTTAAATTGTATATGTGCCCTATGTTGTAGAAGTTGTGATCGATACCACGTGATGTGGTGTGGGCAGAGGAGGTTATCTCTGTCTCAGTTCTGTTCAAACTAGTTGTAATTTCATACTGCATATTTTGTGCTTTAATAAATTTATGATTATAATAATAAACAGAATGAATTAGAATGTAAAAACACATAAAAATAAAAAATAGTTTTTCCCTATAAAGGGTTAAGCAGCATTGGGCGTGGTTTGACCTTGGATGGAATGCTGGTTCAGTGGGACCACGCGCTGTTGGTGGGAATAGGAGGAGCGGGAAGGCCCTGGTCACCCTACCGCACGTAAACTCCGACTGAGGATAGCCTCTTCTGCTTTCGGGCAGAATACCAGCAATAATAATAATAATAATAATTAGCCATAAATACATTCTGTAATGATTCAAAATAACTTACATGTGGAAAGGATGTATACACTCTTCCGCTGTCTATAACCCACCCTCCATCCCAACTCATATCACGACTTACTGTGCATAGTAAAATTCTAGCTGTGTCGGCCATTATCCGCGTCAATTATAGACAAGTACACTATTGCCAACCCCAACGAAACCCTACCCATACGGTAACTAATTGTATAGGCGATCTAGGTAGCATTCTGTGAATGGTTCAAATGAAAATAACAGTGGTTTTGACTTGGGAACCTACATTGCGTGGTGCCAATCGACCCCGTTTGACAAGACGAAAACATAGGGACGACAGTAACGACAATAAAACCGAAGAGAGGCGAGGATTGAAAATGAGACGGCCGTGGCCTTAAGATAGGAACCTTCCTGGTATTGGCTTCAAGTAGAAGCACTTACAGTAGTCATTGGTATTATAAATTTTCAGTCGGTTGACACTATATAATCCCAATTACTGGGACATGAGAAATATTACCTGAATACATTACATGTGATACAGTCAGTCTGATAGACTAGACTTTATATCATTTCAAATGACGCATGCTACAAATGCTACACATGTTAGGTTCAGGAGGGCACAGACTCCATTATTAACACACTTTACGTAAACTGTAAGTAAGTTTAACGAACGATCCACAGATTCCATTATTAACACACTTTACTACCCTGCACAAATTGTAAACTGTAAATAAGCAAGTTTAACGAACGAACCCTCAAGTACAGAGATAGCAAGAATCACGTGAACGCTTCATGACAACAAGTTGCAAGTCATTCAGTAACACGCAGCTAGCGCGTTGGCTTCCCGCGCGGGGAACGGGGAGCGGGAGGTGCACTCTGCTGCATGACGTCGCGCACTCGCTTCCCGCGCGGGGAACAGTTGAGCGGGAGGTGCACTCTGCTGCATGACGTCATACACGCCATAACCGTAACGCATAACGTTAGACCCAAGCATAACGACGAAGTCGACAAGATCATTTGAAATTATAATATACTGTATATATTCGTCATGGAGAAAATTATTTGATGACATGTTTCGCTTGTCAAGCGAGCATCATCAGATCGAAATATAAACGAAGTAATAATAATAATAATAATAATAATAATGGAATTGGTTTTACGTGAATTTTAACTACTGCGGCTTTTAGAGACGCCGGGATACTGGAATTTCGCCCCCAAGGGGATCTTTAACGTGCCAGTAAATCTACTGACACGGCTCCCTCGCATTTGCAAACCCTAAAAAGGCCAACTGACTGCGCCAGGATTTGATCCTGCAACCTTGGGAACAGCAGGCGAGGAACGTTACCGCTGAGCCACGCAGCCAGCTAAAATATACAAGAAATGGCCGTGGGGTGGTCATATGGTAATGTGCATAACTGTATTTATTAAGGTCCGCCTCGTTGAGTAGCGGCTACCACTTTTGTCTGTTACAGCGGAGGCCCGGGTTCGATCGCTGGCTCAGCCAAGAAATTGAATTCTGGACTGGGGGCTGGAACGGAGTACACTCACTCTCGTGAGGCAAAACTGAGAGGAGGTGGGTTTGATTTCTACCTCAGCCATCCTGGAAGTGGATTTCCGTGGTAGCTCACTTCTACACCAAGAAACGCCGGGATGGTATCTAAATAAGACCTCGGCCACTTCCTGCCCACATTCTACCTCAATTACAAGTACGCAAACTAGAACAGACTTCACAGCGACACAGGATATCAGACAAATTCTACACTCACCCAAATACACAAGGCTACATGACCACAATATAGCAAAACCCCTTAAAAATAATAAAGAAGATTCAGTATACTTATTACGAGTGAGAATTGGAATAAGGTACCATCCCTGCATTTTCCTGCAAGGAGTGTTGAAAACCCCGGCTTAAACGACACTCAGGATGGCGGCTGGTATCGAATATAGATTTAGATATTAGGAAGTCATTTTTGAAAGCCTTTGTCTGGAGCTTGGCACTATATGGAAGTGAAACTTGGACTATTGGTGCAGCAGAAAAGACGAGAATTGAAGCATTTGAAATGTGGTGTTACAGGAGAATGATGAAAATCATATGGGTAGATAGGGTAACAAATGAAGAGGTATTAAAACGAGTGAGAGAGGAGAGATGTTTCTGGTGACTGCTAATGAAGAGATGATATTTTATTTTATTTATTTAGCGTATGGCTTTTAGTGCCGGGAGTGTCCGAGGACATGTTCGGCTCACCAGAGGCTGTAGTTGCTTCAAGCGGACACCCATGGGGTGACCTACAAGTTCATTTCAATTTCAAGTAGTTCCAACTTTCACTACCAGATGTCACCGACACCTAGTGGTGAACGTTGGAACTTTTACAGAGCATTACAACGAAATCAAACCAAGAAATTTAGCTTCACACAAGTTTAGTTAGTGGACATGTGCCCGCCGGCTTTACTTCCCCTCCGAAGGAAGGTATACTGAAGGGTTTTAACACACTTAAGATATCCGACAACTTCGTCGGAATTTGAACCCGCGATCTTCGGCACAGCAGTTCAGCATGCTACCAACTACGCCAACGAAGGACGCCCAGGAATAGCAAACTTAGTTATGGAAGGAAGTGTCGAGGACAAAAACTGTAGGGGAAGATCAAGGGTAGAATATGTTACACAGATTACCTCGGATGTAAGGTGTGGTAGCTATGTAGAGATGAAATGATTAGCTCAGGACAGGGAGTCATGGAGCGCTGTATCAAACCAGTAAAAAGACTGAAGACTCAAACAACGAACAACCCCAGTGCAATCAATCATGTTGCGTGAATTAGCAAGCCTGGTCATGCTACTTGGTGATATATTAACCCGGCCGAAGTCATCGGATTTTTAAGAGCGTTTAAAATCCCTCAGTATGCCTTCTTTCGGAGGGGAAGTAAAGCCAGCGGTCCCATGTCATAGATTTATGGTATGATAAAGAACCTTCCACTAATTACACTTGTGTGAAGCTAAATTATAGGTTACATTTGACTGACGCTCTTAGGTTCCAACGTTCGTCTCCAGGACCCGACTGCAGTGGCATCTAGTAACCAAGTTCAGTACTAGTTGCTCGTTGACGGTGGCGTTTAGTAGCAAAAGATGGAACTACAGTGGGACTTGGATAATTCGAACCTCAAGGGACCAGTAAAAACATTCGAATTATCCAAAAATTCGAATTAAGAAAGTTTATTGAAAAGGGTAGAGAAAATATATTGTATTACGTTTACATAATGATTTATATTCAACAAAGCAGATTAACAGACAACGGTACTGTATAATGACTGTATCATGATTAACCTCAAATGTTTCAAATGATAATTAAATGCAAAATGTATTATTCACATATTTAACGTCAGTAGTAATCCAGCAATTTAGTTAAGTCTTAGAGAATTCTACAGTTTTTCAAAAAAAAGTTAGAGATTTTTACCTGTTTCCTACAATTAAGTCTCTCGGCCATCACAAAAGAATCTAACGAATTTATGGAACGGAAAACAGAATCACTTACGTCACTTCTACTAAAAAACGCCTACGTTCTGTGATGTGGGTTGTCGTTTTTCGGGAATTCCTGACGCAACTGTTTGGCTTCCGATCGGCTATTTACATGTAAAAACTTCGAATTATCCAAAATATAATTCGAATTATCCAAGTTTTTTTTAGCATTGGTTGTATATAAAATGCTAGGGACCGAGAGAAAAATTTCGAATTATAGAAGTTCGAATTAGCCGCGTTTCACTGTACTTGAAA
This sequence comes from Meconema thalassinum, assembly GCA_946902985.2. Taxonomy (NCBI): domain Eukaryota; kingdom Metazoa; phylum Arthropoda; class Insecta; order Orthoptera; family Tettigoniidae; genus Meconema; species Meconema thalassinum. Next base: position 250,201,049 of record OX336396.1, read on the forward strand.
ATCTAATATCTGCAGTCCTTACTTGAATTAATAACAGATAACATACACTAATACAGTCATCACAATTAACACCGGTTATCAAACAGATTCTACACACACCCAAAGTACACGGGGCTACATGACCGCGTTGTCGCAGCCCCTAAACTGAAGAACCAACCAAACAACTGTCCGGTACTTTTGGCAGGCAGTGTGCATTTAGAGTAGAGTGGAGTAGAGAAGCAGGTTATTGTAACTAACTAGTGATGCTAATGACGTGGCTTCGAGTCCCGCCTGCTCCCGCCAAATTTGCATCACGTGCAGGTAAATGGGGCATGTGGCATACTGTTGAATTTCACACCCAGTTGGTTTAGTGGAACGAGTTTGACGCTCCGACCACATACCACATCATACGGGGAGTTGTGCTGCCAACTGCTGGGTACAATAACACAGAGCGCGTATTGAGGTAGTTAAGTCACCCTCACTTTGCAGCCCTTAAGCATGCCACTCAGGCCCGCCCAGCTACAGTAGTTATAAGGGTGTGGTGTCGGCGCCTTTTGCTTGGACAACAGTTGTCTTCAGTGTTTCCACCAGCTTTAACCCTTTAAAAGGGAAAACAATTTTTTATGTGTTATTCCTCTTTAAATTATTTTAATTATTAGAATTACTAGAGCCTCCGTGGCTTAGGCGGCAGCACGCCGGCCTCTCACCACTAGGTCAGTGGTTCAAATCCCGGTCACTCCATGTGAGATCTGTGCTGGACAAAATGGAGGCAGACAGGTTTTTCTCCGGGTACTCCGGTTTTCCCTGTCAACATTTCATTCCAGCAGCACTCTCCACTACCATTTCATTTCATCTGTGGTTCATTTAATCATTGCCCCAGGGGAGTGCGACAGGCTTCGGCAGCCGTCACAATTCATATCTTCGTCGCTAGATGGGGGCTTCATTCATTCCATTCCCTGACCCGGTCGGTCGAATGGAAACAGGCTGTTGATTTTCATTTTCATTAGAATTTTCAATTTATGTTTTTATAGATTTAATTTTGATATTTGTATTGAATTAATAAATTAACTAATTTAGAATTGATTTTTACAATTATTTTCATAATTCTTTTATAGTTATGTTTATTATTTTTACTTTTATATTTTTTTAGCCTGTTTTCATTTTATGAAAAAATAGGCTTATGAGATCACCTTTTGTCCGTGTGTGTGTGATTCGTGTGTATGTCCCCACTAATAACTTCTAAACGGTTGGAGTGATTTCAATGAAACTCGGTAAGTTCATAGCACCATTCTGGCCGACCCCGACCCCGACCGCGCCCTTCAAATATGGCGGCTGTGCGAAATCTTTCACCAGCATTCAGTATCTCCGAATCTATTACAGATATCACCCTGAAATTTTGTGCGATAATAAGGGGCACTACTAAAAGTTCACCCATGTGACTTTCAAAATCCTGATAACTACAAAACGCACATGGCTGCCAAGCGAAGTTGGAACTTTTAAATATACTTTTCTCGCGATTTAACCATCCAAAAGTAATGAAACATGGTACAGCAAATGTTTATACACATTGTAATGTACTGGCGTCTAATTTAGTTCAATTGTTTACATAACCTCAAAATGGCGGCTGTGCGAAATATTTCACTGGCAATCTATATCTCCGGAACTATTACAGATACCACCCTGAAATTTTGTACGGCGATAAAGGGTACTGATACAAGTTTATCTATATAACTTTCAAACACCTGTAAAGTACAAAACGAACATGTCGGCCAAACGAAGTTGAAACATTTTAATAGACTTTTCTCGTGATTTAACCATCAGAGGGCAGAGAAATGGGTACAGTAAATGATTATACGTATTGTAATGGACTGGCATCTAATTTAGTTCAGTTGTTTACATAACCTCAAGATGGAGGGTGTGCGAAATTTTAAAATTAAGTTTTTATTTCTTGTGTCGTAATCATGCGATCGAAGTGAAAGTTTGAATGATGAAGCTACGCAATAATTGTCCTTTAATGGAACATAACTGTATGGCCTATAGATATAACAATCCAAAATGGTGAGCATCCGATATATTCTGACGGTTCTCAATATCTACGAATCTTTTACAGCAAACAAACTGATATTTTTTTTTTTTTGTGTTCATAGAGGCTATGAACATAAGTTCACCTATAGGACTTTCAGTAACCTGGTGAGCACAAATCCAACGTGGCGGCGCCGCGTAGTATAAATATTGAAATTGACTTTTCTCGCGATTTAACCATCCGAGTACAGTGAAACTTTGCATGTTAAATGCTTATACAAATTTTAATCCACTGGCATCTAATTTATTTCACTTGTTTTCATAGCCACAAGATGGCAGCTATGCGAAATTTTAAAATCTCGTTTTAACTTCTTGTGCCCTAATCATGCAATTGAAGTTTGAATACCACACGTGCACAATAATCTTCATGTAATAGAACATAAATAAAAATCGAACCTGGCGACCATCTGAAATATTTAGACGTTTCTCAATATCTACGAATCTATCACAACAATCAAACTGAAATTTTGTATGTTGATACAGGCAATTAACATGACTAGGATACATGAAAATAGGCTGTATAGTTCTTCACGGAACTACTTGTTATTATTGTAATTGTATTTTTATGATTTTTATTTATGTATTTATACTATATTTTTACACTTTAATTGTTAATGCTTTTAGTTTTTTGTTTTTATTTTATTTTATCCAACACATTACGCCAAGTAGATATCTATATAATATTGGATTTTTAGAAATACTAGCACTTCGGCATGAAAATTCTCCAAAATTTGGCTTAAATATTCAACAAATAGCATCTTTGAGAGCATAAACTGTCCTTATGACAAGTGGTTAATATAGAGACCACAATCCCTTATAGTGTTAAAGGACGAATGACTAAAGCCCTGCGCGGATGCGGTTAACATTTTGTTTATCCATGCAGGGCTCTATCAATGACATTGCTGCCACATTTTGCGTCGACTATTTCAAAACATCAGCTATTATAAAGTGCGTTCAAAAAGTAACGAGCCGGAGGCTAGAATGCGCAAACCGGTGACGACATTGGCTAATCGTGGCGTGTGTAACGAGGTGTGGTTCCGACCAGAGTGTGGAAGGTCACAGCCCGTCGCTAGACGTCACGTGACGATACAAAGTGAGCAGCAGCATGCATCAATCGTCCAACGCTGTCAGTCGCATTGCAAACAGTGACATGGAGGCGTCAACCGAAGAGTTTCTGTCAGCGGAAGGAGTAGGGGGAACACACATTCTTCGCCGAATCTCACAAGTGTACGGCCAACGCTGCATGTCGCTTGCAAGGGTCAAGGCGTGGCACGAGCGCTTCAGGGAAGGACGGGTGTCGTTATCCGATGATGCCCTTTCTGGGGCACCTCCCTGCATTACCGATGATAACGTCCAGCTGGTTGATGCACTCATTGCCCAGGACCGCCGAGTGACAGTGAACGCCATAGCCACCGTGGTCGCTCCACGACAATGCACAACCTCATACGGCCAACACAGTCGCGGCCCGCACTCCTGCAGAAATTCAAATGGAAGGTTTTCGGCCACCCTCCGTACAGTCCAGACCTCTCTCCCTGTGATTACGCCATGTTTGGTCCCCTGAAAAGGGCTCTGCGGGGCCTACGATCCACCACGGACGCTGTACGTGCGGAACTGGTTCACATCGCAGCCCAGGGAATTTTATGAGACAGCCATTCACCGGCTCATGCCACAGTGGGACAAGTGCCTCAACAGCCAGGGCCAATACTTCTAACATACAGGCACTGGTTTCTGTAATTATGCCTCGGGCTCGTTACTTTTTGAAAGCACCTTATATTTTGAAGACAAAATATAATACAAAAATTGACAATGATTATCAGGGCTCGGATTGACAGGTAAATACATATTTTTTATGTTAATACATATTTTTAACTTTTTGTCTATAAATACATAAATTCCTACTTTTCACTTATTAGCATATATAAAGACATAATATTTACATTTTTAAGATCAGTATGCTAGATCTTTCAGGTCATTGCATTTTTAGTCTACTTTCAATTTTTGCAAAAAATGAAAGTGGACTTATGAGATCACTACAGGGCGAAAAAAGTGTGTCTGCCTGTGTGTGTGTATGTGTGTGTGTGTGAGTCTGTGTGTGTGTGTGTGTGTGTGTGTGAGTGTGTGTACTCTGAATGTCTGCCCCCCCCCTATCAATTCGAACACGGTTAAACCGAATTGAACGAAATTTGGTACAGAGGTAGCACTTGCAAAGGGCACCTCAGTGTCATGTTTTATATTGCCGCCATCTTTACCAAAAGGTAATGGCGGCCAATCGAATGGTCAAAACTTAATAATGCATTACGACCAAACTAATCATCGGATCTTTACCAAATTTGGTAACAACCTACCTTCATATGGGACGCGTCTTGTGCCCAAACTACAAGGTCATCAAACGTACCATTTCAGGATGGCGGCCGTATGAATTATGCAAAATTTATAATCCATAACATGGGACCCACCAGTTCCGATTATCGAACCAAGAATCGTTTAATCTGTTCTAAGCGACGTGGTTCGTTCGAAATTAAAAGTTTATATTGTAATATTATAATCTAGAAGTGACTTTGAAAATCTGAATCGTCTCGGCTATTTGACAAGATGGCAGCTGATCTCTCGTTCTGACCTATATTTTACTAATTTCAGTATGTTGCATGCAATATAACCTACTGATAAAAATTATATGAACTTAATATGAAATGAACTCGGTTTGAAATATACTCCAGTGAAGAAATCTTCAGTCCAAGTGATTATTTGCTAATACAGTACGTTGTATGTATTTAATCGATAACGCGTGTGTTATGAGTGTACGATTGGCTGTGTGGTTAGAGCTCCCGTCTCTCATGTGGCTGGCCGGGGTTCAAATCCTATCAGAGTAGAACTTTTTTGCTTGCTTTTTTTATATTTATTGTTTCTTGAGTACTGAGACGTTATAAAATAAAGCGTTATATGGTGCGTTTTGCAATGGAAATTATATATTAAAAAAAACGACATTCTCCACCGGAGTGACATCTACCATCCTTCAGTTGTACTATGCAGAAACTATAGATTCGAGCAGCGCTCTATACCGGCCAGTTAGTGAACCCAGTCTTAACGACTGCTAGGAGTAATAATACAGTAACATTCGTTTATTCCTTGTGCACATCGAACCAAGAATCGTTTAATCTGTTCTAAGCGACGTGGTTCGTTCGAAATTAAAAGTTTATATTGTAATATTATAATCTAGAAGTGACTTTAAAAATCTGAATCGTCTCGGCTATTTGACAAGATGGCAGCTGATCTCTCGTTCTGACCTACATTTTACTAATTTCAGTATGTTGCATGCAATATAACCTACTGATAAAAATTATATGTACTTAATATGAAATGAACTCGGTTTGAAATACACTCCAGTGAAGAAATCTTCAGTCCAAGTGATTATTTGCTAATACAGTACGTTATATGTATTTGATCGATAACGCGTAAGTTATGAGTGTACGATTGGCTGTGTGGTAAGAGCTCCCGTCTCTCATGTGGCTGGCCGGGGTTCAAATCCTATCAGAGTAGAACTTTTTTGCTTGATTTTTTTATATTCATTGTTTCTTGAGTACTGAGACGTTATAAAATAAAGCGTTATATGGTGCTTTTTGCAATGGAAATTATATATTTAAAAAAACGACATTCTCCACCGGAGTGACATCTACCAGCCTTCAGTTGTACTATGCAGAAACTATAGATTCGAGCAGCGCTCTATACCGGCCAGTTAGTGAACCCAGTCTTAACGACTGCTAGGAGTAATAATACAGTAACATTCGTTTATTCCTTGTGCACAGAGGTGTTGTTGATAACCTCAAAACTTGCAATATGGATGATTTGGAGATGGATTATTTTGTTATACCGTGTATTTAAGATTAGCCTATAAATTAACGGGTTGCGAAGTTACTTCACTTAGTCCTATATCATTCGTATACGACACAGACCAACAACGTGACGTCAGTTTCTGATCTGCTCTGATTGGCTATTACATTGCTGCAGTCGGGTAGTTGGCAGTCAAGGATAAAATTTGCGACTGCCAACTGCCAGCTACCAACTGCAACTTCATGTTGTGCATGGTGCCTATAGTATACACGGAGTCGATCGCGACTGCCGACCGAGGACTACCAACTACGGACTGCCGACTGCACATTGTAGATGGGCCTTATTAGAGCAACGAAGTTTCAATTATTGTAAGTAGTCGGTGTTTGGAGTGTTTGCTGATGAAATTGCAAAATGCTGTGATAAATTATAAACTATGGTTTGAACGCCACTGTTCAAATCCTGTGTGCCAATTTGCACTTCAAATGGGAAGAAATTAGGAGATGATAAGGACAGAGAGTTATAACTATACCCATACATTTAGGAGAAAGTAGGCTATATGTTCTTTCCCGAACATCTTGTTTTTGTTCTGTGTTACTTTAACGGGGAAGAACCTGTGAGTTATCTAATCTTCATGCAGAGCTTATGTCAGCTTGCAGCTGTGTTATTCTTATCTTGTCGCCCCGTCCCACTCACTGTCGAAACCGGGGATTTCCTTGTCCCCATATTGCACCACGTGCTACACCTCCTCCCCTCCCAACTACCTGGAACCAGTGTCACTCACATGCACTGTGTAGTGCAAGGCAGTTCTACGATTCCTAAAGTAAATGCAACTACAAGTTATCGTTGCAGCAGTATGTTGCAGAATTTAAGGATAATTTTACTTCTGATGGGGGCGTTCTGTTCTGCCAATAATGTAGGAAAGCAATCAAGGCTGAACAGCGATCTCAACTTACACCACACCTCGAGGGCAAGAAACATATTGCCGCTGTTTCGCGCCTTCAGAAGAAGTGTTTAGCGATAATCGTCTGTCATTTGTGATGGACAACCTAAAGATGTATCTCGTTGTGTATTGCATAAATTGCATTCGTGAGTACTGCATATTGTTTATATTCACATTAATAAATAATATTATAATATAATACTTTTACTTTTTGTCACATATTTCAGGTATTTTTAATACATAAAAAATAAATATTTTCCCGATTTTTAGCTCCTAAAAATCCGAGCCCTAAAAACAAATAAATATAAAATCATCATCATCATCATTTATTGCATTGACGGGCCTACAGCAGAAGACAAAAGAAAAGGGAGACAGATTAAGAACTGTGAAAGAACACAGTATACAAAAAACAAGTAGTTCCATGAAGAATGCCTATTTTCATATATCCTATTTGTGTTAATAGCCTCTATCAACATACAAAATTCCTAATTGCTGCCATAGATTAGTAGATATTGATAACCATCTAAATATGTAGGCCATATAGTTATGTACTATTAGATGGAGATTATTGCGTAGGTCCATTATTCAAACATTGACTTTTATCGCATGAGTAGGACACAAGAAATAAAAACTTAATTTTAAAATTTTGCACAGCCGCCATATTGAGGTTACGTAAACAATGGAACTAACTTAGTTGTTAGTGCATTACAATGCGTATAAATATTTGATGAACCATGTTTCACTGTGCTCGGATGGTTAAATCGTGAGAAAAGTCTATTTAAATGTTTCAACTTCACTTGGCCGCCATGTTCGTTTTATACGAAGGTAATTCCAAAAGTAAGGTCCGATTCGCCGTAAATATTTCAAAGTGGCGCCAAGGGCAAAACACGCATGCGCGCCGACTCCTGGCATGCCTTGCGCGGCAAAAGCCGCCAGGAGCGTTGTTACTGTTGCTGTGTGCTGTTGATAGTGTCAGTTCACAATGTTTAAGACAATTAATCATCCCGCCGATTGTGAAGTAAGGGCAATGATACGGTTTCTGTCTGCAAGAAACATTTCTGCGGCAGAAATTCATCGGCAGATTACTGAAGTGTACGGTCATAACATAATGAGTGACAGTAAAGTGCGCAACTGGGTGCGAGCCTTTAATGAAGGATGGGAAAATGTGCACGATGAATCCCGCTCTGGCAGACCATCAGTGATTTCAGACGAGTTGGTTCATGCGGTTGACGACAAAATTCATGAAGATTGACGATTCACTATTTCAGATTTAGAGGTGAAGTTCCCGAATGTGAGTAGAACAACTTTGTACAGAATTGAGAGTGAACATTTGAATTTTCGAAAATTGTGTTGGGTTCCCAGGCTGCTTACAGAGTCCCATAAAATTAAAAGGATGGCTTCTGCTCATGCATTTTTGGAGCGTTATCATGTGGAAGGAGACAGCCTTTTAGACCATATTGTCACAGGGGACGAGACATGGGTTTCTCACATAATCCCCGAGTCTAAATGTCAATCAATGAAATGGCGTCATAAGTCATCGCCAGTCAAGGTCAAGGCAAAGCAGACAATCTCTACACGCAAGGTTGTGGCGACCGTGTTTTGGGATAGCCATGGAGTATTGTTAATCGAATTTATGGAAAGAGGGACAACGATCAATAAAGCCGCCTACTGCGCTACCCTGACTAAACTTCGACGTGCAATCCAGAAAAAGCGACGTGGTCTTTTGTCGTCTGGAGTGTTGTCGTTGCATGACAATGACAGACCCCATACTGCGAATGACACGCAAACTCTAATCAAGAAATTTGGATGGGAACAGATGGACCACCCACCGTACAGTCCGGACTTGGCGCCAAGTGATTTCCACCTGTTCTGCTACCTAAGGGAGTTTCTTGGCGGAAAGCGCTTCAACACAGATGATGAAGTGAAAGAAGCTGTTAATGAATGGTTAGCTTCGCAAGCGGCCGAGTTCTACGACTTAGGCATTCAAAGGCTTGTGGAACGATGTGACAAATGTGTAAATAAGTATGGAAATTATGTAGAATAATAGAGAAAGACGTAAGGAACGTCAATAAAACAATTGTTTTGGAAACAATTTTTATTTTGGATGTTAGTTTTTTAACGGACCTTAGTTTTGGAATAGCCCTCGTACTTAACAGTTTTTGAAAGTCACATAGGTGAACTTCTAGTGGTACCCTTTAAAACCATACAACATTTCAGGATGATATTGTTGATAGTTTCGGAGATATAGAATGCCGGAGAAATAATTCGCACAGCCGTCATGTTAGATTGGTGAGACGTAATAAAATGTGAAGGACACGGTCGGGATCGGACGAAATAGTACTATCGTGTTTTCTTTAAATCGCTCCAGCCGTTTAGATTTTATTAGGGGGACACACACACACGGACAAAAGTGACCTCATCAGCCTATTTTTACCCTATTTTCAATTTTGAAAAAATAGGCTTATGAGATCACCTTTTGTCCGTGTGTGTGTGTGTGCGTGAGTGTGTGTGTGTGTGTGTGTGTGTGAGGTGTGTGTGTGTGTCCCCCTAATAACTTTTAAACGACTGGAGCGATATCAATGTAACTCGGTAAGTTCATAGCACTATTCCGGGCGACCTCGACCGTGCCCTTCAAATTTTGTTACGTCGCCCCAATCCAACATGGTGGCTGTGCGAAATATTTCACCAGCATTCAATATCTCCGAGACTATTACCGATATCACTCTGGAATTTATTACGGTGATAAAGGGAACTACTAAAAGTTCACCAATGTGACATTTGAAAAACTGGTAACTACAAAACTAACATGGCGGCCACGCGAATTTGCGACTTTTAAATAGACGTTTCTCGTGATTTAACCAACCAAACGCAATAATACTTGGTACAGTATATGTTTATATACATTGTAATGCATCGACATCTAACTTAGTTCAATTGTTTACATAACCACAAAATGGCGGATGAGCGAAATATTTCACCGGCATTCTATATCTCTGAAACTATTAGCTGTATCACCCTGAAATTTTGTACGGATATAAAGGGCACTACTGGAAGTTCACCTATAAGACTTTCAGAAACCGGTTAACTACAAAACGAGTATGGCGGCCAAGCGAATTTGAAAATTTTAAATAGACCTTTCTCGCGATTTAATGTTCCAAACGCAATGAAATATGGTACAGGAAATGTTTATACACATTGTAATGCACTGGTATCTAATTTAGTTCAATTGTTTACATAACCTCAAGATGGCGGCTGTGCGAATTTTAAAATTAAGTTTTTATTTCTTGTGTCGTAATCATGCGATCGAAGTGAAAATTCGAATAAAGAACCTACGCAATAATTTTCCTTTAATGGTACATGACTCTATGGCCTATACATTTAACAATCCAACATGGCGACCATTCGATATATTTAGACGGCTCTGAATATCTGCGAATCTATTATAGCAATCAAACTGAATGTTTTAATGTTCATAGGGGCTATGAACGTAAGTTCACCTATAGGACTTTAAATAACCTGGTGATCACAAATCCAACATGGCGGCGACGCGAAGTATAAATATTCACATGGACGTTTCTCGCAATTTAACCATCCGAGTGCAGTGAAACTTGGTACAGTAAATCCTTTTACGAATATCAATCCACTGGCATCTAATTTATTTCAATTGTTTCCATATCCACAAGATGGCAGCTGTGCGAAATTTTAAAATCAAGTTTTTACTTCTTGTGTCCTAATCATGCGATTGAAGTTTGAATGCTAACCGTACACAATAATCTTCATGTAACATTACATAACTCTAGGACCTACATATATAAAATCCAACATGGCGACCATCCGAAATATTTAGTCGGTAATCAATATCTACGAATCTATTGCAGCAATCAAACTGAAATTTTGTATGTTGATAGTGGCAGTTAATATAAGTAGGATATATGAAAATAGGCTGTATAGTTCTTCACGGAACTACTTGTTTCATAAATGAAAACAGACTAAAGAATAAAATTAAAAGAAAAGGGGAAAGAAGATGTCAGTCACAGTCACAACACTGGAGATATCTACTGCAGATGAGACTGAGAGTCCATCTCTGCTGGTCTCGAGCGGCATTTTCGACCGCTGTTAGCTCCGCTTGTTTTAAGATTGGCAGAACTCGATCCTTCCATCGCGCCCTTAGACGTCATCAGGTTGCGAATTTGGGACTTGGTTTGGGAGTGATCCATCAGCTCAAAGGATGTGACCAATTCACTGGAGCCTCTTTTGTCCGAATAATCGGCCAGTGGGCGACTTTCCAATATAAAATAGATAAATATGTAAATGAAGACTACAACTACTCTAGAATGATTCCTCAAAAATGTTGTCGGTAGGGTAAAGACTTGTAGACGTCTCTGCCATGTAGCCCGTCAATTCCTGGAGTAAAGCTCCAAATACAAAGTTTGTCCCGCATCCTGGTGTACCCGCTAGCATTTTTGGCTGACGTCTCGGAAGTCCGGGTTCGATTCCCGGCTCTTGCAAAATATTTAGTTATGGCCCGAGGGCTGAAACGAGGTCCACTCTCAGCCTCGTGTGGCAAAACTCATAAGAAGTGGATTCGATTCCCACCTCAGCGGTTCTGAAGGTGGTTGTCTTGAAACTTTGTGGACGCAATCGTTGTACTATAAGAGGACAACGTGCGGAAAATCAGCCACCAGACTAAACTGCAAGGCTCCGAAATCGTACCTGACATCCTGGTACACAGGCATGTCGGCTGCAGGAGCTGGACATCCCTGTGGCACTCGGAGTAGTAGCGAGACGGGGCGTATATACTGACTGGAGCGTGCGGCTCCTTCCCACCAGCCTTGAGTGCTTGGGCGGTCAGGGCTGTCCATTACAACAAGTACGCTACTCGTTACTTCCCATTCATTTGTATTGTTGCATACCTGGGGTAGGCCACCCCCTACATCCCTTATATTTCATAAATTATAACCATACAGATAAAACTCCCAAACGACTTCTACAAATTCACTGCAAATCCAAAGGCCTAGCACTGCAAATAACCTTCAATAACCCCATACTTGTCCTCTGGCGACCCCGGCCAGCAACTCACTTCCTAAGGAATCCGCAACTCTGCAGACTCAACAGGCGGCCTCTATAAAACGGCAGAGTGAGGTAACCAGAACTATGAGTCTTCCACAGTGTAACCAGGTGCCGGGACGCTGTCCAAAGTCGTCCCGTCCAGATTGGTGAGTGTCCAGCGAGCTAACACACTAACACACAAACACTTACACCATCATCCCCTAAATTATTGTAAAGCATCTGAGTTAGTATTAGCTGCTCTGCAAAGTCTATAGTACTCCGCATTGGGAGTACCCATTAACCCTTACAATCTAAAAGCTAACTGGTCATTTGGTTTATTTTATTTAACTAGTTGATAAGATCCTACCCCTTAAACCTATTCCTGGTAGGATACTAATAGCACTTAGATAATTGCGTATTGGTTACCGTGGTCAGCCACTTGCGTCACGTTACATTGCTTGCGTGCGCGCTATTCATTAGTAGTGCGGCCAGTCAGTCCGCATCAGCAGGAACCCGAGCGACAGCATAGCTGCTCCGACACTCAATTAGCAAACCACCCCTTGCCATCATCCCTTAGAACTTCCCAAGCAGACTGTACAATTGGGAGTTCTCCCGTCGAGCTGTGTTCACGCCCGAACCGCTCAAACCTACACTTTTTACACTAGAGCCCCGAGCAGCTTTCAGCTACTCTCAATTCGTCCCCCTTTTAACACACATTGTAGAGGCTACCCTCTCAGGTACCCTACAATTGGAGGAGGCGCTGAGTACCGTGACGTTGTCGTAAGACAACGCCCAAGGGGTACAGACAACGTACCTCTGCGGAAAAGATCCCTAAATTTAACCTCTTACTAGCCAAGCGAACGCCACCCAAAATTGGGAAAATTTTTGAGAGTACGGGTCCGGTAATATTTTAGTACCCACCCAAGCCCGTCCCAATAAATCTTACATTTTTAAACGCCACCCTTACATAATACTAAACAATTTACGACCCCTAAAATAGCTACGCCCACCCCATGCCATAGATAAGGCCACATTATTCCAGTGACCACCAAATTCTATCACCAGTACCCTATATAGGATAGCGACGGGAATATTTCATTTCCCACCCCCGTAGAATAGGCGACATACCAAATAATTAAGGAAAATACTTCCCACTGCTTCACTTGCCAAGATACATCCGTAGATATTTCCCTAAACAGGGGGCAGATAGATACATACACTGAGGTAGGATACACCTTTACACGGCCACAGCCTATTGTAGTTCTACATTCAGCATGGCATCCCTCTACCGCCTCCATATATTGAAGCGCGTAGACGCCTTGCAAAACTTAATTGCATGGCACAAATCCTTGCGGGACAAACAGGATTACCTGAACCGCCTGCAGGAAATATTGCATGCCCAATATAATAGGATTCTGGGAGCCCTATCCCACAAAAAGGGACTTAAGTATATTATTAGGGGCCCCATCCCAGCCATCAGGCAACAATTTAGCCGTACACAGGAGAAACTCCACTTTCTCCACGAGGCCCTTCATAAACAATATTTTGAACTTAAGGCAGAACACCTTAGGATAGATACTGCAAACACGAAACTGGCGGAACAGGCCAGGGTACTTGCCCTGCAACACGCCGAACTAGGGCGACGTTTTCTGCAGCTACAGGCCCATTTTATAATATTTGAATTGTTCACCCATCAGCCTAAGCAGATAGGAGGAGTTATTACAGACATTCCACCCAAGATGGCCAACAGGACCATTCCCCTGCGGCCCACTCCTGTTAGGAAGGGGAACGCCGTAGCCATGCCACATACGCAGCCCGCCATTGGGAACGATGCACCCGTGAATACATTTCACCCGCCACGTGCTAGCATTCCCATCCCCACAATTCAATTGCACCCTACGACCTTAGCGCCTATTCCGGCCACCAACGGTCCTAAGGCCCAACGAAGAGCCGTACTAGTATACAGACATATCCCGTGTACACACCCAGAGGAGCCACAGCGGCTTAAGCCCAAAATCACTCTCCTACAGACGCCCCGTAAACAGGATAAAGCCCCTGAGTGGATTTCAGGCGCTAAAATTGCTTTAGCTATCCGCGGGCAGAAGAGATACGCATTACAATAGTAACCGGCTTACGGCCTAGCATTGGAGTTCGCATAACTCGACTCCAAGGCCAATTTTGCTTTTAAACACATCATTTCTGTATACATAGAGGGTAAGATATGTCGAGGCACGATGCGCCTGTAGCAGCTCCACGTGTCTCAACATATACCCAGCACCCATGGCCAAGAAACGAAAACGTTAGGTAACCCGAATAAGGCATCGAATTATATTTATATCCCACACATATCAAACCCAGAACCCTACAAGTAGAAAGTGCGTCAGACACAATATGGCATCTAGTAGCCATGCTCATGGCTATATGTCAACGCCAGTTCCCCACAGTGCACAAACACGATTCCTAGTTTTAAGAGTGCATGTTAGTTATAACCAATGTAATACTATGTACCGTACTATTTTTCTTATGTCTTATGTATTTATATGATACTTGGTTCTGGTAGCAAACACTAGTTTAAGGAGTATCTGAACAATGTAACACATGTATCCCTATCAGCTGACAACATAGGTCAATCACACTCGACCGGATGCTCTTAGCCGGCACAGCACATTGAGTCAGCAAGTAACACGTCCATAGCGACAGATGTACGAGGCCGACACGTGCCACAGTACGTGCCTGCATAGCCAGGCGTGCTCCGCCACATTCACAAGGAGGCCACGCGTAAGAACGCGGCAAGACTTACTTATAGTAAGTGCACACACATACCATACTACTCGCAAATTAGTTAGACGAGGAGCTTAGCCAAATCACATATTTACACTCCAGTGAGCACACAGTCAAGATCCTTCAGTTGACCGACGATAGATTAATTCCCTTACAGTAAGATACGTGGAATAAACATACTTTAACACATTACCTCTATACTCATGAAGTTACACGTGTGACATAAGGATTTATACACTACTGAGTTGACCGATTGAAGATTAAAATACCTAAGGTTCATAGTTACTGGCACCGCGCTCCATAGCAACAGCCACTTTTAGGCAAACATACATCTACACTAGAGTTACCACGAAAGATGGTAGGATGCATAGCCATTCTTTCCACACACGACAGCGGTTCACGAATTTCGAACGCCACCTCCACCTTGGGAGAGATTGCGACCTCCTTTCATATCATTTTCGCCAAGTACGGTAGTCCTCTGATAGGATTTATGCCATATACCGTCTTCCCATTATATACCAAACGCCGTTTACAATTCACTCCATGGACAATACACTAACACAGGTTAGCGGCCTTCCGCACAGGCAGAGGCTTATTATCCACAATAACACAGGTTAGTTGCCTTCCGCTCATGCAAAGGCGTACTAATACAAATGACACAGTGTAGCAACATTCAGTACAATTCCGCATACAATCTCACAATAACACAGGTTGGTTGCCACCGCTACAACCTGCTATAAATTAATTCATTTACACAAGTTCTTATATCCTCCGAAGATTGGATTCCACAGGTCATCAGGACCACACACTCATAGGAACATTGGGATAAGGATATACTTACATATATCACATCATAGAAGACACTGTAAATCCATTATACTTTATTCAGTACATTCCACTACCTCCGTACACACGGTACTGCACGCTCCACAGACAATACAGGATGCAGACTTGCACATACAGCAGAGCAACCTGCCAAGAGCAGGGCGTCCAATACAGGCAGGCCAGATGTGGTACTACTGCCATCCAGACTGCAAATCTTATAAATATATATCCGTTTTTACACGGGATCTTTAACTTTTATTTTATGTTAAACGGTGGCATTGCCCACACCATACCGTCATAGGGTCATACAGAGTGAACAGTTCTCCAACGAAGCGTCATCATTATTAGCCGACGGATTAGGGACTGCATTCAAATTTTAATTATATCATTCATTCTTTTAGCCACCGACAGATTGGTCTCACGGTTCATCCTTGGGGTTGGGGCTACACCCCTAACGGTCGACGTAGGACACCATTTTTACATCCATACGCTGACTTATGAACTGTTCATCATAGTCTGCTATATGCCGACATGATATTACATAAATAATTAACGGAATAACTTAAGTAAAGCCACAAGGCTACTATGGGACCCACAAGTCATTTTGCAGATCCCTTTTAATTTATATACACCCCTTAGCTACGCACATTTGTCGTCATGATCATAGGTTGGCCACATTTCAATTTCGTATTTTCATTTATAGTTGCACAACGTGGTACATATCACCAATATGTCCATCAGTGTCACATTAACAGGCGCGGATCTAGAGTTTGGCTTTGGGGGGGGGATCAGAGAATCGATCTAGAGTTTGACTTGGGGGGGGGGGCGGTGGAGGGGGTCAGAGAATCGAAATTGTTAAGAAAAATGGTATCACTAAAAACGCAATCACAAAATAACCAAACGTACAAAACCAGACCAATTTTTTTGCAAGCTTCATGGATAGAAATTTGATGCGTTTAGCGCACCAAAAATATTCGTACAAATTGCAACGGCGTGTATTGCGACTTTTACATCGAGCTTCGAGAAAAGTATCAAGGTACGTAACAGTTTCGGCAAGTCGAGTTGGTACCGACCAAGGGAGAAAGTCACAGCTTAAATTACCAACCAAGCTTGCAGTTTGGACGTCGGCAAAAACTTTTGGTGCGAAAAAGCCCCAGTTTCCTATTCGTGCATTACTGCACATTCATCGTGACATCACTATAAACATCGATTCGGTAATCACAAGGTTTGGTAAACAAAATAGACGAGTTGATTTTGTTGTATAACTAATAGTTTTTATACAAGGGGATAGAAGTTATAAATATGTACAGTTGTAACAGTGCATAATAATTCCAATAAAGATAGCCTATTCAGTATTGAATAAAATGGAAAAAAACTGTTTTTCAGTTAAAATTCGATAAGTTTTATTTGTCTGGTAATTGTGTTTTCGTTTTTTGAGTTTGCAAAAAAAAATTGTCTCCGTTTGGGAGGGGGGGCATGACCCCCGTGACCCCCCCCCCTTGAATCTGCGCCTGCACATTAACGCCATGGCCCATATATGTCCTAAGTGTTCCTAGGCGAGTTACGCCCAGGGTAAATTAATTTCTACCCTCCTAGGTCCACGATCTAGAATAAATATCAGCCATGAGCACATAGGTGTATTCGGCAGCCACTACGTCGATGGCCCATATATGTCCTATGTGTTCCTAGGCGAGTTACGCCCTGGGTAAATTAATTTCTACCCTCCTAGGTCCACAATCTAGAATAAATATCAGCCATTAGCACATAGGTGTACTCGGCAGCCACTACGTCGATGGTCCATATCTGTCCTACGTGTTCCTAGGCGAGTTAAGCCCAGGGTAAATTAATTTCTACCCTCCTAGGTCCACGATATAGAATAAGTATCGACCATGGACATAGGAATGCCGACTTTTGTAGGAAACGGTTAACAAAGGCCCCGTGATTTTCTTTCCTGTCAACACTAAATGGCCACTTGTCTATGCGAACATGTTATACACACTAAGAGTACATACCCCATTTCAATACATTGCCTTACAGTGCTACGGCATTCAGCTGTCACTTCTATACAACACATTGTCCGAGAGACATAGATCCTTACGCTCCCACGCGGACATTCCGACATATGCGGAATACAATCCACGTCCAGAAGGAATTATTACACAGCCACATAGCATACGGAAAGTCTCTTCCTACGAGATGCCACACAGCAAGCTTTACACGCGAATGGAGTCGCACCAGGCTTCAGTACACTACCAGTATATTCTCAGTACACTACCAGTAAACTACAGGCATTAGGCACGAAAGCCCAGTGTTTTACTTAGTATTTGACCCATTTAATCACGACGTGATGACAGCATAGTCCTACAAATATTCCCCCCGTGAGGGAAATGCTTTGATTCCCCACTACACAACCGAGAATTCCTTGAATCCCACCCACGTTATGTCTTCCACAGGTTGTCTTTTATGTGACATGGAGTACATGACTCATACTCCAGTCGGCGGCCGACACGTGCGTTTGACGTTTCACTCACCGCATGTCGACAACACGCCATGTTCTACACTCATTCACAACGCTCTTGCCCAATCAGCATTGCGAGCAGGCAGACAATCCCTCCAAGGAACGCAGCCACCAATCAGCGCCGCGTACCTAGCTACTACACCGCCCAGCGATAAACGTTATCTCACACTCCACACATACGTCTTATCTCAGACGTCACTCATCCTAGTCTTTAATCGACACCGGGCAGCCATTATATTGCCACACACCGTCCAATCACATCCACGCGCGAGATTCAAATGTCAGTGCACCCAGGACACATGTTTAGTTACACCCACACTGCCTAATAGTGGAAACCCACCCTTGTAATGGAATTCACCCCCTCCCTCACACTTTACCTAACACAGTGAGTGCACGTTTCACAGCGAGATGCCATTATTTTCGGTGCCAAACACGGAGCGCATACTTCCGCTATTACCCTTATATTTTTGGGCCTTTATCAGACAACAATTGATTTTTCACCCACCATTGTACAGGAAACGCCCTCCGCTATAGGCAACCACGCGCGTTCCTCTATATACGTCACTAGATAGAATTCCACGCCAGTTGTTACTTTTTTTTCGACGCATAACTAATTTTGCTAATTTCAATTTATTGCAGTCTGGGTCGAGCAGAATCGGTCATTACAATGATCCAGCCATGTGCCCCGACACAAACATCTTACCCCCCCCCCCCCCACCGTTAATTGGTTTACACACTTACATATTCGGGGATTTTTCTTTCCCATTGCGACATGTGTCACATTTATACCCCCCCCCCCACATTAGGGTGGTCAAACACACTTTTATGCCCCCCCGCACATATTCACATAGCGACTGATAATGGTTTTGAACACTATCAACCCCCCCCCCTCCTTCATGGTGACTATAGCCCACGGAGAGCGGTACTCAATAGAGCCCGCAGAGGCGGAAATTTAGATGCCTTATACATAGATGTTACGATTTGTTAGGAGCGACCGGGCGCTGAGAGGTGCAGCCTACAATTCCCCATAAATGTATTTAAACACATAACGACAGTCGGCAGTGCCGATGACGATAGGATATTCTCGAGCGTGAATTTCCACACTACGCGCGCTATATTTTTGTCTCGGGATTAGATACTTATATATGCAGCCAACCTTTATAAGATTCGTTGCTATAGTTTGACAGGACGCTGACGGCAATATGCCACTAGCAGAATATATCGATCGAGGGGTATATTCACAATTCCCCGTGACATTCCCAGAAATGTATGCTAAGTGTTTATGACATAACAAATTATTTGTAATGAACTGACAAGTTTTAGTATATAAGTTTTAGCATATAGGTACAGGTTGTACCCTGTACAGTGCAGGCAGCAGTGTACTACGTTTCACGGCCGCAGATGCCAGAATTTGTATCAAGTTGACACCAGGTCAACATTACCCCCCCCCCCCCCCCAATTGAAACAGAATAAACACTTTTGCATTTTACACGTTATCCCCCATTCCCCTGTTCATGCGAGGCACTTGGTATTAATGCCATACCAAAGGTGTGCACTATGCTATATCGCTCTTAGCTAAGTGTTGAGATGGAACACTGCGGAAATGAAAGCCAACAGTGGATTGTAACAAACATCCCCTGCTAACAATGGTATTATCAATATGTTTATTTACATTTTCACCCGCATGTGATATTTGTACCTGCATGCAGATAACTGACACCCGTCCAGTAAGATGTTCCTCGCCAGTTAACGACTTCCTACCTCCTACCAGCACCACGTGCCCCCTCCAATGCTAGCCATCCTTTTACCCCAAGATAACAACAATTAACATATCAACCTACCTAATAACATTGGTAATACCTTCCTAATCCCATCTACACCTACTAACTGTCTTCACTGCATTGGCTGGGAATTCGCCCGCTAGGCGCAATGAATGCGCACTGTGCCAATTTCCCCCCGGCCCCCTGTGCAAAGCACACACTGGTCCCCACACAAACAAAGCTCGCTCTACACTATACCCATACGGTATGGGCCCCTGGTAATTGTTGTGAAAGGTGACCATTTTTTTCGCCCTTGGAAGACGGAAAATTGTGAGATTTGCCATCCGTAGAGGGCATCCCTAGCCATTGACATGACTTGACATAACTACGACTTGTGACGAACAACGGAAAGTCGGAGCAGCGTCGGGTTAGTGCGGGCAAGCGCCCAAGCTTACGGTGTGCCTAGCCTGCCCCGAAAGCGAAGGCGGCTACACCCATTTGGCACTAACACCGACTAAGTTAGGCCTGCAGGCGGATTCTTGAATAGTTCGGTGAGGGGATTGACCAACTCCGCATCGGACAGGATAGACCCTCCACCCAGAGACGACCCACTTTACTTGACTCTAGTTAGCATGTAAGGTTATTCAGCTCCATAGCGCGGAGCTAGAGTCCTGATTTCGCACACAGGTGAAGAAAGAAGAAAGAAGATATAATGAATATATAATCTCCCGGGCCGAGGTATGGGCACCGGAGTTCCCCTCTGTCCATGCCCCCGAGGACGATTCCCTGCGACTAACGACGTGCCTCCGTTTCTAACCCTGGCCGAGGTAACAATCACCGTTGGTCACTCCGATCGTGCGCCAGGGAGGGGAACGACTTGATATATGATTTGCGAAATGATACTGTAGCAATTAAGGATATTAGTTATTAATTAGTTATTAGAGGGGGGTATTACTTTAGGAGGATAGGGAGAAAGGACCTAGTCCGATTACTCTGTTGGGAATCGGCCCGGCAGAGTATGCCTATGCCCGACGACCCTCAATTTACTTTAAGGAGGAAAGTGTACAAGGACAGAGGCCTGGCAGCCTGGTGGTGATCGAGACCACCAGGAAGAGCACGCACGATACCCCTCATGTGAGGTGGAACGTGTAGAGTCACAGTCTGGCTGTCCTGGAGACTTAAGCGTTTCCAGACTTGGCACGCACGACACCCCCGAAAGGGAGATATTCCTCGATCCAAATTCTAGTAAGTAAGCCAGTTGTATTTCACAGGCAACTTAGTTAAGCAAATTTGGTAAGCCACTGTGTCATTGCAGTAGCTTGCTAGGGGTATTTCGGCACAAGGTTAAGGCAACATTTGGAGCCACTTTTTATATATACATAAGATTAGTTTATAAGTAGACATAAGGTTAGTTGGTAACTAGACATAGGATACACTCTCCCGACGTAGATTAGCGATCGGCTGCGGCCTGAAATTTTACGCAGTCGTGTGAGCCCGAATAATACGGTCTATACCGATCAGAAGAAAACGCTAACGGATGATATACATGCGCATTATCTGTTGGATGTATGTCAGCTTGAGCGACAGGAGTAAACTAACACGTTGTTCGACAGGAGTAGACATACATATGGGCAGTGGTACTAATTATATATGCTTGCTTTACAGCCTTGAGCTCCAACATGGGACACCCGCTCCCAACACAGGGTGCTCCATAATTGTGGATATTTATTGTTGTCAGCATAGAGAGTGGCGCCGATATGGGTACTCTCCAGGTTCTATATGGCAATGTCATTATTATCATGTGCTTACGTATTATGTTATATTTTCTTGCACCCTTCCAGGTATAGGTCCAGCGCCAACAACCGACCACAGGGTACATGCAACCGCTACCATGTAGCAACCATGTGTTGATCACCATGCACATACTATCATGTTTTGCAGGTCAATACGCCGGATGATCAGGGTGAACACCCTATACATATACATATATGCTCAATGATTTCTTTTCTTTACCAACAGGTGGCGACATTGTATATAGCCCTTGGTAAATATTTTGCCCACGCCCATACACGTCTCGCTAACCCCTACTTACATACACAATTTCCCCCCTCTACACACCTCAATAAATTCTTCTTACAGATAATAAATCCGCACCACGGGGGAGATATGCCTGTGGGATATACCCCACTGCAGGTCGGATCAACATTTAATGGATATCTCACCTAATATGAGAGGTGACTTACGGCCACACATCGCGGACTCCTCATGTAAAGGACGGGTTGTGCCGCCGTGATAGTCGCGCCCACCCACAGCGGGCAACGCTATTTAGCATAAGTTATGTTGGAAATAATAACGATGAGGTACCTCATAGACTAGGTTAACATATATTTAGCGCGCTTAGTAAGTCCATAAGATGGTTGTAAATTAGCACGTAGTAATGCGCCCACGGGCAGTTATTCTTCCATAAATGTATAGTTGGTACTTCGCACCCCCACATTGTCTGCGGAGGGGATATATGGTATTCAAGAATCTTAATATATGCGCATATCAAAATTACATATTAAACTGCATAATCTCTACATTCATATCACTTGTAAACGTTACTTTGCACACGTTGCTTTTCCTTTCCTCTCTTTTAACTTCCACAATTGTAAAAATGCCTCGTTTTTTCCCACACCAATAAACTATTTATATATATATATATATCTCTTCCCCTAAATTACACCCCGAGACATTTATTTTTATCTTTTTGTCCATTCTATCACTATTTTTCACGTGCATGGCACTCGGGAGCAGTTTTTCATCCGTCACAATTCTACATTGTAACACTGTATTTTCTTTTGCCAAATCAGGATGTGCTTTTCCTTCCGAGATGACCATGCACCCTTCACAGTATTTGTTGTTCTATATATCCCAATCATGTATGATACATGTGAATGTTTTCACACCATCTGCTATTGTTATATATAAGAACCAAGAGCAGCAGTTTGCTCAATTAATTCTGTTAATTTAGGTACGGATGCTACTGTGTTTTATGTTGTAATATTGTTATCACCATGAGTATGTCTCTTGCCACTGTTTTTGTTGTAAATTCAAGACGAAGAAAGATATGATGTAATGACCATAGTTCCCACAACCCACACACATATACACTTGCTCGCTGCACACGATTCAACAAGCACGTCTACGTCTACGCACCCTTCGACGCCGGATTTCAAATTACAACCTATATATTTCACAAATTACTCACCCTTCTACGACTCGCCTACCACGAGGCTTCTTCCACACCCACGACGCCACTGCCATCATATTTCCAAATTATCGTCGACGAAGAGCAGAAGAGAGAAAATTATCAAGAAAGAAGAAGAAGTAACATATTTTCAAAAAAGAGCACTCCCACGTCTTCGTCCAGTTATCGAGGACGATAACTAGCTCCAAAAGGGGAGTTGTTGCATACCTGGGGTAGGCCACCCCCTACATCCCTTATATTTCATAAATTATAACCATACAGATAAAACTCCCAAACGACTTCTACAAATTCACTGCAAATCCAAAGGCCTAGCACTGCAAATAACCTTCAATAACCCCATACTTGTCCTCCGGCGGCCCCGGCCAGCAACTCACTTCCTAAGGAATCCGCAACTCTGCAGACTCAACAGGCGGCCTCTATAAAACGGCAGAGTGAGGTAACCAGAACTATCAGTCTTCCACAACGTAACCAAGTGCCGGGACGCTGTCCAAAGTCGTCACGTCCAGATTGGTGAGTGTCCAGCGAGCTAACACACTAACACACAAACACTTACACCATCATCCCCTAAATTATTGTTAAGCATCTGAGTTAGTGCCGGCCCCGTGGTGTAGGGGTAGCGCGCCTGCCTCTCACCCGGAGGCCCCGGGTTCGATCCCCGGCTCCGTCAGGGATTTTAAAACTGACGTGAGGGTTGGAACGGGGTGCACTCAGCCTCGTGAGGACAATTGAGTAGCTGTCTGACAGTGAGACAGCGCCCCGATCATGAAAACCAAGATTAACGGCCGAGGGGACCCGACGCGCTGATCACGCGTCACCCCAATATCTGCAGGCCGAATGGCTGGGCAGCGGTCGCTTGGTCGGCCTTAGCCCGTCATGGGCTGGATAGTGCCAGGGGTTGACTTTTTTTTTTTTTTACTATCTGAGTTAGTAGTAGCTGCTCTGCAAAGTCTATAGTACTCCGCATTGGGAGTACACATTAAACCTTAGAATCTAAAAGCTAACTGGTCATTTGGTTTATTTTATTTAACTAGTTGATAAGATCCTACCCCTTAAACCTATTCCTGGTAGGATACTAATAGCACTTAGATAATTGCTTATTGGTTACCGTGGTCAGCCACTTGCGTCACGTTACATTGCTTGCGTGCGCGCTATTCATTAGTAGTGCGGCCTGTTAGTCCGCATCAGCAGGAACCCGAGCGACAGCATAGCTGCTCCGACACTCAATTAGCAAACCACCCCTTGCCATCATCCCTTAGAACTTCCCAAGCAGACTGTACAATTGGGAGTTCTCCCGTCGAGCTGTGTTCACGCCCGAACCGCTCAAACCTACACTTTTTACACTAGAGCCCCGAGCAGCTTTCATCTACTCTCAATTCATCCCCCTTTTAACACACGTTGTAGAGGCTACCCTCTCAGCTACCCTACAATATGAGAGATTCGCCACATGATTTCGGAGCCTTGCCGTTCAATCTGGCAGCTGATTTGCCACACGTTGTCCTCTTATATAATGTGCGTTCAAAAAGTAACGAGCCGTAGGCTGGAATGCGCAAACCGGTGACGACATCGGCTAATCGAGACGTGTGTAACGAGGTGTGGTTCCTACCAGAGCGTGGAAAGTCACAGCCCGTCGCTAGAGGGCACGCGTGCACGTCACGTGAGGATACAAAGCGAGTAGCAGCATGCGTCAATCGTCCAATGCTGCCAGTCGCATTGCAAACAGTGACATCGAAGCGTCGACCGAAGAGCAAAGAGGTGTTGTTCGGTTTCTGACAGCGGAAGGAGTAGGTGGAACACACATTCATCGCCGAATGTCACAAGTGTACGGCGAACACTGTATGTCCCTTGCAAGGGTCAAGGCGTGGCACAAGCGCTTCAGGGAAGGTCGGGTGTCTTTAGCCGATGATGCCCGGTCCGAAGCACCCCCCTGCATTACCGATGACAACGTCCAGCTGGTTGATGCACTCTTTACCCAGGACCGCCGAGTGACAGTGAACGCCATAGCCGCCGTAGTCGCTCCACGACAATGCTCGACCGCATACGACCAATACAGTAGCGGCACTCCTGCAAAAATTCAAATGGGAGGTTCTCGGCCACCCTCCATACAGTCCAGACCTCTCTCCCTGTGATTACGCCATGTTTGGTCCCCTAAAAAGGGCTCTGCGGGGCCAACGAATCACATCGGACGCCGACGTCCAGCTGTACGTGCGGAACTGGTTCACGTCGGAGCAGCCCAGGGAATTTTATGAGACAGCCATTCACCGCCTCGTGTCACAGTGGGACAAGTGCCTCAACAGCCAGAGCCAATACTTCTAACATACAGGTACTGGTTTCTGTAATTATGCCTCCGGCTCGTTACTTTTTGAACGCACCTTATAGTACAACGATTGCGTTCACAAAGTTTCAAGATAGGTTTCAACCTGTCTTACCTGATACTTCCGTTGTGAGGTTTCCTACATTTACTCATGGCGAATTCCAGGTTAGTTCTTAATTTAAGGCCACGGCTGCTTCCTTCCTAATCCTCAACTTATTGTCTGCGCGACAGAAGAAGTCAGTTGGACACGCTGCGATGGGGAGCACGGGATCGGCTGTACGCATGCGCGGTCGGTCTATTCCTGACCTAAATACATCGACAGTCAGTTACTGCTACTGTTCATCCAGCTGTGTGTCACTGAAGGCCCCGTTCCATTTTTCCCATTTCAGAGCACAGATTGTAAATAAATAAAGAAAAATAAGGCGTGATTGAGTGAAACTGACAGTGGCCGACTTGATGGCTTTGGAATGCGTGAATGCAGTACGTGAGTTCGCAAGTGAAATGAAGTTCCTGCGAAATAGGATCGGAGTAACAAGGAGAGACAGGGTGAGGAATGAAAAGGTCAGGGAAATAGTGAAAGAGGAGCCCTTGCAAGGTAGAATTGAGACATCAAGACTGAGGTGGTAGGGACTCTTAATGAGAATGGAAGAGAAGAAGATTCCCAAGAGGATACATGAGATGAAGATGCAGAAGAAACGACCAAGGGGAAGAACAAGAGATAGATGGCTGAAAGGAGTGGAGGAATGTGTCAAGATGAGAGGCGAGGACTGGACTAGAGTGACAGCGGAGAGGTGGTGGGAAGAAAGGACTAAGTGGCGAGGCTTATGTTCCAAACAGACCCAGCCTGGGGCTGGAAACTGAAGATGATGGTGATGATGAATGCAGTACGCGGGAAGACATCTGCAGTTCTAACCCAACTGACTTCTCCTGGTGCGCAGACAATAATTTCAAATACACACACCAATACAGTCAATACAAATGCACAGTTTATCAGACAAAATTCCACACTCACCCAAGTACACGGGTCGTAATGACCACGATGTCCAAGCCCCTCAAATGAAACAACAACAACAACAACAAATTGTGTCACCTGCTGCAATCATCCTACAGACCAGTAGTCGACAAAATGTTGGTTGGTTGCTTAGTTTAGGGGCTGTGATAACGCGGTCATGGAGCCCCGTGTACTTTGGGTATCTATAGAATCTGTCTGATAACCGGTGTTAATTGTGATGACTGTATTGGTGTGTGTTATCTGTTTTCAATACAAGTAAGGACTGCAGACATTGAATTTT
This sequence comes from Meconema thalassinum, assembly GCA_946902985.2. Classification (NCBI taxonomy): domain Eukaryota; kingdom Metazoa; phylum Arthropoda; class Insecta; order Orthoptera; family Tettigoniidae; genus Meconema; species Meconema thalassinum. The sequence continues at coordinate 250,227,664 of OX336396.1, forward strand.
TTCAAGAAGTTCCTACTTTTGCCGCCAAACGCCATCGTACTAGTTCAGAACTTGGTTACTAGATGACATCGCAGTCTGCTCCAGGCGACGAACGTCGGAACCTAATGTTAACCTATAATTTAGCTTCACACAGGTGTAACTAGTGAAAGGTTCATTAACATGTCATAAATATATGACATGGGACCACCGACTCTACTTCCCCTCCGAAGGAAGGCATACTGAGGGATTTTTAGCGCTCTTAAAAACTCCGACGACTTCGGCCGGGTTTGAACCCGCGATCTTGGGCATAGAAGATCAGCATGCTACTAACTACGCCACCGAAGCCGCTGTGTTAATTGTGATGACTGAATTAGTTATCTGTTTTTAATTCAAGTACAGACGATAATTTCAAGTAGTTCCTGCATTCGCTACCAAATTCTACCGTCCACTACACCTAGCTGTGAACTTGACTACTACTAGATGCCATCGCAACCAACGAACGTTGGGACTTAAGAGCATTAATCAAACCTAACCTACAAATTTTGCTTCATACAAGATTAGTGGAAGATTATTTTACACGCCATAAATCTATGACGTTGCCTCCGTTGTGTAGTGGTCAGGGTGCATAGCTGCCACGCCGGAGGTCTGAAGTTTGAATCCCAGCTATGCCACGAAATTAGAAAAGTGGTATTAGGACTGGAACGGGGTCTACTCAGCCTCGGGTGGTCCAAATGAGTAGAGGGTGTTCGATTCCCACCGCAACCATCCTCGAGTGGTTTTCCGTGGGTTTCGTCTTCAGGCAAATGCTGTGATGGTAACTACAGTAAGGTCACGGCCGCCTCCTTCCCTCTGCCTTGTCTATCCCTCCCATTCTTCCCATCCCGTCCCATCCCTCATAAGGCCCCCTGTTCGCTTTGCAGGTGAGGTTGCCTAGGTGTAGCGCTATCCCCGCCTCCCCAGTTGTATCCCCTGATCGGATGTCAAGCTCCAGGACACTTCCCGTAGAGGCGGTAAAGGTGTGATCCCTCACTGAGTCCGTGGGAAAAGCCTACCTGGAGGGTAAATTGACTACGAAAAAAAATCTACCACATGAGCCCGCCGGTTGTACTTCCCCTCCGAAGGAAGGCATACTGAGGGGTTTTAAACGCTCTTAAAAAATCCGAAGACTTCAGCCGGGTTTGAACCCGAGAACTTGGGCATTGAAGCTCAGCATGCTACCAACTACGCCACCGAAGCCACCTGCCAAAAATGTGATTGCTCCATTACGTCATGAGAGAGATGACTCTGACGACGCAGCTCCAACTCTGTCCCAATCAGTAGGTGAGTGGATAGCGTGTCGGTCTACTTACCCCAAGATTACAGGTTCGCTCCTGGCTGTGGTAAGTGATTTTTGAAAGGCGGCAAAAATACGACACGCATGTCATACGATGTTGGCATGTCGTAGAACCCATTTGAATTCAGTAGGCCGTGTTCATAATGGCAAAATTAATCTCGGGAATTTCCGCCAACACAAAGTTCCTCATTTCTCTACTAGAAAGCGCTATAGCGTTCAAGGAGCTTAGATATCTAACCCCTTTGACTTCCATAGTGATTCAAGGAACAACGAAATTCGACATGCAAGCTACCCTCTGGGTGTCAAATTACAAAGCTTGCACCCGGCATACGATTTTATTATTATTATTATTATTATTATTATTAGTGGACGGCTGGGTCTCTCCTCCACGCAGCCAACTCGGACATCAGATTTCTGTCCACCACTCTGTAATCCTGCATGTTGTAGTACATGTTCTTCTCTCCGCTCAATATGCCCCTGTCAGATTCCTGACGTCACTCATTCACGAATCAGTGTTTGCCAATTCCTGGCTTAGACTGTCTACTGTAATAAGTTAGGCGCTGGCATGCAACAGCTTGATCCACTAAATGCCGTGCACACACGCAACTTAATCATTGTGCAATTATATACATTAGTTACTCTCCACAGAGCTGCTTATCTTGAGTGGAATTCTCTACCCTTTTGTTTTTCCACCTACTCAGCTGCTTATTTATTAGAGCCTCCGTGGCTTAGGCGGCAGCACGCCGGACTCTCTCCGTGGCTCCAATCTCGGTCACTCCACGTGAGATTTGAGAACACAGCGGAGGCAGACAGGTTTTTCTCCGGGTAATCCGGTTTTCCCTGTCACAAATTTCATCCCAGCAACACTCTCCACTGTCATTTCATTTCATTCGTCATTCATTTAATCATTGCACCAGGGGAGTGCTACAGACTTCGGCAGCACGAGCGGGCTAGGTACAGAGCTGATCCACTGTTTGATTGGCTAGAAGCTGCTGAGTTCTTATTGGTTGTTGGAGGAACATAACTATATTCCTTACATTCTAGGCTGCTTCTTGCTTTTTGTTCCGAAGCGATGCTTTATGCAGCCAGCAACCAGCAAGAAAGGTGCCTTGGATTATTGGTCAAAATGGCGTGGCGTTCCCTTGCTTTGAAGCTGCGGGCGTGCCGTGTAAATTTCTAGGAGACAGATTTTGAGTTTGTGGCTGTAGTTATATGTGTACATGTGATTGATCCTGCTACCTTGGTAAAAGGAGGTGAGAAAGTTACCGCTGCGCCACTCGGCCAGTATGTGTTCAATTTATTCAAATGGAAAAAGGAACGGAGTAATCGGCAAAGTAAGACGGTGTATTTTCACTTTTTCTGTTGACCACATTTTACCTACGGATACACCAGACATTAGAAGTAAAACAGACAAAAATACATTAACGCTAAAAACGTGTGCAAACAAACTACGCTTATCAACCACGAAAAGAACACAGACAGTAACGAAGAATATGGGCAGGAAGTAAAAGAAGCGATTCGAGTCAGGCGACAGATGAAAGTAGGCCTAAATTAGTTAATAATTGTAACTCAAGAGCGCGCAGAATCACTTTCAGTACGATCCGCGTTTACATGTTTACCTGTTTGGATACAATCCCACAATTTTACCGTATCAATCAATACGAACCGAGTCCCGTTTACATGACCGTATTGAATACGGTAAGTGTACTCAAATCGATTTGAGTTCGCTATGTAAACTCAGCTAATATCATGGTGTATAGAATAATATAAAATATTCTCTGGGTTACAAGTAGCCTACCGGTAAATCTGACAAAATTGTGTTGTAGGCTAGGTAGAGTATTTCGCCGAGAGTGGGGGCTGAGGGAAATGCATTACTCAAAACGTTCGAGCAATACATCATTTTAGCAAGGCATGTTACGCATACCGTAAGCTATAGTGAAATCCAGAAAGTTTGCCTACAAATTTGTTAAAGCATGAGGAAAATTGCCATAACCTTCCTGATTAATGCAGTTATCAAAATTCTTTTAGGAGGGCTATGGGTACTTAGATGTGATGTTCTGCTATATAATTGAGTACAGTAATCAAGTTCCATACTCCTAATGCACCTTGAGAATAAGGTTCATTGTAACCAAAATCTTTCCCCATGTCAAGACACAGAATCAAACTCTGTAGAGGGTTTGTTTGAGTTTAAGTGGTTTGAAATAGGGCAAATACCATCAATGTGATTCTTGTTCATATTGTTGGACATTAGAGTTTTGAAATTGAACAGCTCATGGTAAATAAATGGAATCACATGTCACTATTAATACAGTGCTGCAACAATTGTGTGTGTATATATAGATATTAATATATGCTTTACAATGATTTAAAAAGGATGCCCCAATAAAGAAGAATTATGTTCCTAACATTGTCCAGATATCCTTCTGTTCCCTCATTCCCCTTTTAAGCCGGTATAAATTACGTTCACAATGGAATATCCATCTCATTTGGGTACAATCGTGTTGACAGATTGAAAAGCATCAAACTATTGCATTAAGAAACTGCTGTACTCTGGGGGATTGGTATTGAAATTCTGACTTTATTCTCTATTACACCAAATAACTACTACTATTTGCTATCCTAAAAGCATGGTGGCCACTACTCGTGGAAATCCTGGAAAACTCCTGGATTTTTATTAGGTCTGGAAAATGACGAAAAATTTGAAAACTCCTGGAAAATAGCCCTTGTTAATTAATTATAAAAATATTTCCATCTTAAATCATACTCCCGCTAAGGTTTTGGGTGAGCACTCTATCGTTAACGAAACAAATTTCCTCAGGCTACCAGTTTCTGTGTGGGAGAACACACGATAGTATTTTTGTAAAACATAATATTGAGTATAGGCAACTTCACCGCATTTAAATTGCAGGTGCCATTCTTCTTTTTTCTTTAGCGTATATATCAGTCACAAAGGCTTTTTTAAAAGAACAAATAAATCATGTGTGTGTAGGCTTGTGTATCAATAACGCAATTACCACTTATTTTTGTCTTGAAGTAGGTATCCGACAAAGCCCCCCCCCCCCGGGACTCGCGCATATTTTTACTGCTGCTTTCCGTTGTCCCTAACATGGGGCTATAATGGCGTCCATCTTTGGGCACCTTCTATATGTTCTTCGTTGCTTTCTCTTAGCAACATTGTCGTATTCCAGATTATTCCTGACGAAGAAAGACATGGTTTCTTTCGAAACGCGTCGAATATTAATATAATAAAACACGGCATAAGCCCAAAATTCAACATTATGAATAGTAACACGGGCCGTGAAAGTCTAAATGACAAAAATTAATTTAGTTCCCCACTTCACTCATTTAATTTTATTTATCTATATAGCCTAAATAATAATTCACACACATATTCTTTAAGTGAAAATTAAATTAATTACTTAAGCATGATGCAATTTTTGAGTGAATAGAACAATTTCCTGCATATCCCGTTACGTTGTAAGGGATTGGTATGCTTTTTTGATGTTGAGATATGACAGGGAATATATCTTTGGATAGCATACCGCCTCTGTTTTTTCCCACTTCCTTCACTGGATATCACTTCTTTCTTTTACCTGATTTCGTCTACTCTGCTCTTGAATATCTGGACTGATTTTGGAAAGGGATCAAACACCGCCCTTGGTAAACTGTTCCATTCCTTCACACCCTTCCCAATGAATGAAAATTTACCCCAATCGCTTCTGCTAAAGTGCCATCCAATTTTGAATTTGTGGTCTGCCCTTCCAATATAATTTCTTTCCAATTGTATGTATCATTATGAGACTTCTAAAAGGATGCAACAAAGAAATAAAAGAGAAAAGTTACCTAAGTTTGGTTCGTCCAATATTGGAATATGCAAGCAGGGTATGGGATCCGCACCAGGTATACCTAATAAAAGAAATTGAGTGTGTGCAAAGGAAAGCAGCGAGGTTTGTGATAGGGGATTTTAGGAGAAGCAGCATATCAGATATGTTAGAGAAGCTTGGGTGGGAAACATTAAGTAAGAGAAGGGAGAAAAACAGACTTGTAGGGTTATATAGAGCGTATACAGGAGAGGAAGCATGGGGGGAAATGCGTAACATGCCTTGCTAACATGATGTATTGCTCGAACGTTTTGAGTAATGCATTTCCCTCAGCCCCCACCCTCGGCGAAATACTCTACCTAGCCTACAGCACATTTTGGTCAGATTTACCGGTAGGCTACTTGTAACGCAGAGAATATTTTATATTATTCTATACACCATGATATTAACTGAGTTTATATAGCGAACTCAAATCGATTTGAGTACACTTACCGTATTCAATACGGTCATGTAAACGGGACTCGGTTCGTATTGATTTATACGGTAAAATTGTGGGATCGGATCGTATCCAAACAGGTAAACATGTTAACGCGGATCGTACTGAAAGCGATTATGCGCGCTCTTGAGTTACAATTATTAACTAATTTAGGCCTACTTTCGTCTGTCGCCTGACTCGAATCGCTTCTTTTACTTCCTGCCCATATTCTTCGTTACTGTCTGTGTTCTTTTCGTGGTTGATAAGCGTAGTTTGTTTGCACGCGTTTTTAGCGTTAAATGTATTTTTGTCTGTTTTACTTTTAATGTCTGGTGTATCCGTAGGTAAAATGTGGTCAACAGAAAAAGTGAAAATACACCGTCTTTCTTTGCCGATTAATCCGTTCCTTTTTCCATTTGAATAAATTGAACACAGACTGGCCGAGGGCGCAGCGGTAACTTTCTCACCTGCTTTTACCAAGGTAGCAGGATCGAATCCTGGCGAAGTCAGGGTGCTTAGGCCTAAATGCGAGGGAGCCATGTCAGTAGATTTACTGGCACGTTACGGTACAGATCCCATTCGGGGCAGCATTCTGGCAGCCCGGCGTCTCTAATAGGTTCAGTAATTATAAGAGACGACTGTTACCCATAAACTTCGTAAGAACAAACATCAAAATCTTCGGCGCATCCATTTTTCATGTTTACAAACAACCCGTCAATGAAACGTCGGATGACAATGGTAACAGTGCAGGAGACACGAACCCAGGGGGAAAAAAAGCTTTTGAAATTTGCAATAAATATCTTTTGAAATGATTCAAAATTGATCTGGGAATGATGTAGTTCACTCCTCAGCTGTCTATAACCCACCCGCCATCCCAAATTATAACACGACTTATGACTTAGCTGTGTCTGCCATTATCGGCGTTACAACAGTACAGTATTGCCAACCCCACGCATACGGTACTAAATGTATATGTGGTCTTTCGTCCAGTACCAGATCAATGTTCTTTTTGTCAATCATGCCCTGCTAGCTCCCCACACCTACCCCCACCATTCTGACCTTCGTTTTGTCCAAGCCAATGGTTTTTGACAATGGTTACAGCCCAACGCGTCCAGATGAATGGTTTTGACAATGGTTACAGCCCAACACGTCCAGTGGAACTGTGAGTGCCCCGCTAGCTTCCTGCGGCCATAGGACGCACCTACTCCCGACCATTCTGACCTTCGTTTTGTCCAATCCAATGGTTTTTGACAATGATTACATTCCAACGTGTCCAGATGAATGGTTTTGACAATAGTTACAGCCTAACGCGTCCAGTGAAACTGTGAGCGCCCCGCTAGCTTCCCGCGGCCACAGGCTGCACCTACACTCAACAATTCTAACCTTCGTTTTGTCCAATCCAATGGTTACAGGCTAACGCGTCTAGATCAATGGTTACAGCCTAACACGTCCAGTGAAACTGTGAAAGTCAGGGTCCTGTCTCATGCACTGGTAATATGATAACTACGGTACGGGTCTTTTATTTTGCTGTTTAATACCAGTTAGCCAACCTAACTGCAGGTTGGCCACCATCAATTATATACCGTATTGAAATAGATTTCAATACGAACTGAAACTGCTCATGTAAACGGACAGCGTACTGAAAACAGGATCGTATTCAAATCGATTTGAGTTCGCCATGTAAACGTAGTAATTGTGATATAGGCCTACCACGTGTTTTAATATTATAGGAGAGAGCCCTAGACCAATAAGAATGATTTTCTACAGAAACCAACGTACGTTTTTGAAGTTTTCTACTGCGAAATTTCACATGATAATTACGGTATCTAAGGCATGCAGTAGGCCGCTCGAGGTACGGTAGCACATTTACATATACCCAATGATATTACGAACTATGCATTTTAATATGCAATAGCACAAGGTAGCAACTACTTCTGTAAATGAAGGCAACTTCCGCGTGTTACATATTATATCCAACCGAAAGAAGTTAAAAATGTCGAGTAAAAATCTACCTACGTAATGCTAAAACCTCATCAAAACTCCCCAAAACATTCTCACACACAAATCTCCTAGATGTAATGTTCTGGCTAAAGGTAATCACTTTATCAATCAATATAAAATCACATGTACACATATAACTACAGCCACAAACTCAAAATCTGCCTTCCTAGAATTTTAAACGGCACGCCCGCAGCTTCAGAGCAAGCGAATGCGACGCCATTTTGACCAATAATCCAAGGCGCCTTTCTTGCTGGTTGCTGGCTGCATAAAGCGCCGTTGAGCGCTGCACCGCTTCGGAACAAAAAGCAAGAAGCAGCTTAAAATCCAAGGAATATAGAAATGTTCCACCAACAACCAATAAGAACCCAGCAGCCCTTAGCCAATCAAACAGTGGATCAGCTCTGTACCTAGCCGCCAGGGGGTGTCAACCAGATAGGGATCATTTGGCACCATCGGTGTAGTAGCACGTGCCAGTCGTATGGAGCGCTGTATATCGTGTTTATCGTGTTGCCAACATATGCATGATACAACGTTGTAATTAAATTGCAAACATATCACTATATTTAGTCAATAAATATACACATAATTCCTAATTGACATTTCCTTGCAATTATCTTGCTCACAGACGATAATTACGGCACTTATCATTAAATAAACATTATTTTTGTCGGTTGGCGGCATTGCCTTCCCGAACACTACTTCTGTTCTGTTCAAACATGGCGGTGTATTTACATTTCCTGTACATTACAGCAATATTTCTTCCCCAGAGTTTTCGATTGATTTCGCCTTAAATAGGGGCCGATAACGTAGATGTTAGGCCCCTTACAGCAACAATTATCAATATCAATCACCTTAAATACATGTGTTTCTTGATGTTCTGTGAAAAAGAAGTGCCGTAATCTTGGCGTTTTCAATTGGATGTAACCTGTAAACCAGTACCGGTATTTCCATTTCTGTTGTAAGTACCGATAATGCATTATGTATTATTAAATTGATTTCTTAAAAGAGTGCTGATATTATCGATAGGATTCTTATGAGAGCCATGCATTATTATTTGTGGACTTCCGTAGTCGTAGAAAGCTAGATTTAATGACTTTAGCCTAATTTAATTATTTTTTTGTTAGATTTTGTATTTCATGTTTTCTGTACCTCATTCTGTATATTTTGTATGTAGGTTATGGGAAAACATCACTCAGAATCTTGTGTTCTTGGCTGCAAAAGTAGAGGTTGGAGATACGCTCCTTTCAACGCTTCTCAGTCGATGACTCAAGGTATGTATCAATAATTAGGCTATTCTGTAATTATTTAGTCAGATTCCTTTGATGGCACTTTTTAAATTAAATTTAAAGTGATGATCCTCACGTCCTACATGGAGTAATCGCCACTGGGAGGGAGTATGGAACAACAACGCTCAGGATAGCTTCTGTCAGTGCGGGGAATCAAATCTCCAACCTCCAGAGTTGCTGCAGCCCCCCATTGGGGGCGCTATGCTCCCTGTTTATATCTTGGTTTAGAGTTCCCACATTTCTATACTCACGGCAGTGTCCCCATGAAAACTCCACAAACAATACGATCTTGAAAAGGAAGCGTGCTAAAGCTTGAAAATGTGACGCATCTTGTTCTGCCCCTCGCTCTGAGCACTGTACCGCTGTTGTGTGTTCAGAAACAGTCAGCAATGCTGTGATCATCCTACAGTCAGCTCTCAGCAGTAACTGTTTAAAAAGAAAATTAATTGTTTTGTAAAATAGTCTTTGGGACTACCTTGCCCGCACTCTCGATAACCTCTGTCTCGCTGTCACTGGCAGTACTTGTAACTACTGTAGTTCTACATCTCAGCCCTAGATGGGTGAAGTGTGACCTTCACCGCCCGGAGTAGAATGCACTGTTTTATTAATTCATTCATTAATTTTGTACACTTGAATTAATCGTACAGCATGTGGGCTGTAAAATGTAGGCCTACAATGACTACGATGCGACTAACATAACCTAATCAATTTGTAAGCGACTTGAAGTGTTCGAAACTTGTAATTACTGTCTAATTAGGTCTACTCACTCGGCCAATCTGAAAACTGCCATGTTTTAAGTATTTTTTTTTAGTAAGATCTCTTGATCCAAAACCTGACTTAATGAAGCTAGTTATTTTCATAATAATAAATTTATTAAAGCACAAAATATGCAGTATGAAATTACAACTAGTTTTAACAGAACTGAGACAGAGATAACCTCCTCTGCCCACACCACATCACGTGGTATCGATCACATCTTCTACCACATAGGGCACATACACAATTTAAGTCTGGCTGATGAAATCTTCTGTTACGGTATTACACACTTTGAAGTGGAAACCATGTACCGAGAATCTCGTTACCAGGTGCCTCAGCTCGTAGGAGCTCTCTGTCCAGTCCCGTGATGTCATCGCATCAGTCGCGTAAAATTCTTGCCAGATGCTATCTTTCTTAGACTTCATTTCCTGAACTAGTGTCTCAAAACCATGTGTTGTTGGCAAAAACATCTGCAGTCTCAGTTCTTCAACAAAGGGAAGCTCACTTGAGAGTTCATAAACCAAACGAGAAAGAGTAAATCGGAAGAGGCATAAGACATGTGGTTCAATTTTGTTTTTTGTGTGGGGTGAGGTATACCTCCCACCTACACCCACTCCCCAAATATCAAGCTGGAGGAATTTTGGGTATTAGTGACCCATGTGGACTCACATGTGGATTAGTTACATTAATCATAGGCTTAAAATTTTAGTTATTTATTGAAAGGTGAGGGTGGCAGTCCTATGGGTTGGATCAATCATAGATGTCCATTACATTAATAAATAGCTTCTGTGTTTTACTAAAATAAAGGTAGCGCTAAATGAACATAGAACGAGCGATAACATTCTCTATAATAGATGAATTAGCCAAAATACCTTATGAAACGATGAGAAATAAATCAAGGAGCGATGTTTTAATAGATGTTTCCTCCTCTGCCGTCAGTGACCCACCCAGCCATCCCAAATAGGATCACAGCATATAGGCTATAGGCTAGCGAAAATTACAGCTGTGGGTGCCATTGTTCAAATCAATCATCTTCAAAACAGTACCATAACAGTACTGCCAAACAAAGAAGTGCCCAGTTTAGTCTCTAGTGCACAGCACTCGGTTCACTGCTCTTAATTAGGCTAGTGTGTGCAATATTTTCACTTCTCTGTAATGATTTTTTTCCCCCATGGCTGAAATGAGTTATTTTTGTTATATGCTCTGTAATTATTATGCAGTATATCGCTCCGCTGTAATAAATATGTATTAATTTTTTCGTACAACATTGGTTTTGATAATGGTTACAGCCTAACGCATCCCGATGAACTTCTTTTTTTGATCGACAGTGATTTTGTATCCCAGTTCTTTTTATCAACAGTGATTTGGTATCTCGCATGTTGGCAGCAATGTGTTCGCCTTGGTGCGTGCTGCTAGAGTGAGCGATGATGACAGTTGAACGAGATGCAAGCGCTGTCGAAACATGGCAGCCGTTTTTAAAATATCAATAAATAGAAAAACATATTTACGTACTTTAGCACATCATGAGGTTTGGTAGTGATCAGGGTTCCTAATTTTAATATGTAATATCGCCCAGAAGATAAAACAAGGACACAAGGTATGTAAAAGTTACATTCATGTCTGCTGCAAGTATAATCCGCATTCCACTTACATTCAGAATTAAGGTAGCACTGAATGAAAGTAGAACGAGCGATAACATTCTCTATAAGGGGCCGATTATATTCTTGGTAATTAGTGTCGATGTTTTTCTGTAACAGCGAGATGGATACAAGACAAATATAATTGGTTTATTGTATGCCAAAGTAATGGTTGATATAGGCTAGCTAGTATATTTATTCCCACATGTTACTTTACCTAGGTATTAATTCTGAATGAAAGTAGAACGCAGCTTATACACTTGCATCAGACATGAATGTGACTTTTACATACCTTGTCTCCTTGTTTCATCTTCTGGGCGATATTACGTAGGCCTATTGAAATTAGGAACCCTGGTCACTACTGCACATCATATATGTGCTAAAGTACGGGGCGCCAGGAAATGTTCTCTGCAGATGCGAGAGGTGGCGTCATCAGTTTAGTTCGCAGCACGGTGTCCCTGATAGGGCGAAGGCCACGTGTGTGGGCTGTGAGCTGTCGAAATCGTCAGTGCGTATAGTTAGATTATTGGAAGAGTGCAACAGTATGTTATGAATGGCTGGGTGAGTATAAAGTTTACTGTTTGTTATGATACAAGCGACAGCCGTGCTACCAACGTAACTGGTGACTTAATCTCTCGCAGCAGCTTGTAGGCACTGCGGACAAAATTCCCTGGCGCCCAGTATGTAAATATGTGTTTCTATATTTTGCTCTTTTAAAAACGGCTGCCATGTTCCGACAGCACTTGCATCTCATTCAACTGTCAACAAAGTCCACTCTAGCGGCACACACTGAGGCGCACAAATTGTTGCCAACATGTGGGATACAAAATCACTGTTGATAATAAAAAGTGGCATACAAAATCACTGTTGATAAAATAATCATTGATCTGGACGCGTTAGGCTGTAACCATTCTCAAAAACCATTGGAATGGACGAAACGAAGGTTAGAATGGTCAGGTGTTGGCGAGGTTGATAGTACTGTTTTGATGATAGTTGATGTGAACAATGGCAGCCACAGCTGTAATTTTGCCTATATAAGTCGTGATTCTTTTTGGGATGGTTGGGTGGGTCACAGAGAGCGGAGGAGGAAACATCTATTTATTTGATTTATTTCTCGTCGTTTCATAAGGTATTTTGGCTAATTTATGTACTATAGAGAATGTTATAGGTGTATTATCCATAGTTGGGATCTGACAGTTCGGCGGAGAACTGTTGAACTAAAGGCAGCGGTGCCACGAATGCTGCTGTCCACCACGCGCATACTTCCATCCTCCCGCTCTTTTCCTCATGCTCATAATATCATTAGCACCGTTATTACATTTATTACTTTTTTATTCAGATGGTTTTCAAAATCTTAAACAAACCAATGCTTAAATCTGTTCGGTGCAAACTGTAAAACAAAATATTAGCCCGTCAAATTGAGGAGAGACCTAAATTATTGTAATGAATAGCAATAACAATATTACGAATACTATCATAAAGCAAAAATGATCAAAGCGAAACGACAACACGTGATTGTTTCCGTGATTTTTAGTTATTTATATTTCCTGTAGAATAAGTTTCAAGTCACAAGTAACACACAATTGTATTACAAAATATAGGCTCATTGTGTAGACTATTAAGTCACCCTTTAGAAGACAGAAGCTAATCACAGTAGTCTTACTAATTACAAGAGCAGAGGCGGTAGCCTACGTTCCTGCGCGCGACTGAATGGAATTAATGGTTCGCCTGATGCTCAGAACTGACACTAACACTGCTACATACATAAATAATGGTCTCTAATGAATCATAAGTATAAATATAAGTATAAAGTATAAATAAGTATAACTCAAACAATTATAACTCATTAAAACAACAGATTATGAAACGCAGCAAGGTGAGTGTGCACTGGAGGCAACCAAACAAGCGACTGATCGGCGACAAGCAAGTGGTGAAATAGCATCATTCAAATTGGCAGCGCTGTATAGTTTCCATGGCAACAAGCCATGCGGGCGATCTAGTCGTCAGCTGTTTTTGCCCAGTGGTGCTGAATTGTCAGATTCCAACTCTGGAAAATACACCTATAGGTAGTGAGTTATTGTTCTTTCAAGGGGCGGAACTACGAGGTCATCTGCCCCTTATGGAGAATGTTATCACGCGTGCTACTTTCATTCAGTGCTACCATAATACCACCTTGTGGTGTGGTAGCTGCCACTCCTAAGGTCCTGGGCTAGTTTCCAAGTAATTTAATTCTGGTCTGAGGGTTGGAACGACTCACAATCAGCTTCGTGAGCCAGAACTGAGAAGAGGTAGGTTCGATTCTCACCTCGGCCATCCAAGAAGTGGTTTTCCGTGGTTTCCCCACTTCCACTCCAGGCTAACGCTGGGATTGATCCTAACTTAAGGCAATGGCTGCCTCCTTTCCACTCGTCACCTGAATTACAAAAAGTAGGCTATACTGCTCGGGTTCATTTTCCATGTTCTGTGAACTTGCGGGGTGAGGAGAAAGAACAGGGGAGGGTCAGGCGAGAAGAGAAGGGCCTGTCAACTGCCCGCCGTGATATCTGGTATTCCTTTCTATTCCAATAATGCTAACTTAGGGCTGTTGCTCAAAACACTGTGGTGTTACGAATGAGTGAGTGAGCCACCGACCAATGTATTTGGTTCTGTACTATGCACGGACCAAGGAACCTCACCACTCGTCAACACCACTGCGATGCACATTTCTCTCAGGTTCACGCAGCTTAGACCCGAGCAGTACACATTACTACAGGTACTACAATAACACAGATTATCATACAAATCCTACATACTTCCAAATACATGGGGCTAAATGAATTAATATCAACAACACAATGATTCTACAATAAGTGATTCTTTTAAAATGTAGTTATAGTAGGTGCAACTATACACATGTCAGCAAATTCAAGTTCTCCATTTGAAGCATTACATATTTTATTAAGTTGACTGCTTCAACATACAAACTTGCATGTGTTGTAGGAATTTGCTGTTCATCAGTGTTAGCCATGGCATAAAGGAGGGAAGAGGTTCATTATCCTGTGCTATAGCCTACTGTTATGCCTTGGCAAGAAAGAAGAAAGGAACATGCCTCAACACGTACTTTTAGGAGGACCAGATTTGATTTCTGTATTTTTGCTAAGTGTGATCTTGGCTCTCGCTGTTATTTTTCTTCGTTGACAACTTTTTAAATAAAACGATGATTTCTAGCAGTATTGAGGTTTTTCTTGTTTTTCATTGAAAGTCCTATTTCTCCTTTCCCCTTCACAGGATGTCATAGAATTTACTGTATTAGTGTGCGATGATTTTTTTTATGTACTTACTGTATTTCACCCTTTAAAAATTGGTGAACTGGATATATTTTAAAAGGGAATATGAAATGAACTACTGTATAGACATTTTGTAATATCCAATTATTTTTCTGAAATTTCAGTCTCCCAATGAATTTGGCACTAAGTGCACTAACAATTTTAGTGTGATCTGGTTACACCACCTGTTTACTTAGCATTCTCTCTTAACATTTTACTGTTATTGTTAACAGCATCAAGCATTTTAAGATATGAATATTCTCCCTTCCCAGTACTTTTCCTTTGCAGTTGATTCTAATAACTGATTGGTTATAGGCCTATAGGCCTAATGTGGTTAATTGGAAGGGACCCTATTTTTAAGGTGAGTAGTAATATGCTGCAGGCCTTTTAGTAGCCTAATTCTTGTCACCAATGCAATATGCTCCAATTGCAACTGAAAGAAATGTAAACATGTAAATTATTGATGAGGTCATGTCCTAAAATAGGGGCAGATGACGTCGTAGTTCCGCCCCTTAAACAACAATAACTAACTAACATGTCCTAAATGCTGTGATTGTTCATTTCAGAGTTCAGGAATTCACAATTTCCCACTTAGGTATTATTTTAAAAAAATGTTATTGGTATTTTGATTGTGATTTATTTCTTGTTGATCATATGATTATCTCCTCACTTAAAAACGTGCTATAAGTATTGGGAAGATTGTGATTTTCGGAACATTGAAGTGGATAGAGTATTTAGGACGAGAATATTTAGTGGAACGAGGGGAAGGGGTGGGGTAGGCTACCCGCACGGCCGTGCTACACGTCAACTAGTACCACGGCCAAACACCAGACAGCGCTGAAGTCTTAGGTGCCAAGAATTAGCATGGCTGTCGGCTATCTGTAGTAGTAGGTAATCTGTGGGCACAGCACTGAATGAAAGTAGAACGAGCGATAACATTCTCTATAAGGGGCCGATTATATTCTTGGTAATTAGTGTCGATGATTTTCTGTAACAACGAGATGGATACAAGACAAATATAATTGGTTTATTGTATGCCAAAGTAATGGTTGATATAGGCTAGCTAGTATATTTATTCCCACATGTTACTTTACCTAGGTATTAATTCTGAATGAAAGTAGAACGCAGCTTATACACTTGCATCAGACATGAATGTGACTTTTACATACCTTGTCTCCTTGTTTCATCTTCTGGGCGATATTACGTAGGCCTATTGAAATTAGGAACCCTGGTCACTACTGCACATCATATATGTGCTAAAGTACGGGGCGCCAGGAAATGTTCTCTGCAGATGCGAGAGGTTGCGTCATCAGTTTAGTTCGCAGCACGGTGTCCCTGATAGGGCGAAGGCCACGTGTGTGGGCTGTGAGCTGTCGAAATCGTCAGTGCGTATAGTTAGATTATTGGAAGAGTGCAACTGTATGTTATGAATGGCTGGGTGAGTATAAAGTTTACTGTTTGTTATGATACAAGCGACAGCCGTGCTACCAACGTAGCTGGTGACTTAATCTCTCGCAGCAGCTTGTAGGCACTGCGGACAACATTCCCTGGCGCCCAGTATGTAAATATGTGTTTCTATATTTTGCTCTTTTAAAAAGGGCTGCCATGTTCCGACAGCACTTGCATCTCATTCAACTGTCAACAAAGTCCACTCTAGCGGCACACACTGAGGCGCACAAATTGTTGCCAACATGTGGGATACAAAATCACTGTTGATAATAAAAAGTGGCATACAAAATCACTGTTGATAAAATAATCATTGTCTGGACGCGTTAGGCTGTAACCATTCTCAAAAACCATTGGAATGGACGAAACGAAGGTTAGAATGGTCAGGTGTTGGCGAGGTTGGTAGTACTGTTTTGATGATAGTTGATGTGAACAATGGCAGCCACAGCTGTAATTTTGCCTATATAAGTCGTGATTCTTTTTGGGATGGTTGGGTGGGTCACAGAGAGCGGAGGAGGAAACATCTATTTAAACTTCATTCCCTGATTTATTTCTCGTTGTTTCATAAGGTATTTTGGCTAATTTATGTACTATAGAGAATGTTATAGGTGTATTATCCAGAGTTGGGATCTGACAGTTTGGCGGAGAACTGTTGAACTAAAGGCAGCGGTGCCAAGAATGCTGCTGTCCACCACGCGCAACTTCCATCCTCCCGCTCTTTTCCTCATGCTCATAATATCATTAGCACCGTTATTACATTTATTGCTTTTTTATTCAGATGGTTTTCAAAATCTTAAACAAACCAATGCTTAAATCTGTTCGGTGCAAACTGTAAAACAAAATATTAGCCCGTCAAATTGAGGAGAGACCTAAATTATTGTAATGAATAGCAATAACAATATTACGAATACTATCATAAAGCAAAAATGATCAAAGCGAAACGACAACACGTGATTGTTTCCGTGATTTTTAGTTATTTATATTTCCTGTAGAATAAGTTTCAAGTCACAAGTAACACACAATTGTATTACAAAATATAGGCTCATTGTGTAGACTATTAAGTCACCCTTTAGAAGACAGAAGCTAATCACAGTAGTCTGACTAATTACAAGAGCAGAGGCGGTAGCCTACGTTCCTGCGCGCGACTGAATGGAATTAATGGTTCACCTGATGCTCAGAACTGACACTAACACTGCTACATACATAAATAATGGTCTCTAATGAATCATAAGTATAAATATAAGTATAAAGTATAAGTAAGTATAACTCAAACAATTATAACTCATTAAAACAACAGATTATGAAACGCAGCAAGGTGAGTGTGCACTGGAGGCAACCAAACAAGCGACTGATCGGCGACAAGCAAGTGGTGAAATAGCATCATTCAGTACACACTACTACAGGTACTACAATAACACAGATTATCATACAAATCCTACATACTTCCAAATACATGGGGCTAAATGAATTAATATCAACAACACAATGATTCTACAATAAGTGATTCTTTTAAAATGTAGTTATAGTAGGTGCAACTATACACATATCAGCAAATTCAAGTTCTCCATTTGAAGCATTACATATTTTATTAAGTTGACTGCTTCAACATACAAACTTGCATGTGTTGTAGGAATTTGCTGTTCATCAGTGTTAGCCATGGCATAAAGGAGGGAAGAGGTTCATTATCCTGTGCTATAGCCTACTGTTATGCCTTGGCAAGAAAGAAGAAAGGAACATGCCTCAACACGTACTTTTAGGAGGACCAGATTTGATTTCTGTATTTTTGCTAAGTGTGATCTTGGCTCTCGCTGTTATTTTTCTTCGTTGACAACTTTTTAAATAAAACGATGATTTCTAGCAGTATTGAGGTTTTTCTTGTTTTTCATTGAAAGTCCTATTTCTCCTTTCCCCTTCACAGGATGTCATAGAATTTACTGTATTAGTGTGCGATGATTTTTTTATGTACTTACTGTATTTCACCCTTTAAAAATTGGTGAACTGGATATATTTTAAAAGGGAATATGAAATGAACTACTGTATAGACATTTTGTAATATCCAATTATTTTTCTGAAATTTCAGTCTCCCAATGAATTTGGCACTAAGTGCACTAACAATTTTAGTGTGATCTGGTTACACCACCTGTTTACTTAGCATTCTCTCTTAACATTTTACTGTTATTGTTAACAGCATCAAGCATTTTAAGATATGAATATTCTCCCTTCCCAGTACTTTTCCTTTGCAGTTGATTCTAATAACTGATTGGTTATAGGCCTATAGGCCTAATGTGGTTAATTGGAAGGGACCCTATTTTTAAGGTGAGTAGTAATATGCTGCAGGCCTTTTAGTAGCCTAATTCTTGTCACCAATGCAATATGCTCCAATTGCAACTGAAAGAAATGTAAACATGTAAATTATTGATGAGGTCATGTCCTAAAATAGGGGCAGATGACGTCGTAGTTCCGCCCCTTAAACAACAATAACTAACTAACATGTCCTAAATGCTGTGATTGTTCATTTCAGAGTTCAGGAATTCACAATTTCCCACTTAGGTATTATTTTAAAAAAATGTTATTGGTATTTTGATTGTGATTTATTTCTTGTTGATCATATGATTATCTCCTCACTTAAAAACGTGC
This sequence comes from Meconema thalassinum, assembly GCA_946902985.2. Lineage (NCBI taxonomy): Eukaryota > Metazoa > Arthropoda > Insecta > Orthoptera > Tettigoniidae > Meconema > Meconema thalassinum. The sequence continues at coordinate 250,246,340 of OX336396.1, forward strand.
TATAAGTATTGGGAAGATTGTGATTTTCGGAACATTGAAGTGGATAGAGTATTTAGGACGAGAATATTTAGTGGAACGAGGGGAAGGGGTGGGGTAGGCTACCCGCACGGCCGTGCTACACGTCAACTAGTACCACGGCCAAACACCAGACAGCGCTGAAGTCTTAGGTGCCAAGAATTAGCATGGCTGTCGGCTATCTGTAGTAGTAGGTAATCTGTGCTAGCCGCTCGTTCGGCAGCCGGCACAGTTCAAATCCTTGCCGCTAGATGGGGGCTTCATTCATTCCATTCCCTGACCCAATCGGTCGACTGGTAACAGGGTGTGGATTTTCATTCTTCGTTTTCAACTGATTATTAGAAGATTGACACCCCCCCCCCCCCCCCCGGCCATGGGCTCACAACTTGTGGGACGTGGGTTGGTGACAACTAGACCCAAGCTGAGTGCAGCATTGCTTCCATTTATTTGTGCCAGGCTGATCTCCGTCTTTTTTCCTGTCGACCTCTCTTGGTCACCTCTTGATCTCTCCCGACCCCGACGGTATTAGGGTAACCGAGGCCTAGGGAGTCTTTCACTTTCCCGCCTTAATTGGCCCTTGTCTCATCTTTCCTGATACCCCCATTCTTCGAGGGGTCAGCCTTCTTTTTCTTTTCATGTTATCTCCTGCCTTCTGCACAAGACCGTCAAGGAGGCAGGGTGTATGTAGCCCCACAACTTCTGGTTCACCCTGGATAGTACTACACACTCAAGGGCTCACAGCTGGCGAGTTTGGAAGTTGGCGATATCAAGGGATTCCTGAGCTGGGTTCGTTTTGTCCCCTTTTTCCTCTGACTTTGGGGTGGGCCCTCTCCTCTTTCCCTTCCCTATCTGCCTTTCATGCCTCTCTTTACTTCCAAGTCCCTTAATCCTCATTCTTCGAGGGTTGAGGGCATTTCTTTTCTTCCTGTACTTTATTTGCCTTACCCTTTATTGTTTATCATTTCTTCTTCTAGTAATAATTAAGACACGAGTATGTTTATAATACGAGCGAAGCGAGTTTTATAATTACCATTATAGGCGAGTTGCATACGATTATTTATGTTCGACGATAATTATAACTTTATTATATGTTCTAAGATAAATAATCATAAATATCAGTGGGATTCAGTTACTTCAGTTAGTGAACAGGGCGGGCTTTGCTGACTGAACAGAGCGCATGCGTGGGTCAAAGCACTTCGAAAGCAGAGACCATTTACTTTGCTTGGCAATGCTATTGTTTACAGCCTATAGGATGACTAGTGCCGTCCAGCTCTAGCATTCACTAATATTGTCACCGAAGTCGTTTGAAAGCCATGTGCTGTGTAGAAATTGGTGTTGGGGATATTAAAGTAAAGTGCTATTTCTTGTATCATATTTGCCAGTTTATTTACGCGAACATATGGACAGTTCACTTTCCATGTCGGTAATTCATATAGAAGGATGCTGTGTTGCTAACTTTTGGACGTAGATTCATAAATTTCTCGCATATGTCATAGTATTTTATTGTTACCGTAAAGATGCGTGCTGGTTTTGTCTTTGTGTTTGGGATTGTAAATGCAATGGTTGATCCGATATCAAATTTGAACTTTCAAATCATGTAATTCATGTCCGACTTGTTGGATTTTGAGCGCATGCGCGACCATATCTTTACCTAATTGGTCAATGAATGAGCTCTGTTTGGCTGGAGAAACTGTCTCATAATGAAAAACAGTACTATAATGACCATCATTATGATACAGTTTTTTGACGTATAATATTTACATTTCGACATCGTCGAACATAAAATATGCTAATATCTGTGTTTTCCATTAGAAGCATTGAATAAAATATCATTGAAGAGAATTTGTAGCAGCAGACATGTTCATTAAAACAGCTAACAATCATCCCAATTACTCTATTCCATTGGCGATATATTCCAATCATATTTGAAGTTGACCCATTTGTATTCTGAAAGGAAATAGAGCGTATCGCTATTGAGTATTCATTTATTTATTTATTTATTTTGATGGTAGCGAAGCAAATAGCTTCCAACAATGCATCTCATCTGTGTATCTATAATAAACTTAATTAACTTCGGATAATTAAAGGATTTTAATTTTTTTTATATACCGTGCAGTGCTTGCAGGCTACTGTAAACATGATTTGCTACCAATAAAAATTAGGATTGAACGCAATAACTGCAGAAAATGTTCATTACGCAAGGAATAAATACGAGGTGTGATAAGTATGGATGATCTACAAACACTACTGGATTCTATTTCTGAAGAGGGTTATGCCATGGGATTACATTTAAATGCAAAAAAGTGGATGGCTGTTAGTAGAAACAAAGATGAAATTCAGAGCATAATTACATTTCGAAATGAAAGAATTGAGAGGGTTTCATCATACACATATTTATGATGTCAAATCAATGATAACTGGGACTAAGTCAAGAAATTTGCTGTAGAATTGAACAGGCCAGAAGTTCTTTCATGAAAATGAGAAAAGTTTTGACCAGCCGTGATTTAAGTCTGCATTACGCACCAGACTGCTTCGATGCTACGTTTTTAGTGTCCTGCTCTATGGCGTTGAATGAAGGACACTTACCAAGGTTTTAAGTAAGAAACTGACAGCATTTGAAATGTGGACGTATCGCAGGATTTAAAGGATATTGTACAGCCCCGGGGGGCAGTACCCCCTGAGACCCACCCCCCATCTTTTACCAAAACTACCCCAACTGGCAACTCCATAAGTCCAGGACATATCCATACACGGCAAGCGGTGGGTAGATTATTGGCTGAGGAATAGCCTAACCACCAAGGGAAGATGATTAAGAAAAGGAGATAGGTTTCGGACTGGAGAAAAAGGATAGAAAAATAGGAGGAGAGTCACACAAAAGTTGTAAATTTAACCTTAAATGCACTTAGAGGAGGTCGCCACCGCAAATCCGCTCTCGGATACCTAAAGTGGGTAAGGGCTTGGTCTAAGCTGACGGGAAACACAGCTAGAACTTGGGCGGTTTGCAAGAGAGTGGCTTTAGTATGTTCCCCCTCAAGCATGCATCTGCTTACTATGGGGAAGGGTGGTAGTCTGGCAAGACTGAGAGTAACAGATTTATTGTATGTCTGTTCCAAGAAATTCGTTTTTGCAAGGTAATTCGAAGGATGCCAATAATTTGAATCAGGTTTGGTAATTCCAGTTTTCGAAATTATGGAGTTCCTGAAAAGGTGAACAAGTGCATCCAAGAAGGATAATGGTAAAAAATTATATCTTGGGGAGTAATTTTGGTAAATGAACCAATGGTTGCATTTGGAAATGACTAAGCTTTTACTCAGCGAGGAGCCGTCTGAAAGTTTAGACAAAGAGAAACACTTATCATTTAGAAAACTGACCATAAGTTTTTCGGAGAGGATCTCCACAAGCAGGTAGCTGGCGTAGCGAGCTTTACTTGCCTTACTGGCCAGTTAGAATTAGCTATTGAAGCTAAGAGAAACTTTAACGAGATTATCACTAAGAGTTCTTGCTCAAATGCAACGAGTGGTGAAATCCCTATTAATAGATTTAATGGCATTGAGTAGGGAGAGCCAAGGAAGACAGGATCTTGCCTAACCGTTGTACTAGAAAAATGAGAAAGCGAAAAGAAACGCTTAATTTATTTAACAATTCAAAAGAAGTTGATAACTTTAACAAATATATTTTCAATTTGGTTAACAAATTTTGGGTCACAGACCTCAGAAAACATTAAACGTTTGCTCCAGGCAATTGACAATTTATTAGGTTTCAAACCTTATATATGTTCTAAAATCTTTATAAGATTTAAAAGAACAAATGAAGTAATTAAAGTTTAAACATTAAATTGAGTACAAGAAGTGTACTATAAGAAATTTCTGAGAGAATATTCTAGAGAAAGTGACAACTTCGAAAATAACAATAAGAAAAAACATGAAGAATAAGATAGAAGTTCCTACAACTTCTTATATTTGTGCAGAAACACTTTATAACAATTATACAAAAGAGAGCAGGTCACTTACGGTGAAACCTGAAGAGAAAGTCAAAAGGAAGGTTCTGGACTTCCTATGTTTAAGTAGGAATCACGAGCCAAATGGGGCAGTTTCCATTTCGTAAGACCTAGAAATAACTCACTCAAGAGTTGAAAGAATTGTTTTCCCTGATTATAGGGAAGAAACAATGTAAGTTTGAACCGTGTATAAAACACGTAGTTATACAGTAATTAATTAATGATAAACAAGCAAAATGGAAGGGCACTTCGTAGAGTGACACCTTATAGAAAAGTTACAATTTTATTAATATGGTTTGTTAGTAGAAGGTGGAGGAAAGATAATTGGGATTTAGAATCAATGTTCATGGCCTTATTTAATGTAAACGGACGGTCGCGACGCGGTAGAAAAGTGGGACAAGCACTAGTTATCACTATAGTCTTTTGAATAGATGAAAAGTTCACTGTAGAGACAAGAAAGTTTATGGAAAAGAAAGTTATTGCAATTATGAAAATAACTAGTTGCACTAGGTAGGCGAGAGTATATTTCTTGAGAAAGCTGTGAATTACAATTAATTGCGCCATAGAACATTCCAACGGTGGAAGAAAGTTCGCTATTGCAGTAATTTATAAGGAAGATTCCTCATTTTAAATAGTATTCTCACAAGTGAGTGAAAAATACATGACGGCAAGACTTGCAGATAGAGTACAGGATCTGGAAGGTTCCAGAACGATCTTAATAGAAAAATGGGGCCAAAGTTAATCCAGCGGAGGAACTTGCTTTGTAATTTATAGACAGCGGGTATTGGATAATATCCCACGTGGTGAGAAGATTTCTCATTTAAAGCTTAAGAAAAGCTCCTTTCTAGTAAGGTTGGCTTATACAAACAAAAGCTCAATATGGCAAATCCCGCGAAGAATGATTTTTGCCCCAAAATAAGTAATCTCACGCTGTCTATAAAATCGTTAAAAGCATGTAGAAGTTAAAACCATGAAGATGAGGTTAAAACTTGAAGTAGGTACTTATCTTTGTTGCATGGCGAAGGTGAAGTTCCCTTAACAGATACTTAAAGTGCCAACATGGCGTATAACGTAAAAAATGTCTCTTGGTTTGAGGAGACTGGCTCTGGTTGAGCCTTGACTGACCGAGTCAACTGCCGACTTAGAAGTGAGACCTGCTCAGCGAAGCACAGAGGGTCCTAGGAAGGGAAAAGAGTGGGGGTAGGAAACAAAAGGTATACATATCAGAATAGACAACTTATCAAAAATAAATGTTCTTCTTGATGAATGGTCTTCAAAGAGTTGATAGCAGGCGATACTAGCACAGCATGGTGAGTGAAAAAGTAGACGAAGTTCTCTTGCTCATGGAGATAATAGCTGGCGATGGCAACGAGAACTGGTGGCCAGATGGAAAAGGAAGTCCTTTTGCACCAGGAAGAATTGAGGAGTTTCAGAGCTTCGCTGCTAGATGACGCTAGGTGGGTCATGGAATATATATATCTAGAACAGACTCACAAAAGATATAAGCGACATGATCACCAAAGAGAAAATAGAAGATCACTGTTGGTGTTTGACAAAGAGGAAGGAATGAACATGCAAAGAGCATTAAACTTTATATTCTCTCGTACCGTGTATTCCAAGAATACACCATACTGGGAGGGGAAAACACCAACAGAGAACAAATAAGCAGTTAAACATTTAAAGGTAATGAAGCGATCAAAGACAGTGGTCTTGTGATCGGACCATTAGTGGTCAAGATTTTGACCACCCTGACTCTCCCATCTCTTCCAGGATAACACTCGGTCACTCTACCAGAAGTACAAACTAGAGGGGGTGAAACATCCCTAACCAAGACCAAGTCCCCCACTTTAATGTCGGGACTGGAAAGAAACCACTTCTGTCTCCGTTGCAAGGAAGTTAAATATTCCAAGTTCCACCTCTTCCAAAAGGAATTACGGAGGGCTTCAAGTTTACGCCAAACGATAGGTAGATTAGAATCCCTGAAAGAATTGGGAAGAGGAGGAGGGGCAGAAAGAGAAGTGCCGATAAGGAAGTGACCAGGTGTGAGTGGAAGCAGGTCATCAGGGTCATTGGAAAGCGGAGTTAATGGGCGAGATTTAACAACACCCTCAATCAGAACGGATAGTGAATTGAATTCTTCATAAGTCAGAATGCGATTACCTAAGACTTTTCCGAAATGACGTTTAGTAAGCTTTACACAAGATTCCCACCTACCACCGTGATGAGGAGCGTAGGGAGGTATAAAGCGCCATTTGAAACCCTTTGAATAGGAAAAATTAGAAATTTGTTCCATGGCAGGAGAAGATGTGAGAGCTTTCTTCCACAGAGAAGCTGTGCCCTGAAAAGTGGAAGCGTTATCAGAGAACATCTCTGAAGGAACACCACGCCTAGCGGTGAAGCGAGAGACAGCTGATAAAAAGTAAGAAGTAGAAGCATTCGTTACTAGTTCCAAGTGGATTGCGCCAGTAACCATGCAAACAAAGAGAGAAACATAAAGCTCACCAAACAATTTGCGTTTAGCTTCAGGAGAATTTCGTTGATATTGGAACGGACCCATATAGTCCACACCAGTTAAAGCAAATGGGCGTATAGGAGAAGAGCGAAAAGAGGGCAGGTCGCTCATTAATTGAGTATTGATTTTAGGTTTCGCTTTGAAACAAGGAATGCACTTATGAATTACAGAAGATACTTCATGAATTCCATTTATGATCCAGTACTTTTCCCTTAAGAGGCAAAGCAGAGTGCGTGTGCCAACATGCAGATTACGATAATGAAAGTCACGTATAATTAAGGAAGTTACGTGATGTTTAGAAGGCAAAATAACGGGATGTTTTTTATCCTCAGAGAGCAAAGATTGCGAGAGCCTTCCACCTACCCTGAGTAACCCATGGTCATCAAGGAACGGGGTTAAAGCACGTAGACGACTTGATTTGGGAAGATCCCTTTTAGAAGAAAGTAAAGACAATTCAGAAGAAAAGGCTTCTTGCCGTGTCAGTTGTAAAACCTTAATGGTAGCGAGATTCAATTCATGATTGGTAAGGTGTGGTTTAGGGAGAAGAGGTTGGTCAACCACAAGATATTTCCATCTAAGGAGATAGGCGACAATTCGTATTAATTTATGAAAAGAGGAATAGCGGGACAACAAGGGATGAGAAGCGTTGGAAACAAGACACGAAGCAATAGATAGAGGTACTTTAGCGTCAGGCAAGTTGGAGTTTGTAGCTGGAGGTTTAGAAGGCCATGAAGAAGAGTCTTTGATTAACCACGAGGGCCCATGCCAGTACAATTGGGAAGCTGCCAATTGAGAGGGTAAACAACCACGAGAGATAATATTGGCTGGATTATCAGCACTGGGCACATGCCTCCAATGACATACAGAAGAAAGAATTTGAATTTTGGAAACTCTGTTTGCAACAAAAGTTTGCCAGTGAGAGGGGTTTTTGGCGATCCAAGAAAGGGTGATAATGGAATCGCTCCAGAGATAGATTTGCGAGAAATCGACTTTCAATACTTCCCGTAATTTCTTAACAAGTTCTGCAGCCATGAGTGCAGCGCACAATTCAAGCCTAGGCAAGGTGATAGTTTTAAGAGGAGTGACCTTCGATTTAGCACAAACAAGGTTGGAAACTGAAGATCCATAGAATGAACCGTGATAAACTAAATATGCGCAGCAACCGTAAGCTTTTTCGGAACTGTCAGCGAACACATGAAGGAAGAAGGATGCATTAGAATGAGCGTTAATTAAATTCCTAGGAATTTCAATAAGGGAAAGATACGGCAAATTGCTGCGAAACGAGAGCCAACGATTAAGAAAAGAAAGAGGGACAGTGTCATCCCATTCACATTTGAGCGACCACAGCTCTTGCATGAAGAGTTTGGCTATAACGATAACGGGGGCAAGGAATTGAAGAGGATCAAAAATTTTTGCAATTTCAGAGAGAATTTGTCTTTTTGTGTTAGGAAGCTCTTCTGCGAGCGAAACTTTATAGATAAGAGTGTCAGTGCTAGTGCACCAATGAACTCCTATAGTTTTTATAGATTCGGAGTTTCCACAAATTTCAACAGAAGAAGGGTCTACGTCTTCGATGGGAAACTGGGCGAGAAACTCAGGGGAGTTGGAATTCCACTTATGAAGTGGGAAACCTCCATTCCTTAGCAATGCCTGAAGTTCTAAAGACACAAAAAAAGCTTCCTCCAAAGTGGGGAAGGACTGCAAATAATCGTCAACATAGAATGACGTAGTTAGTGCTTCAGAGGCTTTGGAATTAAATAAATGACCATCTTGTGAGGCTAGCAAGTGTAGGGATCGGATAGCAACGAAAGCAGAGGGTTTTAAGCCATAAGTAACCGTTTTTAAGCGAAATACCTTAATGGGCTTGCTGATTTCATCACGCCACAAGATTCTTTGGAGATCTCGTTGTTCCGGTTGAATTAACACTTGCCGGTACATCTGTTTTATATCAGCTATAACAGCTATGGGAAATAATCGAAAGTTTAAGAGTATAGCAGATAGATCTGACTGAATAGCAGGACCAGAGTAAAGGGTGTCGTTAAGGCTGTTGCCATTAACGTCGGGTGATGAACCATTGAAAACAACTCGAATTTTATCCTTTACAAGAGGGTTTTTCCACACGGGATGATGATTTAAATAAACCGTTTCAATTGGGGGGTACAGTTCATCATCAGATTTGTTAACAACTTCCATATGATCTAAGCTTTCATACTCATCCATGAAATCAGTGTACTGCTGTTTAACAAGAGGTTCTTTCTTGAATTTGCTCTCGATAGCAAAGAGAGCTTTTCGAGCTTTGGGCTGAGAGTTAAGAAGTTTGGGAGGATTATGTAATCTTGGCATTTGAGCAAAGAACCGGCCATCAGAAGAACGAGTGGTGGTGTTCAAAAAAAGTTGCTCACAGAATTCATTTTCTGAAGAGGTTACATTAGGAGGATCAACGCTTTCAAGCCTCCAGAACTGTTCCAGGTCAGTATTGGAGAAGTAACATTGCGATGCGGGTTGGGGAGAATAATGGGGAAGTTGACCTGTGACGATCCATCCAAAATTAGTGTCTCTGGCGACCACGTTTGAGGATAACTTGCGAACCTGTTTACGAAGGCAATTCCAGAAAACATTGGCACTAAAGAGTATGTCAATAGGGTTTTGCATGTTGAACAAAGGATCAGCTAGCCTTAAATGTGAGGGAATGTTTAACCCTGAAATATCCACAGAGTGACTTGGAGTGTATTCTCCATTGCTATTGAGAATTAGCCAATTAAGTTTAAAAAAGTTGTTTCTATGACAAATATATCTTATAGTTAGCTTCGAGAATTGTAAAGCTTGAGATTTTGAGCTGTTGATGCCCGACACATTGATAGAAGTGGGGTTTACAGGTAGGCCTAGTTTTCTAATCAAGGAATTAGACACAAAATCATGAGTTGCCGCTGAATCTAGAAGACCGCGTGCACGGACCCAGTTGCCAAAGTTATCCTGAACTTCGATTTGGACAGTAGACAACAATACTTGGGCACTGCGAATGGACTTGGCATTTTGAATATACGATGAAGCATTAGAACTGTTAGCACTATCATTTTTCGGAGAAGTAGATGCTGTCGATGACCTTGCCTGATCATGACGATGTAACAAAGTGTGATGAGCTTTTTCACAATGGTAGCAAAGTCTTGTGGACTTGCAATTAGAAGCAGAATGAGTAGGCGCTAGGCAATTGAAGCAATGTTTATTCTGGGAAACTAATTTTCTTCTGTCGTCGACTGACATTTCTTTAAAGGATTTACAGATGTATAGGGCATGGGGATCTTTACAAAGTATGCACTTTAAAGGTTCGTTTAAACTCCTACGGGGTTCGCTTTGAGTGTTTAAAAACATAGAGCTAGCAACACGACGTTCACTAGACCTAGTTGGGTAACCAGTAGAGTTTGATTTAAATTTGGATGAGCTGGACCCGGGTTTGTGGGTATTAGACGCTAAGCGTTCGCTTTTAGGTTTGATGGACATTAATTCAAACTTAGAACTAGGAGATGAGGGTTCACTTTGATTAGCTAGAGCGGTTAAGAGTTGCCATCTAGCGTTTATGAAAGTGACTAAATGCTCGTAAGAGTAGTCGTCTTCTTTAGAAAGTTCAATTTCCCAAGCTTTGAGGGTAGCAGCATCAACTTTAGAAACCACTAAATGTATTAGGAAAGTATCCCAATGTTCAGTAGGTTGATCTAATTGGGACAGAGCCTTAACGTGAAGTTGTGTAGTATCAACTAGAGTGCGCAAACTGGTGACGTCATTGTGCTGTGACGCAGGTAGGTTGAATAGAGCCTTCATATGGCGTTGAATACGTAACCGTAAATTTCCATATCTTTCTTTTAATAAGTTAAAGGCAATGGGGTAATTTTCGGCACGTAGAGGAAGTGCTTCGACTAACTGCAAAGCTTGACCTCGGAGGATAGATCTCAAGTAATGAAACTTGTAAATGACTTGAATGTCTTCATTGTCATGAACAAGGGAGCAAAATAATTCATAGAAGGAATCCCAAGTAGATTCATCTCCAGAGAAATGGGGTAAATCAATTTTAGGTAAAATTGGTTTGGGCTTGTGAGTACCATCCCGGAAAGAAGTTTGTGGTTCGTGAAGGGAACCAAGAACAGAAGCGTCCTTTTTCTGCTCCTCTTCGAGTAGGCGTGTTATTTTGAAAGCAGAACCTATGCCTTCGTAATATTGGTTTTCTACTTCAACTCGATCTTCGGTTTGATTGAGCATACAAGTTTCTATTTCAGTTTGAATGTTACAATAATTTTCATAAGAACGTTCAAAATCCCTTACACGATGTTTCAACAAGTCTAATTGAGCTCCTGAGGGATCTAACTCCTTTATGTACTTTCTGAATCGGGTAATTTGCCCTTTATAGGATGCTCGTTTAGAAGTAAGTTTTTTATCCTTATCCTTATCAGTAGGAGCCATGTTAAAGAAAATAGATTGAAATGCAACTCACGAAACTGTGGAACCTTGGAAATAATGTCAAGCTGGCAGCAGCAAATAAGTAGAAAGAACGGGACACACCAAAGGAGACAGGAGCGGCCTCTTTCCCCTTCACAGGCTTTGCACGATGTGGTTATAGCTGAAAGATTCAAAGCAGATATTAATAATTTGCAAAGTATTGCCAAACAGAAAAATGACAAATGGACTCTCCCGGTTTTCCGGGACCATAATTTGGGTAGATTATTGGCTGAGGAATAACCTAACCACCAAGGGAAGATGATTAAGAAAAGGAGATAGGTTTCGGACTGGAGAGAAAGGATAGAAAAATAGGAGGAGAGTCACACAAAAGTTGTAAATTTAACCTTAAATGCACTTAGAGGCGGTTTCCACCGCAAATCCGCTCTCGGATACCTAAAGTGGGTAAGGGCTTGGTCTAAGCTGACGGGAAACACAGCTAGAACTTGGGCGGTTTGCAATAGAGTGGCTTTAGTATATTCCCCCTCAAGCATGCATCTGCTTACTATGGGGAAGGGTGGTAGTCTGACAAGACTGAGAGTAACAGATTTATTGTATGTCTGTTCCAAGAAATTCGTTTTTGCAAGGTAATTCGAAGAATGCCAATAATTTGAATCAGGTTTGGTAATTCCAGTTTTCGAAATTATGGAGTTCCTGAAAAGGTGACCAAGTGCTTCCAAGAAGGATAATGATAAAAAATTATATCTTGGGGAGTAATTTTGGTAGATGAACCAATGGTTGCATTTGGAAATGGCTAAGCTTTTACTCAGCGAGGAGCCGGCTAAAAGTTTAGACAAAGAGAAACACTTATCATTTAGAAAACTGACCATAAGGTTTTCGGAGAGGATCTCCACAAGCAGGTAGCTGGCGTAGCGAGCTTTACTTGCCTTACTGGCCAGTTAGAATTAGCTATTGAAGCTAAGAGAAACTTTAACGAGATTATCACTAAGAGTTCTTGCTCAAATGCAACGAGTGGTGAAATCCCTATTAATAGATTTAATGGCATTGAGTAGGGAGAGCCAAGGAAGACAGGATCTTGCCTAACCGTTGTACTAGAAAAATGAGAAAGCGAAAAGAAACGCTTAATTTATTTAACAATTCAAAAGAAGTTGATAACTTTAACAAATATATTTTCAATTTGGTTAACAAATTTTGGGTCACAGACCTCAGAAAACATTAAACGTTTGCTCCAGGCAATTGACAATTTATTAGTTTTCAAACCTTATATATGTTCTAAAATCTTCATAAGATTTAAAAGAACAAATGAAGTAATTAAAGTTTAAACATTAAATTGAGTACAAGAAGTGTACTATAAGAAATTTCTGAGAGAATATTCTAGAGAAAGTGACAACTTCGAAAATAACAATAAGAAAAACATGAAGAATAAGATAGAAGTTCATACAACTTCTTATATTTGTGCAGAAACACTTTATAACAATTATACAAAAGAGAGCAGATCACTTACGGTGAAACCTGAAGAGAAAGTCAAAAGGAAGGTTCTAGACTTCCTATGTTTAAGTAGGAATCACGAGCCAAATGGGGCAGTTTCCATTTCGTAAGACCTAGAAATAACTCATTCAAGAATTGAAAGAATTGTTTTCCCTGATTATATGGAAGAAACAATGTAAGTTTGAACCGTGTATAAAACACGTAGTTATACAGTAATTAATTAATGATAAACAAGCAAAATGGAAGGGCACTTCGTAGAGTGACACCTTATAGAAAAGTTACAATTTTATTAATATGGTTTGTTAGTAGAAGGTGGAGGAAAGATAATTGGGATTTAGGATCAATGTTCATGGCCTTATTTAATGTAAACGGACGATCGCGTCGCGGTAGAAAAGTGGGACAAGCACTAGTTATCACTATAGTCTTTTAAATAGATGAAAAGTTCACTGTAGAGACAAGAAAGTTTATGGAAAAGAAAGTTATTGCAATTATGAAAATAACTAGTTGCACTAGGTAGGCGAGAGTATATTTCTTGAGAAAGCTGTGAATTACAATTAATTGCGCCATAGAACATTCCAACGGTGGAAGAAAGTTCGCTATTGCAGTAATTTATAAGGAAGATTCCTCATTTTAAATAGTATTCTCACAAGTGAGTGAAAAATACATGACGGCAAGACTTGCAGATAGAGTACAGGATCTGGAAGGTTCCAGAACGATCTTAATAGAAAAATGGGGCCAAAGTTAAACCAGCGGAGGAACTTGCTTTGTAATTTATAGACAGCGGGTATTGGATAATATCCCACGTGGTGAGAAGATTTCTCATTTAAAGCTTAAGAAAAGCTCCTTTCTAGTAAGGTTGGCTTATACAAACAAAAGCTCAATATGGCAAATCCCGCGAAGAATGATTTTTGCCCCAAAATAAGTAATCTCACGCTGTCTATAAAATCGTTAAAAGCATGTAAAAGTTAAAACCATGAAGATGAGGTTAAAACTTGAAGTAGGTACTTATCTTTGTTGCATGGCGAAGGTGAAGTTCCCTTAACAGATACTTAAAGTGCCAACATGGCGTATAACGTAGAAAATGTCTCTTGGTTTGAGGAGACTGGCTCTGGTTGAGCCTTGACTGACCGAGTCAACTGCCGACTTAGAAGTGAGACCTGCTCAGCGAAGCACAGAGGGTCCTAGGAAGGGAAAAGAGTGGGGGTAGGAAACAAAAGGTATACATATCAGAATAGACAACTTATCAAAAATAAATGTTCTTCTTGATGAATGGTCTTCAAAGAGTTGATAGCAGGCGATACTAGCACAGCATGGTGAGTGAAAAAGTAGACGAAGTTCTCTTGCTCATGGAGATAATAGCTGGCGATGGCAACGAGAACTGGTGGCCAGATGGAAAAGGAAGTCCTCTTGCACCAGGAAGAATTGAGGAGTTTCAGAGCTTCGCTGCTAGATGACGCTAGGTGGGTCATGGAATATATATATCTAGAACAGACTCACAAAAGATATAAGCGACATGATCACCAAAGAGAAAATAGAAGATCACTGTTGGTGTTTGACAAAGAGGAAGGAATGAACATGCCAAGAGCATTAAACTTTATATTCTCTCGTACCGTGTATTCCAAGAATACACCAAGCGGCGGCCACCTAGCTCAGGAGGTTAGCCAACTACTTGCAACACATACACAAACATTGACACTAACAACTATCTAGGGCAGCTACAGTGACGTAATGCTGACCACGCAGCACCGGAAAATATAAGAAGTGGAGTCCTAACTGGAGCCATGATCTGTTATACTCGGTGCGTCGCCAGAAGCCCTGCCAGACGTCTGTTCCAGCTTATCACCAGGTGAGATTCAGTCGTGCTCGGAATCCTTTAACTCTTGTATACACCTACCCAAACTTGTACACACAGATTGTAATTTATTTGTCTAATACTTCCCAAAAGGGACATACAAAACTACATTTACTGACCAATAAATACTGGTCAGTAAGCTACACACTGCATTGCTAATTACACTCCTCTTCACGTCCTTAAACCCCTCCTGACCTGCGTCACAATTGCCCGTGACCACCAAAGCCGGTAATTGCTTCGTCAGGCCCCATTGTGCTCCCAGCACGCGACTCGACTACATAACGTCGAGCCGCTGAGTTAGCACGTTTATTGTACCACTCACTCGGCTCAGCTGGCAGGCCAGTGCAGTAGCCTGTATTTAGAGATGCATCCCCTAGCAGACACTTACGTCTTGCAGGGAAGCCCCAAAGAGATTGAACACTAAACACCAACACACTACACCAGTAGTTTCCCCCTATTACGGGAAGCTGCTCTCATTTAGGAATAGCCTTCCAAATTAGTACAGTGACACAATCGCGTTTGGTCCCAACTACCCCCCAACTAAGGGATCCAAAACATATTGGTGGAGGCGCTACTACCACGCACAATAAGGGTAGGACTCAAACAACGAGCCCTCGTGTTAGAACGAGCCTTACCACAAGCAGCCAAGCGAGACTAATTTTTTAATCCTACATTACGTCCCACACTTTTTCTTTATTACACGGGGATTTGTATTATTACACCCACCCCCACCCTCCTTATAGTGCAAGATCGGTGGAAATTAAATGACCACGTTTAGAACCACACTAAGGGACTTTGTGCACCATTTGTCGGCTAGCACAACTCCACTCCTGCCGAAGTTAAAAATTAAGAACAGAGACTTGATAGATGATCACACTGCAATACAACTCATTAGGGAACTCGAATTACAGGCAGCAGAGATCCGCGCTCAACACCCTGCAGCGGCAGCACAAGTCACACAATTCACGCGACCCCAGGCCAGTGCGCACGGACAAGAATCGCCAATATCTAGCGCTAGTGAAGCAGATTGCTTGCCAACACTCCACCCGCTATTGCTGCAGCAACTGCAAATCACAGAGCAGAAGACTGATAATCTGCTCGAGCGCATCACACAGTTACTAGACACAGACACTGTTAAGGCAGACAATCACACGACAGAGGCAGTTCTAGATATACACACTATTTTGGAAATGGTGAAACAGGATCTAGACAGGACAGTGGAAGTAGTCAAATCCACACAGTACGACAACACACCATCAATCAGTGACGATATATCAGGTGACGAGCCACGTGGTAACGTAACACACGTGTCGTACACGGGGAGCGAGGCTAATTCCCCTCAGAACAACACAAACACCTTGTCACGCGATAGCGTAAACAGATTAAAATCTTTACACGGTCAACGAGAGACAGACGAACAGGAAATGAACAGGCACACAGAATACCCCATGATCCACCCCACAAAGTTCACGGGGGAAGGCCAGGATCCCGAGGAATACCTCAAGGCCTTCAATAGAACGGCTCGGATCAATGGTTGGAGCGATGAAGTCAGAAAACGGCTCCTCCCTGCATACCTCACAAAGGCGGCCATGACATGGTATGAGCTTCATGAGGACAACCTAGAAGATGCCACATGGGAGGAAATCACTTTATTCTTGAAAAGTGAATTCCAGCTCCTATCAGATGATGAGGACCTGTATGACCAAATTCGACAGAGGTCACAGGGACCTAAAGAAAGCGCACAGTCGTACGTAAACGCAAAATTGCTGATGTGCGACAAATATAACGCAGCTATGACAAATAAGCAGAAAGTTAAGCTGCTAATGCAGGGCCTTAGACCAACCATCGTGGACAAGTTATGCATCATGAATAACCCCACGGTGCAACACATGCTGAATAACATTAAAACAATAGAGGCAGGAAAAAAGATCACGGAAAAAGCTACGGAGAAAGCCGTGAATCAGCAATTTCATCCACAAAAGGACGACACTAGTCAGAAGATGGATGAATTAGTGGACAGGATGGAAAAGTTAACGATAGCTGCCATCCAAGCAGGCGGGAGACCGCCTAGGGATGAACACACGGACACGGAAGAGCTCTATTATCCTGAAAGGGACAGGGGGTACACGGAAAGGAGACACTACGAGAGGGAAAAAATATACTACCCTCCACAGCGGCCAACAACAGCACATACACAGGACAGGCCACACTACCCCCCGCGGTACTCACCAGTATCATACACGGACGTAGAGCCAACATACCCCTCACGGCGACCATCATCCCCGTACACACCGGAGTACTACCCTGAAGAGTACGACCACAGCATCCCCCGGTGAAGCAGCCCGCCAAGCAGACAGGGCTATGCTGCCCCACAATACAGGGCAAGCGGGGAGTATCGGGAAAACCCGCTCCCAAGCAGGCAAGGCTATGCAGACCCGCAATATAGGGGAAATGGGGACTATCGGGAGAACCCGCCCCCACGCAGGCAAGGCTATGCACCCCCACAGTATAGGGGAAATGTGGACTATCGGGGAAACCCAACCCCGATCAGGCAAGAGTACGCATCCCAACAAAACAGGGAAACGGGGAGTACCGGGAGAACCCACCCCCAGGCAGACAGGGATATGCACCCTCCCAGTACAGGGAAAAGGGGAATCGCCGGGAAAACCCGCCCCCGCAGCAGCAGACATACACCCCACCCTGGCGGAGACAAGAAAATGGACCACCGGGCAATCACCGCCAGACAACAAATCCACAAAGAGGACGGGAAACCAGAAACACATATACAAAGGGCCCAGAACACTATCCCCTCCCCGACGAACACCCGAGGGAGTTTAGGGATGAGGCACCCCGCCGGGCAGACAGGGGGGCAATACTTCCCACACCTAGTTACCCACCGCAAGCGGGGAATTGGCGCAGCCACCCCGAGGGGGGGCGTACATACAGTACAGGGAGACGAACACCCACGTTTCCAAAAAACGCTTAGACGGGGAGGTTCGGCCAGCTGAAAAAGCGGCAGAGGTTCCTCCCCTAACACAACACCAGAAAGGCCCCTCACTTAAACAGACTCGTAAGAGCAAGGGAAGAAGCAGCCCACTAAAGCCAAGGCTGACGATCCGCCCCCGGACCGTTTCCAAAAACACCCCGTACTAGGGGACGGCAACTGTCTGTTTAGGGCCATTAGCTTCTTAGTCCGGCACACCGAGGATGATCACAGGGACTACAGACAGAAAACGGTCCAACATATCCTGGACAACTGGAAAGAGTACCGGGATTTCGTATCGGACGAGCGGGAAAACCCATTCCAGGACGGGGCGGACTACCAAAAAGACATGGGCAGGGACGGTACCTATGCCGGCGCCGTAGAGGTGACCGCTCTCGGCAGGGTACTAAAAACAAACATACACGTATACACTGACGTGCACTCACCCCCGCTATTTACAACCGCGGGATTTGACAGGGCCCTCCACATATTATTTACGGGGAACCCTAGGGCGGGACACTATACGCCCCTCACAATCACGCGCGACCAAACCAAAGGCAAACCCACACTCTCCAAACAGGAAACCACACCCTCTACACCAGAACACGGGGCGGGAAGTGACCCCACACAGGCGCAGGGCGCAAGCTCACTCGGCATAGGGAAGCCAGCAACAGGAGTCGAACTCGCGACCGCCTGGAACAAAAAACGAGGGCACAAAGGCAAACGCAGAGTTAGGTTTGCAGACCCACCCTCCCAGGAGGGAGAAAGGCACAACACACCTACACAAAACTGGGAACTATCAACACTTTAAACGTTCGGCAGAATCCCCGTATTTTCACAGCGCGGGCAGTGAAGAGAGCAGGCGATGTACTGAATGGACACATTTCGCTGACCGAGACAAAGAGCTCCAGCCAGGAAGTAAGCCGAGAGGCTAAACGTGCCAAGTACAATAAGCGGCCAGCTCCATGCCTTCCCAGCACAAATATCACGCAGGGCATCAACACTGGCACCCACAGTGACAAGGACATTACGCCAGTAGCAACAACAACAACATACACCTCAGGCTAGACCATTTTGCCACAACACACCCCATGTTCGTTATAGAACATCTGAGTCAGCCATAATTGGCATGGATTTCCTCGCCAAGTATGAAGCTAGCATAAATTTTGCTAGCCGCAAGATGCTTTTAAAGCATGACCAGAGGCTCACCACACATCCCATGATGTACACCAGAAACACAGATGGGATTCGAGCGGAGCGAGAAATCCACGAGCACCAGGCCTCTACATTGCACACAATCAGCAAACACACAGACACACACACAGATAAGGCGGCCAATCAGACTCACAAACAGGACCTGACACCGGAGCAAAATAAAAGGCTCACGGAGCTCCTGGAAGCCAATAGGGATATCTTTGCCCATTCGATGAAGGATCTCGCAGTGACAGACCTTATCGAACACCACGTCACACTCACCAGTGACCGGCCAGTCCACCAGCCCCCCTTCAGGGTGAGTCAGAAGGAGAGACACGCCATCGACACTCAGATCACAGAGATGCTCGAGGCGGGGGTCATCGTCCCGGTAATTTCGAACTACAGTGCACCGGTCTTGCTGACCAAGAAACGGGATGGCTCCCACAGGTTCTGTACTGATTACCGTAGGCTCAATAAGTTAGTCGAAAATGACAGTTATCCACTACCAAGGGCCGACACCTATTTG
The DNA here is from genome assembly GCA_946902985.2 of Meconema thalassinum. NCBI lineage: Eukaryota > Metazoa > Arthropoda > Insecta > Orthoptera > Tettigoniidae > Meconema > Meconema thalassinum. Next base: position 250,265,353 of record OX336396.1, read on the forward strand.
GATGCCCTCGGTGGGGCCAGCTGGTTCAGTTCGATGGATTGTTATAGTGGATTCTATTCCATCCCCGTCTATGAACCGGACAGGCACAAGCTGGCGTTCGTTACAGAAAACGGCCACTATACCTATACAAGGTTACCAATGGGCCTCCGTAACGCCAGCCAGACCTTCCAAAAACTAGTGGATAAAACATTTTCAGGGCTAAAATGGCGCTCAGTGCTAGTCTACGTGGATGACATAACGGTCTTCTCCAACACCTTTGACGAGCATCTCGTACACTTGGAGGAGGCTTTCGCAAGGATCAGAGAGGCCAAATTAAGGCTTAAACCTGCGAAATGTCAATTCACCAGACAGCAGATTAACATATTGGGCCATATTGTAAACAGAGAGGGCATTATTCACGACCCAGCGAAGACTGACGCAATAACGGGCATCCCAATGCCCACAAATTTGAAACAATTGCGCAGCTTTATTGGGCTCGCCTCTTATTACAGAAAATACATCCACAGGTTCGCGCACATCGCCCATCCCCTAACCGAACTCACACGTGAGAAGACGTCCTTCAGCATTAAACAGGAACACATAGATGCCTTCAACACACTGAAGCAACTATTGACCTCACCACCATTACTGCAACACTTCCATAGTGATAGGCCCACCTTTTTACACGTGGATGCCAGCCAGTACGGGCTGGGAGCGGCCCTATTACAGGAAAATGCAGAAGGGCGCATACGACCCATAGCTTATGCTAGCAGAAAATTAACGGCCGTCGAAACTAGATACTCTGCCACAGAGCGGGAAATGCTGGCATTTTCATGGGGAGTGAACTACTTTCGGGTATACCACTATGGTATCCAGTTCACGGTAGTGACTGACCACGCGAGCCTGCTTTTTTGGGACAAATTCAAAAACCCAAATTCGCGGCTCAATAGGTTTATATTCCGCCTGTATGAATATAACTTCGTGGTCAAGCACAAGAAAGGCGCTACACACCTAGATGCAGATGGGTTGTCTAGGCTGCCAGTAGCCGACCCCCCAGATGACAGTAAGGACCACGAATGGGACGACATGCCCACTTTTGCCCTGACGGTAGTTAACATCAAGCAGGAGCAAGAACGTGATCCAGACTTGAAACAGATTCTAATGGTACTGAAATTTAAACCCACAGCCATGCACGATAATGCACCTATAGCGGTTCCGAGTTCATCGAAAGAGTGTATCATGACCGGACACCATAATACCCCAATGGCAGGGGCCCATTTGGGTACGCATAAAACATACCATAGAATCCGGGACAAGTATTACTGGGTAAACATGAAGGCCGACATAGACACCTTCGTAAAGACGTGTCACACTTGCCAGCGATTTAAAACAAGGCCTGTCAAGCCTCATGGATTACTCAACCCTATTCCCGTAGGAGAGCTATTCCATAGAGTCGGAATAGATGTCATAGGCCCCATCACCACATCTGAAAGAGGCAATAAATATATACTTGTGGCCACAGAGTATCTCACCCGGTATATGATTACAAAGGCTGTTCCCAAAGCGGATACAAACAGCATAGTCGAGTTTCTATTTGACATAGTCAAACGATATGGCCTATTCCAAACCCTACTATCCGACAGAGGGACTATTTTCACCTCGAGAGTGCTCCGACAGTTTTTGGAGATACTCAGGATAAGGGCATACACAACCACGAGTTTTTCCCCACAAACCAATGGACTCACGGAGAGTATGAATAAAATAATTGGAATTGCGTTAGCCAAATTCACGGGGGACACAGGGACAGACTGGGATAATTATTTGCAGCCCATTACATTTAGCTACAACACTTCCATATCCACGGCCACAAAACACTCTCCACACTTCCTGTTGCACGGATATACACCTAGAAGTCCCATAGATAACATATGCATCCCACAGGACACTCTCCCAGACAATGCAGCCCTGCTAGAGCACCTGCAGATAGCTCGCATGGACACCAGAAAGAACATAGCCGCGGCACAGAAAAAACAAAAAGAACGGTACGATCGGCAAAGGAAGACCTTGGAATACACACCCGGGCAATTGGTTATGGTTTCCAATTCCGCCCGTAAGAAAAATGTGTCCGAGTTCCTCCTGCCACGCTGGACAGGTCCCTTCAAAGTCTGCAGGAAGGTATCTGACCTAAATTATATAGTCAGCGTGCGCCATGGACGCAAACTCATCAAGGACACTATACACGCCCGCCGTATGAAGGCATATCACACCCGAAAAGCAACACCTACACGTAAAGGCGGGAACACTGTCAAAACGAAGGGAAATGATTCCACTGGCAGACGTGAAAAGAAAGCCAAGAAATAGCCTCCGAAACCCGGTAACCTCACCGGGATACGAACCTAACACTAGCAAAACTGTCCCGGAGACACAGGCCTAAAAGGCACCAGGAATAATTACCCTGGACAAAGACGGTCTCAAACCCGCGACCCTCTGAATACCAGGAATGCAAGTTCGGGTAACTCTCCAATTGGAGGATAGAACAATAAGGGACGGTCACGCTAACAGGAATTCATACGCACAAATTAATAAAACCACCTCCGACACCTAGTCACCAATCACGCGACTAGCAGCCCGGAGACACACATACATAAAGACATCTAACTACCACTAACAGGAATATATCCACCCCAGACCTACAATAACACAAAAGGTGGGGACACAAGAACATACAGAGACGTAGATTCTTTTCCATTACGGGGAACCCGAGACACGCTGTATATACAGACATTAGAGAGGCGCATCAGCAAAACTACACACATTGTCTTGACACATGTGTTCAGCGAGCCGCCACACAGGCAGGCAAGTACTGCCCACACAATTGTAACTTAATGCTATCGCCAGGTCAGCGATAACACAGACATGATCATGCGACCTTCGCGCCTGCCAGGCAAACTCACAGCACTCTGGCCGGCGTAGTAGACACGATCATTCACGCCAATTTCAAAGAACGATAACTACCAAAGTTAAAATACGAGGGTCGTCCCGAATAGCGCAAAACGTTCACCCTAACACATATTTTCGCACGCGGGTCTCGAACACACAGTACACGCGCCGTGGTACATAAAACACGAAAATTGTAGTACCGGAGACTTAGTCCAAGGCGTGAACAAACACACAGAAACACAATACAAACGTGCCAAAAAAGAAGCTAAACAATGGCATTTTTGGCGCGAAAACACAATCAGAAGCCACACTAGGGACGCACAAATCCCAACAGACAACGCGGACATGAAACACGGAGCATTACACGGGATCGCGTGTCCGAATGCCCAATGAAAGCGGACACCGTGGAAAATAAGAATTGTCGACCGACGAAATATCACTTACAGACAATTACACGAGTACCATCGCACAAATAGCATCCATACACCATCCCCTACAGAAAAAACCATAGGGTCCCATACAGACACTATGCCCCATAGAAGGGAGCCAAGAGTGAAAATAGGCATTAGACGGTTTAAATTATACATATATAAATGGCATGTTATCACAGAGTACACGCTTTAAGCATACACTAGAGGTGGCAAATGCATTGCAATAGGGCCGTATACAAGTACATAAGCGGTTGAGCCACACAATTAGGAACACAGGGAGGTTCTTTACCATACCTAAAGGAGCATAGATTCGTTCCAAGGTACTCGCTACAACAGCCTACCTAGGCATTAGCGACCACGGGATTCCCAATAGGGGGCGTACCGAAAATCATAGGCCTCCACGGAGACCACAACACACTTTTCTTTGAACCATAGAGCCCAACACCAAAAACACGGGGGACGCCACTCTCACAGACACAAAACAGGTAACACCACGTGTCTACGGCCAAAAGTCATGGCAAAATTTGGATTACCCCGAATATGGGCAATAGACTTCCTAGACATGAATTACAGATAATTACACAAGGCACAGGTCTTGCGGAAGAAATGTCCACACAACATCGGTCGCATTACAGGACAGATTAACACATTGGCCCTCCCAGAGTATCAAACAATGTCAACACACGGACACTGGCAAAAGTCACGTTCCGTCGGCCGCCATACGTAACGTCAGAGACTTCCCGTATACAAGGACGTATAAACAAACACAATAAAACACTGAGTTGTGAATTCCAGCATATTGCAACACTGCCGTCGACAGACACTCTTGTTATAACGGAAGTGACAATGACACGCGACCATGACGACACTTTCATACAAAAACTATACCAACAATAACATACAGTATACACGGATATTGGCACAGGATTCAGCAGTATTACGATAGGCCTGGCATTTAGCAATGTACAGATACTATAGGCTGGATTTATCTTAGGAACACAGGAGCATGTTTACAAGGACGATAACAGGCTACACGTGCCGCCTGACAATTAGCCACACGACACACGATAAGACTTATCCGATAACGGCCCACGCGCCAACGCATGTCCCGCGCGCCAGCATGCTGCAGCGGTAAGCAAACACACACACGCAGCCACGCTAATTACAGCCACGGACATTTCCTGCCTACACACGCCCCATAATTAAGGGTGGACACAGACAGCGTCCATAAGGGAACAAACCCCCTCCCTAACAACTTCTTCTCTTGTTTTTTTTCTCTAAAAAACCATCATAGGCGATCAGGACATAACCACTTACACTTACAATCACTTCCTACCTTAACGTTACAGATAAGAGACCAGATTAGGCCGTGACGTCACAGCGTCACCGCACTTACCCATCCCAAGGAGCGGATAGGAAACAGATATTGACCAAGTGAGGATGACAGGAGCAGAGATGGATAGTGCCATCAGAATGGCCAATGTACCACCTACGGGCTACCATTCTACCACCCTTCTCCTTACATAACCCTGTCACTCACAACGCCATCCAACACAGACAGACACATAAGAACAGATAGACTACATTCAAAAATATACACCGGGGTTAATAGGCTTCATGCGTCTACCCAAAATTCGGGTATGCTACGGCCTGGTCACAAATGCCTACACCCGAGTATTAGGGGTGTGTCGGAAAGAATAGCAATCGTAATGCACATCTCGATATAAAGAGATGCGGCCACACTTAAACTAACAAATATTTTCTTACTAAATAATCCCGCATGCAAGGAACATAGAACTATCACACCCCAAACCATACTTTATCCTCAAATGAGAGCGGATACGCCTCATATCCATCCCCATGCATGGAATATCCCACCCAAACACCAGGGTTTATTATTATCAACACCTGCATGGCACTTTTGAAAATTTTTGCACACTTGGGAAAAACCTACCCCATCCACTCACTGTAAAACATCCTAGCAGCATCACCGGCTCCCGGCCACCATTAACATGGAGTCCAACGATGCACGACCCTCTCCTACCATGCTTTAAGCCCATTCAGCAGATAACACTCCCGGATCCCAATAACAAGGTACCCAACGCCATGGAAACCTACTAACGCCTCCAGGAAATTCCACAAGGCATCAACGCTGGACTTCTGACATGGCAAACAGGCCTAAAGTAGACAATGCATTTAGAAGATCCTATAACCCCAGGACACTTAAAAACTCTACATAATTACATGACACACAGAAAATTACTCACGAACCACACTTATATTTTTTTTGAAAATAAAAGGAGTCTGATATCACGCTGAATGGTGATAAGATGTGAATGGAGGGAGCGGAAGCTCCACAGAAGGGCAAGGACGGGGCGAGACGCCAACAGATCCTGACCCAGCCTAAATAACAGACGGAACTACGTAAGGTTGAAGCATTGATGGCCTGGCGCGGGCAAACGCCAAAACCGGGGGTGCGTCTAGCCTACCCCCTCGGCAGAGGAAAGTTACACCCACTATGCGCCACGGTCGTCGAAGCCAAGACCTGCAGGGGAGACTTTTTGACGACTGGTGGGAGAAATAACGAGCTCCACACCGGACTCAGGAGATGACCCTAGGGACGACCACATTAGGACTAGACTCCTAGTTTAGTATGTAAGTTAAGTAAAGCTTCTATGGCGGGAAGTTAGTCTTCTACTCGCAGAAGTGAAGAAGAATCTCAGGATTCAGCGGGACCAATCCTAGATTCGCCAAGTCTTCGTCCCGCGTGACGGGGTGAAGACGACCAAATAAATGATAATCAACAAATAATGAATAATATATATGGAATGAATGCGATCATTCGGGTCCGTGCCCACATAAATGGACGACACCGGGTCGCCAGAGCTTAAATGGTCACGCACCGGGCGGCCAGAGATATAAATGAGGAACGCGGCGAGCTCTCACAGGGGTTTTCGTGGGCAAACCAATGATAAATATATCAACAAATGGTACATGGAAAATGATGCCGACATAGGCAAGCACAACAGCAATGAACAGCACAGCCGGGCGAGGTGTTTGCTCTTTAGCAGCGCAGTCGCCCAGGACTTTATTAATTACTATTTACTAATTAATATTAATATAATGTTGACAATTAGTATTAAGACGGAGGGGACTACGAGACATTGTTGGGTTCCGGTCTCAACAATGTACTACAAGGGCACCCGCGAGAGAAATCGGACGGACGAGCCTCCATCAAAATTCTAGTGTTTAAGATACAGTGCCATTTTAAAGGTCACTTAGATGTAATCAAATTCAATAAGCGCTGTTGCTAAATAATAGCACAGCACATTTCGGCATTAGATTAAGGTTCACTAGGCATGTACATACAGCATATTCTTACATTTAAGTACTAATTAACATAACTTAAGGCAATTTTTTAAAAATTAAGGTAAAGCCGTCCGGCACCTGGTAACTAAAAATCCGTTACCAGGGTAAGTCCGACAACAATACATAGAATAAATAGTATTAAGACAGCACGCTCGGCACCTGGTGACCAAAATCCGTTACCAGGGTAAGCCCGACAATACATAGGCTAAGCTAGGTTAACATAGGCTAACCTAGAAGTAAGTTAGACTTCGGTGGCGCCACACTTAATTTTATAAATTAAGCGTTGCCAAGAAAATGTTTTATATACATGTAATGTATTGTAATGTATTGCTAATAACTAATCCACTTTCCCAAACACAGGAAAACCAGGGAGCAACGCATCCACAGATATACACAACAGAAAAAGAGTTGCCATTAATACATTTCTTGATTCACAGATAACAAGGAGCATGAGCATGTCTATTGTAAATATATTTCCCACACCAAATTACACACACCCTTATCTCTGTCACACAAACACACTGCTCCTCATCGTTCTTCAGTCTTGCCAATAAGGTGACGGCGCCGCGATCAGCGACGTAAGGTGGCGTGGGGCACCGAGCGACGCTGACTCAAACACACGTATGGATACGCTTGAATAATAAGCAATATACGGTCGCCAGGGGTGGTGCAGAGGTTGTGAGCACCTACCCTCGCTGCCAAGGTGAATTTTTCCACCCACGGGGAAAATTTGCGAAAGGTAAGGTTAACGGCATGACCACTAACCCACAGCCATAGGTGAGAGGTACCTACAGCTCAGCGAACAGCAAAGTGAAGGGAGAATGAGTGGACAGACGAGAGCGATACAGAAGGCCTAGAGAATGAGACAAGGTACCAGGCTCATGAGCAAAGCGGTCTAGTATTAAGATTATTATTTTATGTTATATCATGCCTGTAAAACAAAATGTAAATCCAAAGCGTACACAAATATATTAGTGCTCAAGTGTACACCTACGCACATAAACTTCCAATATGACACGCCATTCAACACTGCCATAATGTCAACAATGAATACACTGTTTTGTTTTTTCCTTTCTACTCTACTAACGCCCAAATTTGTGAAGGTGTCCCGTTTCATCCCAAGAACAATAAACCATTATGATATATCCCTTTAACTTATACCCTGGGACACCTGTTTTTTTATTCTCTTCCATATTTTAAACAATACACTGCAGGGATATTTTTTTTTCTCCATACAGCGCCGGACGGCACAACCATCCGTCCAGCCATGGTCTTTTTTCCTCCTTGGATAATAACAACATATATATATATATAACGTCAAGACCATGAATTTTTTTTTACCTTTATTATTACTATGTCAACTTTCAAAAATGAACTATTCCAAATTTACTATGTATAACATGTATATCCCAAAACCTACCCCTCTGAGCACACGCAGAACTCACAGCAACATAACATCGACACACCTACACCAACACGGAAGAAAAGAAGAAGAAGTACAAGGAGCAATCAAGAACAAACCATCACATCGACGCGCCCACTCTACTTCCAGTTCGCGGGGATGCGAACTAATCGATGAGGGGGTCTTGTACAGCCCCGGGGGGCAGTACCCCCTGAGACCCACCCCCCATCTTTTACCAAAACTACCCCAACTGGCAACTCCATAAGTCCAGGACATATCCATACACGGCAAGCGGCGGCCACCTAGCTCAGGAGGTTAGCCAACTACTTGCAACACATACACAAACATTGACACTAACAACTATCTAGGGCAGCTACAGTGACGTAATGCTGACCACGCAGCACCGGAAAGTATAAGAAGTGGAGTCCTAACTGGAGCCATGATCTGTTATACTCTGTGCGTCGCCAGAAGCCCTGCCAGACGTCTGTTCCAGCGTATCACCAGGTGAGATTCAGTCGTGCTCCGAATCCTTTAACTCTTGTATACACCTACCCAAAACTGTACACACAGATTGTATTTTATTTGTCTAATACTTCCCAAAAGGGACATACAAAACTACATTTACTGACAATAAATACTGGTCAGTAAGCTACACACTGCATTACTAATTACACTCCTCTTCACGTCCTTATACCCCTCCTGACCTGCGTCACAATTGCCCGTGACCACCAAAGCCGGTAATTGCTTCGTCAGGCCCCATTGTGCTCCCAGCACGCGACTCGACTACATAACGTCGAGCCGCTGAGTTAGCACGTTTATTGTACCACTCACTCGGCTCAGCTGGCAGGCCAGTACAGTAGCCTGTATTTAGAGATTCATCCCCTAGCAGACACTTACGTCTTGCAGGGAAGCCCCAAAGAGATTGAACACTAAACACCAACACATTACACCAGTAGTTTCCCCCTATTACGGGAAGCTGCTCTCATTTAGGAATAGCCTTCCAAATTAGTACAGCGACACAATCGCGTTTGGTCCCAACTACCCCCCAACTAATGGACCCAAAACAATATCATGGACAGCTAAAGCCACAAAAGTGGAACTACTGCGACGTATGAACAAAAACTTGGAAATTCTCAGTATCATCAAAAGGAGAAAATTAGAATACTTTGGTCATTTCATGCACAACAACAAATACCACCTCTGGCAATTAATTATCCAAGGGAAGATTGGTGGCATTAGGGGTCCAGGACGCAGGCGAATATCCTGGCTAAAGAATTTAAGCGAGTGGTTTGGACTTAATACAGTGTCACTGTTTAGAACAGCTATGGACAAACAGCAGATCCTGCTACTGATCACCAATGTTCTTGGAGGATGAGGCACTTGAAGAAGAAGAAGAAGAAGAATAAGAAGAAGAAGATGATGATGATGATGATGATGATGATAAGAAACTAAGGTTACAAAGCCCGCAGTGTACATTTTATTTCATCCAACTGATAGTACATACATTAGGTTATAGTCTCCATATCGGTTTAGACACTTGTCGCTTCGTGGGATGAGTTTGAATATTCACTCGTGGTAATAATCCTGTCCTCTCGTGTTCAGTCACGTTGCCGCGAAGTGCTGCTGATGATGATAATTGTCGTTTCAAGGGGTCTAACATCTATGCTATCGACCCCTAATGGTTAAATCTCTATATATAACAAGAAGTTCCGTGACGAACTAAGGGGCCTACTTTTCTTAAAATTTAAGATGCATGCCAATTATTAATCCATATGGATCTATCCAGAATAATGACGAAATTAAGTTGGTAATATAGAAATTTCCAATTAGTTCGAAATACTGTATACCTGGCTTTTTTTAGCGTATGGCTTTTAATGCCGGGAGTGTCCGAGGACATGTTCGGCTCGCCAGTTTTGTAGCTGCTTCGAGACGGACACCCGATGGGTGAGCTACAAGTACCGTTGGGGAGGGAAGTTGGAATGGAAGGACGAGGAGTTGGAAGGTAGCGGCTGTGGCCTATAGTTAGGGACCAACCCTGGCATTTGCCTGGAAGGAAGATGGGAAACCACAGATGACCATCTTCAAGGTTGCCGGCGGGGAGATTCGAACCTCATCGCCTCCCGGATGTGAACGACTGCCAGCAGTCATGCCGTAACGACCACGGCTAACTCACCCGGTATACCTGGCATAATGTAGTCTAATAGAGCACTACAGCTGGCAGCCCTGGTGACTGAATATATTCTTAGTTCCATTTGTTAAGGTGCAGAATACAAATTTTGGTTGAAGTCCAACGGATAGCATGGACTTTAGATCTAACAGCGCACGGAAAATCATGTTGGCAGCACTGACGTATATTAGTTACTCCAAAGTAATCTAGAATGCCAGGTACTATACGTGTGCAAAGTTTAGAGCTATTGGCTTGCATACTTTCTGATATATTGATGTTAGGGTAACAAAAATAGAGACAGCATTTATTAACAGTTGACAGCCCTGGTTGCCCTTAAGAATACGCCTAGTCATATATGTTATGGTACACATAGCACATACGAAATTTGGTTGAAATCCAAATGATAGTATAGAAGTTACATGTATTTAAAGTTGAACCTCTCAGAAGGCTTAGAATCCTGTTGGTAGCACTGACGTATATAAGGTACTCCAAATTAATATAGAATGTCAGGAACTATACGTGTGCATTGATTAAAGCTGTCGGCTTGCATACTTTCTGATATATTGGTATTTGGATAAAAGAAATTGAGAGCATTTATTAACAGTTTGCAGCCCTGGTGGGGCTTAAGAATAAGCTCAGTCATATATGTTAATGTACACATAGCACATACGAAATTTGGTTGAATTCCAATTAATAGTGTAGAAGTTATAAGCATTTAAAATTTGGACCTATTAGCTGGCTTAGAATCATTTTGGCAACTCTGCAATGTATGGCCTCCTGGAAATTAAACTGAAATATTATTATGTATACGTGTGCCAATTTTGAAATAGCTCCCATTCATACCTTCCAAGATATCAAACATGGAGCTCAAATTTCAATTGCGATTTTTCAGCAGTTGGTAGCACTGACATCATTTTCAACTACGGCATTGAGATATTCAGGTATAATTCTTTACTCCTAGCGAATTTTGTTTCGATTGGTGCAGCCGTTTAGGAGTTGATAGGGGGCGCACACACACAGCCAGCCAGACAGACAGACACACATTTCCCGGATAGATCTCATAAGTCTACTCTTTCCTCATTTTTGCAAAATGTGAAATATAGGCTAAAAATCAATGTTTCGTGATGTTTTACAGAAAATGAACCCCGACAGCGATAGCTACGCTCGGTAACGCGCAGCGCTAGGCCATGGGGCCAAGCTATTTGCGGACTCAGTAGACGTGGGTTCGATCCCCACAGTCGGCCGTCCTTGAAGTGGTTTTCGGTGGTTTCCCCATTCTCAACTTCAGGCAAATGCACGGACGGTACCTTCTGACAGGCTACGGCTGCTACCTTCCACATCCTTGCCCAGTTTCATTCATATTCATTAATTTCATCTCTCATCAACTCCTCTCATGAGGTTGGCGTCAGGAAGGGCATCCGGCTGTAAAACGCACCCGCTACATAGCCTATCATCGCATTTCATCCCCGACCCCGTTGAAAACGGGAATAATAAGAAATGCGAAAGTCAACACAAACCACGATTAGTTCATAGTGGTGCAATATCCATTTTCATTAGTGCAGCTGTAGTTTCATTAAAGGAATTTTGTGACATCGTCGTCCTGGGTGATATGGAATTGTGCCCATAATCAGTGGTATTTCCAGATCCTTTTATTTAGGCCGATTGAACTGCGCCCATAGCCAAGTCGGCTGTTAACCAAAGGTCGGTTTAAGGGGAAGTGACGGACTGTCTCCCGCCACTAGCTTCTGCACTGCTGAGAATAAGAGGTAGTTCCCCGTCCCGATAAGCAGGGGAATCGAACCCGGGCATCCGGGGGTGACAGCTAATCACACTAACCACTACACCCTAGGGGCGAATAATAATAACAATGATAATATAATAATAATAATAATAATAATGAAAATCCACAGCTTTTTTCCAGTCATTGGACCGGGTCAGGGTTGGAATGAATGAAGCCCCAATCTAGCGGCGAGGATAGGCATTGAGCCGGCTTCCAAAGCCTGTCGCACTCCTCTGGGACAATGATTAATGAATGACAGATGAAATGAAATGATAATGGAGAGTGTTGCTGGAATGAAAGATGACAGGGAAAACCGGAGTACCCGGAGAAAAACCTGTCCCACCTCCGCTTTGCCCAGCACAAATCTCACATGGAGTGACAAGGATTTGAAGCACGGAACCCAGCGGTGAGAGGCCGGCGCGCTGCTGCCTAAGCCACGGAGGCTACACTAATAATAATAATAATAATACAACTCTCTCTAATCCACCATAAATAACTACCCCTCTAGTTTTGTTATACAATAAAAAAAATATATAATAATCTTCTAAATGGTAAGATTACCTCAAACTAGATTATTGAACATTTGCAATAACAAAACAATTTTTAAAATATGGTTAGGTTGTCGAAAACATCCCAATGTGCCAGTTAATGTTAATATTGCTAGAACAAAAATTAAATATGAGTCTGTTTTGAAAACTGTACCTGTTTTTTGTATCCCAAGCCAACACTAGTCTCTTGTCCGCAATCTGGACAGGGTATATTTAGTTGTTCGCAACCTGGACGGTCTTTTACTTGTTCGCAATCAAGACATAACTGATTTTAAATGAGTCATTTCAAATTCACACCACTCGACACAACATAATTCTGTAGAGGGGAGGAGGGAGTGATCCTACCTGACCGCTCTCAATGACCGCAGTTCCAAGACCACTTTTCGAAGGTTGATGCTAATGACCAGGGTCATTAGGGAGGTTTGGGCGCAGTTCCATACAACCCGTCGTCCTGCAGCCCTGTGTGTGTGTGTGTGTCTAACTTTTGTCCGATAACCTGTGGTTTTGTGGTGTCTATTGTTGAGTATGCATTTACATACGAGCTAGGATTGGTAAGGAAGCGGTCTTAGCCTTAATTTGAGGACCATCTGGGCATTTACTTTGAGTAGAAGAAGGAAACCAGAGAAAGCCGCTTCTAATATGGTTGAGGTGGGAACCGAACCCACCCTCCGGGATGGTACCCAACAATATCCACGAGGCAGACTAATATTATTATTACTAGCAACCCGCCCCGGCTGGTAACTTTAACGGTCTACCCAGCGTAAGCATAAAAGGTGCACGAACAGCAGGTCCAAGACGCAATTCAGTAAAGCCGAGGTGAACAGCGAATCTCCAAACACACATACTCTTCTGTGAAGTCTTAACTCGACACTGCTCGACAGTTTGATGCTGATCGAAGCTGGGGTAATAGGCTCACTCTCAAGCTCGTAAACTCGCTCCAAAGCTACAGTAGTAATTTAATTGTCCACTGAATGGAGATTGTTGGAAGAAATGAAATCGTAAAAACACTTATAGTGGCCGATGTATTGAAGCTAGAGATATGCTGTCGTAAACTTTTTTGTAGAACTATTCATGCTGAACAATTCTTTCACTCATAGTATATAGATATTTTTAACGGTTTACCCAGCGTAAGCCTAAAAGGCGCACGAATGGCAGGCGAAATTCATAAAAGCCGAGGTGAACAGCGAAACTCCATACACATTTACTCTTCCCTGAATTCTTAACTCGACAAGACTCGTTAGTTTGATACTGGCCGAAGCTGCGGTGATAGGCGATCTAGCTAACTCGTAAACTCGCTCCAAAACTACAGTAGTAATTTAATTTTCCATTGAATGAGTTTGTCGGAAGAAATGAAATCGTAAAAACACTCATAGTAGGCGATGTATTGGAGATGGAGATATGCCGTCGCAAACTTTTTTATAGAACTTTTCATGCTGAACAATTCTTACTCTCATAGTATATAGATATTATTAACGGTTTACCCAGCGTAAGCTCAGAAGACGCTCGGATGGCAGGTTTTTCTTCTTCGACTCGATTCTCTGAAATCGTTACTGCTCGGCTTTCTTTGCTCAGAAACCTTCTTCGGGAAATCCTTTACAGAATGGTGAAACCTGCATCAAATTTCATCCAGTGGTTCTCTAGATTACCCGTTACATCCGACAATCAGGGACTTTGTTTTATACTAAGTAGAGATTATATAATCCCTGTCCGGCCAATCCTTTGTTTCAACATTGCAATTAATATCTGTCCTATAGGCTTCTGTTTTAATGGAATGTGTTTGGAAATATTAGTTTTTTCTCCATTAGTGCGTAATATCAAATAAAACGAACCGCTTTGATGTTGACAAAAGTAATAACCAACATCAACGCTGCTAGGCCATAACAAATTTGATTTATTTTTATTTTTCTATTCATATGAATTATCAAGCACAGAATAATTAATTTAGCCTTTTTCCATAGATCACACAAATATTTCCATCAAAATAAAAATTGGCGATGAAAGCAGACTAACAGTATGACGTATATAAATGAATTGGAGAAATAAATTGTGTTTTACTCTCCCAGTTAATATTAAAAACCGGATGTTAAAGCACTGATGATGATGATCGTGTGGCCTCCGGAGAGGCTGAGTGCAGGTCTTTCTAGTTGACGCCCGTGGGCGACCTGCGCGTCGTAATGAGGATCTCTATACATGGATCGCTACACGAGAAAGTACGCCAGGTTGAACGCGTGGTCCGCCATTTGGTGTACCCATTCTAAAGCTCTCCTTATGGGGAAGCAATGATAATCTAGTCAATTTTAAATCGTAATTAATGCTGCTTTGGAACAAATAAAAATATAGAGACATGTTCACTCATACCATAAGGGTATTGGGATCATTGACACGTCATTCTGAGGTCAGTAAATCTCCGGAATATCAATAAAATGAATGTATAATAACGGCTGACACATATCAACTTAGGTGCTGAGTACACGCAATAAGCGATCAGTAACAGAGTAACGAGTGAAAAACAATTTCTGGAAACATTCTTGTAAATTGTATATATACAGGCTGTAAAAAAAAGTCCTGCGCCAAACTTAAACTCCGCATGGAGATGGGGGCAAGGAGTAATTTGAGATAGGGAACCCATGTCCGCAACGCAACCGTAACGCCCCTATGAGCGATTTTAATTATGAGTACATCTGGCAACGTCGCGTGCTATCCACGGCAGAGGACCGATTATCGCTCACAAGTCTACCTAGCTCCATTCCCACTTCGTGGCTCGGTGGTAAAGCGCTGGACCCTCAGGTGTAGGTGATTCCACGCTGGGGGGTTCGAATCCTTCTTCCAACCCAACTTGATTTTTTTCTCTCCGAGTAATTTGATGATGGATCAACTTAATTACCGTAAGCATGATGTTTTCAGGTAGATGTTTCAAGAACGTTTTAAGAATCTTAATTAAATGTCCTCAGCTCCAACGATCGCTGAACCTGTCTCTGTATCTTCACTGTACCTTTTTTAAACTCGCAATCTTTTACTCGTAAAGTAACCACCTATGGCCTTTACCTCAAATTGCGATCTTAAACATATCATTGCGAAACAATCATACAGCAATTACGACAAAAACAAAGAGATCATTTGTGTCCAAACAAAATCCTACCGCGAAGAAATAAATCGGCAACGAACAGGACCAATTTGTTTTTCTTTTAAAACGCAAAGTTGCGGCGTATAATGTAGTTCCTTTTAAAACGAAATTAGAAACAAAAAGGATCTAATCTAGCCCTATGTATTAATTAATTGATGCAAATACAAACGACTCGAAGGAAAAGTTCTGCATTGTCGGAAGGGGGATTCGAACCCGGTCACCTCAGTGTGAGATTCTAACGGCTTGGCACTGAACCACGAGGTGGGCCAATAACTAGATTGACTTGTGAGCGGTAATCGGTCCTCTGCCGTGGGTAGCACGCGACGTTGCCAAATGTACTCATAATTAAAATCCCTCATAGGGGCTTAACGGTTGAGTTCCGCACATGGGTTCCCTATCTCAAATTACTCCCTGTCCCCACCCGCATGCGGGATTTAAGTTTGGTGCAGGACTTTTTTTTTACAGCCTGTATATATATATGCCGTGAAATTATGCATTCTTCAATTAATGATGTACCTATAGGCCTAAACGTAGCTCACTATACAGGCCTAGATTCGACATATCGTAATCGGTCCTTGGTAATGAATTCCTGTTTCCATGAAATAACCAACACTTCCCCCAAGTAATCCCAGCACTCAACATCAAACACTACAGCTTTTAATTACGCTAGCAGCACAATAAACTTAATAATAACGGGAAGTAGATCAAAGCCAATAATGCACTTTAAGCCAAATCTATTTCACACCTCAGCTCCACATAAAACTTAACACAACTAAAAACCTACTCAAAATATACTCTACCCACCGTTTTACAACTATTAAGCGAACTATTCGCACCCAGAACCGAAAAACCCTGAAATGGGATCAAATGTAAACATGCAATAACCTAGCCCGATCACGTCTGGTTCAGCACCACCGCATAGGCTATGTATAATTTAACTTCACAATAACTTCAAAATTACGGCTGTGACCTATCTGCCTGAGAAGTAAAGGTATTACCGGCTTGCCTGGGATGATGGGTCACCAAACCAGTACTTAAAACTAAGATTTTACGCTTTAAATAACCAAATTCAGCCCATTTTACAACTACAAGAAACACAAAATATTTACTGCCAGTAAAAATACATGTATAACAGCAAACTACCAGTAACCAATCACAGAGCCGGATTCGCAATATTGCACCATGCGCTCGCTGCCATCTTGCTACACCTGTCATCGTCTATTCGGCTTACTGCTGCCTTAGCTACCAGACATCCATGTATAGAGATCAGTGGGATGAAGTAATGATGAAGACGGCACATACACCCAGTCCCCAAGCCACGGGAATTAACCCCAGGGGATAAAAAAAATACCTGATCGGTTGGCCGGGAATCGAACCCGGGGCACTTTGGGCAAAAGCCTAGCGCGCTAACCATTTAGCTACGGAGCCGGACGTTAAAGCACTAATAGGATGGATTGCACTCTCATATAGATAGTTTGGTGATTAAAACTATAAGAGACCCGTAGTAGTCGTTATTGTTGTTTTAAGGGGCGTAACTACGAGGTCATCTGCCCCTCGAGAGACCCGTAAACCGTACCATTGATAACTGGAACTTCCTTAGAGCCTTTCCCCAAACATATATAAATAAAATAAATAAAACAGTCTTACAAATCCCATAAGGCAGTCATGGGCAAAATACGGCCCGCGGCCCAAGTGCGGCCCTTGAGCTAGTCTAAACCGGCCTACGACATGGTTTCGAATTATATTACCTACAATTGCGCATCCCTCCCTATATTATTATGCTAAGGTCCCATTCCAATTTTGTACCGAAAATAAGGTCCCATTAACACCAACCTACACATATGGGGTACCTACAGGTTCAGCATAACCCAATGCGTAAGTGAAACGCACTCACTTACTCTTTAAATGCCTCACAATTAAATAAATACCTTAAAACATGTATATTTACAATGAAATAATGAAAGAATGCAACACGGTAACCATGGTAACAGAATGTCACAGGTCCATCTATTTCTGTAAGACGCAATGCAATTCCAATTATTACAGTTTCCAGACGGTTATAAGGTTATCACTGAACCAAATTAAGCTGTATAATTCATCAATACATACAGTATAATTCGCTTAAGGGGGTCAAGGGGCATACTAGATTTTTTTCACGCAATTTCGACGTGTGAGTGTAGTACGAAAGTCTTTTTCATGCGACTATAAAGGGTCTCCTAAAATCACATTTAAAGACCCTTAAATTAACAGTGTCTGTGATATTCCCAGAAAACTAACTTCGCTCTAATATACCTATGAAGGAATGACAAACCCCTAACCACTGCATCAGTAGCTGAATTGATAAAATCTGATTATTCATACTAAGGATAAATCAGTCATAGCCTTCATGATAGAGATTTTGCTAAGTGTACTCTTTTACAACTAGAATATTCGCGGGCAAAGCCGCGACGGGTAATGCTAGTAGATCATATTCTCTGTTCTGTACACCTAGTCGTGAAAAACTGTTTCGATTTCGTTGTGTTTGTGCGTATTGTGCAATAGAGTAGCAGCTAGAACTGACTGAGTTACGATGTAACAATAAATTGAAGCAACTATTCCTCAACGTTTCAAAAATTGAATTCTACACAAGGCCCTACCAAAATCAAGCTTCCCAAACTTGAAATCTCACGCACAGAAGATAACTGCCATGTTTGCATCTTCCTATATCTCTTAACAGGTGTTTTCTACAGTGAAGCTTCGCAAAAATAGCGCCAGTAATAGATTGACAGACCACCATTTAGCTGCGCAACTAAGAATCAGCTCACCCCAGTTTCAACCAGATTTTGAGAAACTTTTAGAAGCACAGTCACAGTTTCACTTGTCGCATACTCCTTCCTCTTCTAACAAATAATGAAGGTGTGTTCATAGTGCAAAGATGAAGGAATACCGGGCTAAGAAGAAAGCTCATCAGAGTAATGCCCGTTGCTCACGGTAAAATGTATCTTAAAATTTATTTTACAACTAATTTTATAAAAATTTGACGAAAGTTAGCTGTGTTGTTCACGGTAAAATTATTTTATAAAATCCGTGGATGTATCAGGATCGCCATCTACCGATAAACTTCTGAACCAAGAATCAGCTGTTCAAC